>LXHY01000096.1:0-121576 GCA_002093855.1 Fusarium praegraminearum
CTCTCTAATAGGACTATATATAAGGGGTAATTCTATTAAAAAAATATCATATCCGCACTTTTAGGACATTACCCCCTATGGCCTTCCATAACCGCCGATTCTAACCGTACAAGACCGGAATTAAGGCCCCAGTGAAAAAGATCCTGTCACTTTCCGAATGCCGACCAGATCAGATCCAGACTACGGTGCAGTTCACCGTCGCTGTCCTTGTATCTAGGCATAGCACACCGAACCATCATGGACTCACCGAGCACGTCCCAAGCCGACGACAAAAGTGCCCCCATTAGCGAAGCAGAGAGAAAGTAATCACCAAACCCTTCCGTTCCCCGCATCGTCGCTCGTTAACATTAGGCTTTGTAGGAAGCTCCGTAATCGGCTCTCCCAGCGGGCCTTTCGCCGAAGGCAAGCGGAATGCATCAGAGAGTTGCGCAACCGCGTCAATGCCGATCAAAGGCCTGACAGCGAGCGGGTGGAGGCGCTTCAGAAGGAGAATAAAATTCTGAGACAGCAATTGATCGATGTTCAAGCCAAGATGTCAAAAGTCTTGGCTTCCGTTCAGCTATTGAGCGACTCTGTTACTAAGACGCTGGACGACACCAAGGACGGGAGCCATTCACCGGAAGAAGCGGATATTGAAGAACATGCGTTGAGTCAAAAGAGGGATCAACATGTGTCAAATTCTTCAATGAGCTCTTTGGATCTGGACTCGTTTGATCCATCTATACTTGATTTTGATGTGCCTTTTGCGTCAGCACACGCTGCACGTAAGTGACGAAATTCTTGATACGCTGAGATTAATAGCTAACAAGATATATACAGAACCAGCATCAGAGTCAACAAACAGTCTTACGTCGGAGCTTATAAACGTAACAGGGACGAATCCCTTATACTCTCAGATACCCAACATATGGAGCCATGAGTACCAGATGGGCCTGGAGCCTTATATAACTGCCGTGAACGCAACGGAAGAATCAAATCTGGTATTGGGCAAAGATTACGCTTTTACGAACTCTCCCTTTTCAGATCATATACAGTTGCTTCAGAAAATGCTCAAGTCCAAGCTGAACACTCTCGGTTTTGTCCCGGAGAGTCATCATCCTGTGCAAAGGTAATTCGCCCTCGTTGCCATTGAATAGGCTTAACTGACTCTTTGAAGTGTTTACCAGCCAGTATTGATGGTTCTCTCCATGTTCAACAGCATGACCCGCCCAGACGTGATGGCCTGGTATGCCAAGACACGTTTTTACCATATTATCGAGCTCACCGCCTGGCAACTCTATCCTTCGGCAGCAACGTATAACAAACTCCATCCTCGATACCGCCCTACTAAAGCACAACTGGAAAACCCTCACCCTGGGATTATTGATTGGATACCGTTCCCTTCGATACGAGATCGGTTGATTCAGCTGCACTCGGCCAATCCGCACATTGATCAGATTTTCTGTGATGCGGTGACAGGCTACGTGGTAGAGGCGCTCATGTCAGACCTAATACTGGGTGCCCCGCCGATAACAGTCTACGTTCGTGTCACGGATCTCATCAACACAATGTCTCGTTCATCTGGAGACGAGTCTGTGGCCGCTCTTCTACCTGCTCCGGATATCTCAACCCTGTTTTCTTCACCAGCATACGCAAGAGCAGCGTTCAACAAACTGAATATGGACAAGGGAGCAGGTTATTATAAGATCGACCCCGCTTTCTTCGAAAAGTATCCGGAGCTGTGGGATCAAGCGGGAGACTTGACAGCGTCTGGGATGCCTCTTAAGCCAAAGTATCAAAAGATACTTACGTACCCGAAACCTCTTGACCCATCTACAGTGGAGACTTATAGAAGCTTCATCGACTTTTCTCTCGATGCATCTAGTACGATTTCTATGGGTCCCGCTGTATGAACGAGGTCTCGTGAGGTGTCGTTGCCGGGCCGGTTGTCGTCAGCAGCTCAATTGAAGAAATTTGAAAGCTACCACATGATGCGATTCGGTCCAACTTATTATCAATACGAAAGACACGGTGTAGAATTGCATGCAATGGTTTGGCAAGTGTCACGGATTGTTGAGTAACAATTGACCCACAAGCGACGGTTGACTAACAGCGCAATTACTAACGACCCCATTCTATGCATCATCGAGTGGAGATGGAATATTCTATATAGAATTGCCACAGCTAATTCATTAATTAGTCTGCCACACTAACAAGATCATCAAATCTTTGAACCTCAATCACATTCACGATGCCTTCCCAAATACCAACCCCAATCTCCCGCTATGGTTTCATGGATGATTACAGCGAAGGCGCACATCCAGCCCTCCTCAAAGCCCTCATCGCCAGCAACACTACCCAAGAAACCGGTTACGGCAACGATACATACTGCGATCTCGCACGGAAGCGAATCCGAGCCCATCTCGGCCGCGACGATGTCGGTATCTTCTTCGTACCCAGCGGAACATCAGCCAATGCCATCTCCATCGCCGCATGTCTACGTCCCCACGAAGCAGTCATTGCCGCGAGCTCTGGACACATCGTGACGAGAGAGACCGGTGCCGTTGAAGCTAGCGGCCACAAGATAATAAACGTTGCGCCAGTCAATGGCAAACTTACCCCTCAAACCATCGAGCGGGCTTTGGACGATAATTGGCATTTCCCCCATATGGCCAAGCCCAAGTTAGTATACATCTCGAATGCGACCGAGATCGGCACGATATATACAAGGAACGAGATGGCAGCGATAAAGGAAGTTTGCGAAAAGAATGGACTTATCCTATTTCTTGATGGAGCTCGTATTGGCACTGCTCTTGCATCAAAGTTCAACGACATGACATTATCAGATATCCTGGAATTAACAGACATATTCTGGATCGGAGGCACAAAGAACGGAGCTCTACTGGGCGAAGCAGTTGTTGTAAAAGACGCTCGTCTAGCCTCGGAATTCGAGTTTTTCGTCAAGCAGCACGGCTCGCTGTTGGCCAAGGGAAGGGTGATCGGTGCACAGTTCGCTGAGTTATTCGAGGGCGATTTATATTTTGACCTTGCTCGCAAGGCAAATCTGGCAGCTGAGGCACTATCTAATGGCATTGCCGAGTCAGGTTACTCTGTATATGCTGCGACGGAGACGAATCAGGTGTTTGCGGTTCTTCCGTTGGGGTTGATCAAAACTCTGAAGGAGCACTTTAGCTTCTATGTGTGGGAGAAGTGTGGCGATGATGAGGCTGTTATTAGACTATTGACTACCTGGGCGACTGATGGAATGCAGGTTCAGAGATTCGTTGATATGGTGCATGATTGGACGAGATAAAAGTTATCTAAAAGTAAAAAAGTTATATTCAGTATTGGTTAGTAGGAAATAATACTTGCTATTTTGATCGAAACAAACCATCATGGTAGCTGCCCAAGTGATAGACCTCCAACATCTCGTTACTTCACGGCATGTTTCCCACATTAAGATACACACCGTAGTCTTTGACGTTAGAATTTCACTGCCTGTTAGTAGATATTCCAATCTCATATTGCCACTGCCAATCTTTCACTCAAGTCTTCATGAACCTCAGATACCATTTCACCACGTAATAACATGTCTCCCTACTTTGGTAGCCTATTCTTCCCAGCAGCCTTCGCTGCCTCCAAAGCACCATGAAGTCCATACTGAGAATACACGCCATCGATGCGATGAGTCGAGTTGAGGTTCTTCACCACGACAATCTGGAAGCACGTAGCTGAACCTTGACGAGACGCAATTGTGGAATAGGCCAGAAAGATTTCCCAGATCTTCATATGTAAAGGTTAGTCAAGAAATACATTCTGGGTGTAATACATACGCGGAACCATCGCATTCCATACTTGGCTTTGACCTTCTCGGCATTACCCAGCCAGTTTCGATACCATCGCCATAGCGTGCCGGAATAGTGCACTCCAACGGTATCGACGCTACGGTGCATTGGTTAGATATCGATCGGCATCTAAGCCGGGATTACTTACCTCTTGACTTCAAACCCAGCACTCTCGAGGCATCCCACATAATATGACAACGGCGTAGATGCATCAGCGCCCGGAAAGATATACTTGTTGAGAAACAGTCCCCAAATAAAGTCTTCATACTGCCACGCCTTTCTGAAGCCGGAAACCTGGACGTACATAGCCCCGTCGGTCTCGAGCATCTCGTAGCACTGTCGGAAAAAGCCTGTCAGACGTCTAACGCCTACATGCTCGGCCATCTCCAATTGCGTGATCTTGTTGAACTTTTGATCTTCGGGAATGTCGCGGTAGTCGCAGCACATTAGTCTGCTCTGCTCCTCCGGTATACCGGCTTGTTGAAGTCCGTCATTTCCCCATTGGACTTGGTTTCGAGCGAGGGTCACGCCTGTAACGTTGGCGCCGTAATTGAGACTTGCGAATTTGGCCAAGGCACCCCAGCCGCAACCGATATCGAGAAGTTTCTCTCCCTCCTTCAAGCCGATCTTTTCGCACACAATGGCAAGTTTGTTATCCTGCATCTCCTCTAGGGTTTCCTCTCGCATAGGATCAGAGATGATGCCAGAGGTATAGATCATGCGAGGGCCTAGAAACCAAGCATAGTGATCATTTCCGCTGTCATAGTTGGTGCGCACCTGCTCTTCATCCTGCGAGCGAAGGTGAAGCACGACGTCAGGGAAGAAGTTAAACAAGAGGTAACGAAAGGTTTCACTGGTAAAGTTGAATGTCGCCCAATCGTGCCGATACTCAAAGACCTCGAGCGCATCACCGTTGAGGTCAACCTGACCTGTGAAGTACAGCTCGAAAAATGTGGCCATTGGTATTTTATGTCTTCCTAGCCATCGCGCACGATGTGAGTCGTTTTTGAAGGTCAGATAGAACTCCACAGGTCGGCCGGGTAATTTGACATCGTGATTGATACTGGGACTGTAACCAGACATGACTGTCCAGATTACAACCAAAACAGGTATTGTTGTAAATATCGAGAGAAAGATAGCTGCTTTGAAGCCGCCTCCCATTTTCCATGACAGCCATTGAGGAATGCCGACGAGAGCGGCGACGAGGAAGCGATTCGACCATTGTTCGTATCCGGGTCCGTCAGCAGGAAGAGGAGCATTTTTGATGGCGGGGGACTATAGAAGAAGCAATTTCTTGTCAGCAGTTGCATATGATGGTGGGAAAGACATACGTTGGTCAAAGGAACACCTGGACTTTTGCCGGTCGAGAGGGTATCAACGGGCGCTTCTGGAGTCTCGATAAAGTCGATATCGCTGCTCAAATGAGCTCTGCCGTTTTGCTTTGGAGCCATGACGGTTAAATCAAGGTGAGACAATCGCACATGATGCAGAATAGGGAGCAGTGAGTATTTAGATGATAGCTTGGGTCAGGTGCTTTCTCCTGATCTGATCTGATGCATCAAGCCACTTTGAGTGAGGCCGGATACCGCGGGGTTTGAGGACGCATACCTGCTCAAGATAAGCAAATCAGCCGAAAGTGATCTCTCGTGTCACTACTTGGCATAATATTACTGCATGACGCGACGGGATAACGGGTTTGAGGAACGAGGCCGCGCAATTCACCTGATCCGTCCAATTATGTGACGGCGAACATGGATGTATGAGAAATACATCCTACTTCGCCTACATTTAGTTCCTTCGTATCTCAATTTATAGATATGTGGATATTGTCATTGATCAAAAGAGTACGGAGATCCCAAAACTGCTATAACTGTCAGATTGGTTTTATCAAACCACTGGCTGATGGATTAGGCCGCCACGTGCTGGTGGTTTGTGAAGCACAACTCCATTATGAGATTCACGTATTTTATTACAACAATAGCAAGAGGAAGAAAGGAACCATTTTGAGAACACGATAACTGCGATAAAAATAGATATTCATTTCCCGCTGTTTTCTCTCATTATGTGACTCGCTTACAGGTGATCCTTGTCTTTCGCCAGGTCTCTGTAATTACTCTGTACTCCGTATGGAGTACCAAGTTGGCGATGCTTTCAGCGAGTGTAGGGTAAATTGACACAGACAAGCGAGATACCTCAACCTTATTGCCATGCTGTCATGCGCTGAATTGCCTGTCGGATACGGACAATGACCACCGAAGACCATCCCCAGTTTTCATTTAAGCAACTCGGCGATCAAAAGTGACCCCCACGCCTTTGTCTCGAGAAGCCGAAGCTGTTTTTGGAGATCGCTTATTGTCAGTGAGGGGAAGCTCTGGGGTGACTCGGAAAAGCACCACATAAGGACCGTCCATCCCTGACCCTCCACTCCAAGAAGAGAGACTGTGGTCATCGTCAAAATGAGTGATAAAAAATTGGAAGTACTGGTCTACGGATTGGGAGCGTACGTGAAACTACCTACGTTCAAGCCGCGACGTTAATACTGACATATCATCAAAGCATCGGTTCCTTTTACGCATTCATCCTCAGTCGCAGTGAGCATGTTCGCTTAACCGTGGTCGCTCGATCCAACTACGACGCTGTCGCCGCAAATGGAATCAGCATAAACAGCCAAAACCATGGCAAACACCATGTGAAGCCTGATAGCGGTAAGTTACTAAAATTGGTCACCAAACACTTTACTAAATAGTCAACAGTTCTCAGACATGTAAAAGATGCTGGCCACAAGTTCGACTTTGTCATCTGTACCAACAAGGCAGTTGATCAGGCCAGTACTGCAGCCGATGTTGCACCTGCCATTGGAGATGATACGTCAATTGTGATTATCCAGAATGGTGTCGGCAATGAGGACGCATTCAGAGAGAGCTTTCCAAAGACTACCATCATATCATGCGTGGTGCGTCTATACTACCTATTCTATGCATGTTACTTACTTCGTGACTAACAACTGATCAGACGTGGGTTGGTGCGAGACAGCCACAACCTGGCATCGTTGAACACACCACATCTGAAGATATGCAGATGGGGTTGTATCCGAACAAAGCCGGCGACTCAGCCCTTGACGAAACTCACCTCTCGCAGTTCGAATCGCTGCTCTCCATCGGCAAAACCATTTTCCAAATCGTCCCGGACATCCAAGTCCAGCGCTGGGAAAAGGTCGTTTGGAATGCAGCTTGGAACTCCCTCACAGCGCTCACGCTCACGGATACGCATTCGTGGTTGAGCTCTTCAGATTTGTCTACGCCAATGACGCGAAGACTGATGAAGGAGGTTATCGATGTTGCCAATGCTCTTGATGTATCTCTTAAGTACGAGCTGATTGATCAGCTTCTGGACAAGATTCTAGGCATGCCGCCAATTGGTAGTAGCATGAGGACTGATTGCGAGAACGGAAAGCCGATGGAGGTGGAGGTCATCTTGGGATACCCTGTTAGGAAGGGCCGGGAGTTGGGGATTGAGGTGACCACCATTGAGACTCTCTATACGGTTTTGTTGGCCATCAACAAACGTCTCTTGAGTGCTGCAGACAAGTAGTGTAGCCACACCCGGGCTATTAGTTGCTTATAAGACAAATTATAAGTCCGTTCCTCCTTTAATTGTTCACAATCACATGTCTTCGACGCCTCCGCACTTGTTCTCATCACCAACTTCGGTTATACCGGTAACACTCCTCCGACCTGTTCCCCACAACCTCCGGTAACAACATGACCAAGTCTAAACCCGACCATCTCAATCCGTGCTTCCCCGCAGATCGTGGGATGTAAATTTTAGTTCCGATTTCTTACATCAAAGAAACCTCGAGTTTGGCCGGTTTCGTTCCTGAAATGACCCCCACGTCCCCTCTCGGCCTTGACACCGAGGCCTTTTCGCGGGGTCGTGTGAGCTGTCCTGCCGGTGGCAATAGCGTATGGAGATTTTCATTAAAATGTCATTTCTACTAGGATTTCTGTTCCTTTGTACATCTTATCTTCATATATCTAAATCATCCACTCAAAATGTCAGATTCCCACAGTCCTCATCATGACGCGAGATCTCACGATCATCGTCGCTCTACCCAGTCAGCTTCAGCTCCACCCGGAGATGTCTCACAACTCCCCAAAGGTCAATGCCGTTACATTCTCACGTTACCCGAATTAAAAGGCCACCGATGCGGGTGCATGGGGTTTCATCACAACACGTCTCTTCCTGGCGCAACATGCTATTGCGGTCATTTCGCATGCTTCCACTCTCCGCACTCTATACAAAGGACGGGTGACGATATATCAGTTCTGAAAAAGCGCGTAAAGGATCTGGAAGCAATGCTTCATCAGAAGGGCAGCTACCAGCCAGAAAGCTTGGTTTGCAGAATCAGCGATCTCGAGGAAACAGTGGAGAGCAACGAAGAAGAGTCGGCCATGCAGATGAAAGCGCTGTATCAAAATAGCTCTGCGGCATGGGAAATTATAGAAGCTTTGCAGGAGCGGACCAAGACTCTCGAGACATATTGCGGCCTTTATCGGGAGCAGATGGCGGCGACGAGAAGCGAGTTGAGAGAGCTTTATAATAGGCAGCTAGAGTTAATGGATGGCGAAGAGAGTCTGGAAGAAAGACTTCATAGGCTGGAGGATCCAGGTGATATACTACCGGCGTTTCCCACTACAAATATGGGCTCATTACGTATGGATACCCGGTAGAGATGGATGAGAGCATAAATAGAGCGGCAGGTCAGAAGATGCACGATTGTTCTGCTACAAATCACGACTAGCATGTTGCGTGGAGTCAGTACTTGATACGAATCACTTTAGCGATTGAATTTAAATTATTTCTTTCACGAGAGGAGCCGAGAGGAACAGAATTGCTTATACAAAAAGTTCGCTAACGTATTGATAAGACATAATTCTTCTTTTATTATCATTAATGATCATCTGTCCAGAGCGCCGTCTAGTCTATGTGTTCCAATGCTCTGCAGAAAACCAGGTGAGCTTCTAGTCATGCTAATCCTTGAGACTGCTGGCTGTCCCGGCATCCTCCAGGTCAACAAAAAAAGGTCACCAGAATCGAAATAATATTTATCATGGCGTAGTCAGTACTTAAGAGCAGTGGACAACACCGTCGTCGTGAGTGTGGCACTCCTTGGGAGCCTCCTTGGTAGCGCTGGGCTTGGAAGAGTCAGACTTGGTAGCAGTAGGCTTTTCCTCTTTAGTCTCATCCTCAACCTCACCAGTGCATCCCTCGCCGGGAGCAGCGATGTCATAGGCCCAGACATCAATGGCAAAGTACTGCAGAGCGTCGCTGTCGATGACGCTCTTGGAAGGATCGGACTTGGCAAGGGCAATAGCGTCAGTGTAGTTCTCAGCGAAGTGGTCGACAGTCTTCTCGCTAATGGTGGGGACGTGCAAGACACGGTGAAGAAGATCGGTGGCCCAGAAGGTGTTCAACTTGGAGTTGGCGACGGTGTAACCCAAATTGCAGACAGAGTCTAGGTTGCGGCGAATCTCGAAAGAGAGGGGGCAGATGACTGTCTCCGACGTGGCATTGTCACCTCGCCAGTGTCCAGCCCATGCTGTAAGAGTTAGTTAAATACAGTGAATGGGTTGAGTCATTTACTTACCATCTTGTGTAGCGCAGTTCTTGTCAGGGTCATCACAACGGAAGAGAACGCCAGTCTTGTCGGCGTTGACAACACGGTCGTACCATCCGATAGGCTGAGAGGTGGAGGCATTGCCAAAGTACTTGGTAAAGAACTCTGACTTATGTCCATGTCGAAGAATGTGGTCTTTGGCATGCTGAGCAAGCTGGACGGTCTCATCCAGAGCATTTGACAACTGATGACGAAGCGTCGCGTTGCAAGATTGGTGGATGGGATAGTCCTTGGTCCAACCCTCTGACCAGTCATAGGTGCTGCTCTCACTTGTCTTGGAAGATTGAGAAGCAGACTTGGTCTGGCTGGCCTCGGCACGGCCAAAGATGGGAGTGGCAGTGGCGGCTCCGAAGAGGAGCATGGCCGCGGTAGTGGACTTGAACATCATCTTGAAGAGTTGTTTGGTTGGAAAGATATGATCTTTGAGGATGATCGGCTCAAGAATGATGTTGTAGTTGAGATGAGGCTGAGGAAACCAAGAATGTGGGAGGTGTGCGAAGGCATTTATACAGGTCTGTTGTCATGCCCTGGCATATTTATCATAACATCCGGGTTCCCATGGTGTGGAAACAGGCAACTATCCATCACTTTACAATTGGATAAAATCTTTTCAACCCTAACTGTTGTTAATCTGTTCTGCAGATAGTCCAGGTTTCTTTTGTGTTGGTCATGAGGCTAACGAAAGAGCGACAGGGTCAACCGTACATAGTCCAAGGAGACATCGGTAAAGTTCAACGTTAAGTGGCGTCATCTACAAACACTGAACGAATCACAAGTCTTCTGGGATGAGAATATCAGTTGCTAGAAGATCCTTTACTGCGATGTTTCTCACATCCATGGATGGCAGTGTCTATCCGGGTTCGCAATGTCCCACTCAGCAGTATCTATCAAGGTATCTTGGCACCGCCCATAACCTATTCGAGCCAAAACGGCGTGGATCTAGTCTCCACGCATTGCCTTTAAATAAGGTAAATAATATGCTTAACCAACTGCTTACCTGTCGTTGTGACGAGGGCTGATGTTCTCGATCGTTGGCTGACCGTTGCAACCTTGTTGGATAGGCCGCTAACGAACGCTGCGTTAATTTCAACTTAGGGCAGCATCCATTATTGCAAGTCAAGGTCTGATAATTGCGCTTTCCTAAAACCTTGTTGCCTAGTATCGATTTTATATGTACATACAGGTTGAGGCATTTACAATGATCCCGACTGGCGGAACACCTTGAAGGTGAACAGGGGCTACGTCGGTGCAGGTTTTGGTCTAGTTTTTGTTGCGAACTACCTATCATAAACACGTGAGACCTTTTAAGCTTCTGATTCATAATAATTTTCTTTTGTTGATAGAACAACCTAACAAGTTGGCACCCATCAATGCTATCTTTACCACTCACGAATCCCACCATCGGGTCCATGGAAGGTCTTGCACTGCCATGGCTCCGTCTCCTTGGCAATTCGTATCACCATTTCCTCATCAATGTCAATACCAAGTCCATAACCAGTAGGTGCCTTGATATGACCACTATCAAGGTCAAAGACGCTTGGGTTCTTTAGGTATGTAAGCAAATCAATATCGCCCGCTTCGGTGTTGTAGTGCATCCCCAAGCTCATCTCGAGGATGGTAAAGTTGGGCGTCGACAGAGCAACCTGCACAGAAGCTGCGAACGCGACCGGCCCAAGAGGACAATGAGGCGCGATGGCGACATCGTATGCTTCAGCCATATTGGCTATGCGCTTCGTTTCTGAGATTCCGCCGGCATGTGCGATATCTGGCTGTAGAATGTCCACGCTTGAGTCTTCAAGGAATCGCTTGACGTCCCATCTGGTATACAGTCTTTCCCCAAAAGCGATGGGGATGACGGTTTGATCTGACAGCTTCTTGATTGCTTCAGGGTGCTCACAAAGAATGGGTTCCTCGATGAACAAAGGACGGTGAGGCTCAAGGGCTCTCGCAAGCTGCTTGGCCATGGCCTTGTGACAGCGACCATGGAAGTCCAGACCGACATCGAGACCCAGTGCTTTTACTTGCTTAAGACGTTCGACGGTACTGTCCAAAGCTGATGGGGAGTCGATCCACCCCAAGTCTTCGGTGGCGTTCATTTTCACGCATGTCAGGCCCTGTTCGAGGCGCTTCTTTCTAAGTAATTGTCAGACTGGCTGAGATTTGTGGAGTTCGAATAACTTACGCAGCGGCTTCAACGTCTGAGGGGCGGTCTCCTCCGATCCAACAGTAGACTTGAACCTTGTTTCTCACCTTACCACCAAGGAGCTCATAAATGGGAACCTTCAAGTTGCGACCTACGATAAGTTAGCTTGTGAGACTAGACACAGTCGTTTCTATAAAGATACCTTTAAGATCCCACAAAGCAATATCAATTCCTGACATGGCTGACATGAAGACTGGGCCTCCACGGTAAAAGCCATGTCGCCAAAATGTCTGCCAGATATTCTCAATGTCACTGGGTGAACGTCAGTTTAAGACTCTTTGATCGGATGGCATGTTTCTTACTTTGCTTCCTCGCCGATGATTCGCGGTATCATCTCATCGAGGCACCCTTCAACGGCGAGATCATGACCTTCAAGAGTTGCCTCACCCCATCCGTGCTCACCGTTCTCGTCGACGACCTTGACCATCAGCCATCTCGGCTTCACACGGTAGTACACGATAGATGTAATTTTAGCCATTATGAAAAGAGCTTGGGGCGACAAATAATTATTGAGGAACAAAGTCAGGTAGTCTGCAAATGCTTGAGAGGGGACTTTTCTATGGAATATCTCGGCTTCCCCACCGACGACCTTGGGTAACGTAATGACACTAATGATCCATCAACTCCACTTGACAAGACACGAGATGAATCAACTGAACCCCCACGCGTCAGAACCCCCACGGATTTGAAAATCCGGGGTAAAGGAAGCCGTCGTCGGGCCGTTGTCTTTAGTCAAGAAACACTTACTCGTACAGGGCGTCGTATGTAATATGCTTAGACTTTGAGCTAACTGAAACATCCCAAGCTAACTGCAGGTCTCTATCACTTCTTGAACAATAAGAATAAGCTGGCTGATCGATACTTGCATCCTCTTAGCTTGATACATTGATGCGAAGTTGCATTTGCATTGCATTCAGACGATCTCAGATGCAGCCTTATGGTAAGGGTGTGACCAACATATTAACCAGAGGGTTTAGGCGTTAGATTCATTCTTATTAATTGGTAACTGTACTCCACTGTTTTTACGTATCCTCTTCTCTGAGAATGCTGCGCAATTTAATCTTATTTAAGTTCGCTAAGTAGACAATGGATGAGCCCAAGACACTAGGCTGTCCTTCTAGCTACAACAAACCTGACATTTGGAGTCGTTGAAACGCCAGCCTGGCTAGACCTTCCTGTCTCAACTTCAACCCCCACGTTTTCAGATCTATCGGCATTCACTCCGTGGCCAAGGTCAACGGTTTGAGGCACAAGATGCGGGGAAATTCTGACCCTGCTCTAGACTCTCAGCCAACTCACATGTCGGGCATTAAACATGGGGAGCCGGCATGCAAAACAAGAGCCCAGGGAAAACCCCCACGCGACATGACCAGATCAAGGTACAGACAGAACCAGTCCAGTTTAAAGGTTGACAGTCAACCTCCGGGGCTGATATCCGGCCCGTTTCCTGGTGCCATGTCTAGCCTCTTTGGATTGCCGACAGTTTGTGAGCCCCCACGTCGTCGGCTATTGAAGACTGAAAACTAGGCAAATGACGTCTAGGAAAACCCCGCATGCATGACTCGCATCACAATCCGAGGCATTGAAGAAACTCCAAGGAAGCGAGGGTCGAGAGGAGCAATGATCTTCACTTTGGGTGACTGTCGACTCACCGCTTGCGAGTCAATTGGTTAGTCCAGCCCCGCAAGATTTATCGTTCCACTTGTTCTCCTCCCCCAGATTCCCCAGACTTTACTATCGTGGAGTTCTCCATAACTTTTCTGATTTGCGGCAAGGAACTTGAGAAGCCATTGCACAACACTGAGCTTTATCTATGGGGATATAAGGACTAGTAATCCCGCTCAATTCACATCCCTCTTACTTGTATCCTCAACCCTCGAAGCTCTCCCCTCTTCGCCGCAGCCATGTCACGAAACTCAAAGTCCGACGATGAACCCTCTCAACAACAAACCGAAGACATCGAATCCAATCTCGCAAAGCCCGTTCCCGTATCCGACCATGCAGACCGCGCAGCTGAGATGATCGGTGCTCAGCACATCGAAGTCACAGAAGAAGATGTAATTATTACTTCTCCTTTCCTCACATACCCCAAACTAACATTGTCAGAACAAACGCCTCCGACGCAAGACCGACAAGCATATCCTCTCCATCCTAGTATGGGTCTACTTCCTCCAAATCCTCGACAAGTCCGTCCTCGGATATGGCGCCGTCTGGGGCATGCGCGAGGACACGAACCTCTCAGGAAACGAGTACTCCATGGTCAGCTCCATGGCTCCCATCGCACAACTCGTCTGGCTGCCTTTCTCGTCCTGGCTCATGGTCAAAATCCCGCACCGCATTTTTATGAGCAGTCTTGTCTTTGGCTGGGGAGCCTCACAGGCCTGTATGGCTGCTTGCACAACCTATGAAGGCTTGTTGGCCACACGCTTCTTGCTCGGTTTATTCGAAGCTGCCTGTCTTCCTCTGTTCTCCGTCATCACTTCACAATGGTACCGACGTGCTGAACAGCCCATGCGCGTCGCGTGTTGGTACGGTACCAACGGTGCTGCCAACATGTTCGCTGCCGTATTGTCATATGGACTTGGCCAGATCAACGGATCCCTTGCTTCATGGCGTATCCTATTTCTCTTTGCTGGCTTGATCACCGTACTTACAGCACCCGTGGTGTACTGGGCTCTCGACAACGACATTCCCTCAGCACGTTTCTTGACAGAACATGAGAAGCTACAGACTATCGAGCGTCTGCGAGCTAACCAGACAGGCACTGGTAGCCGCAACTTTACATGGTCACAGGCCTTTGAGGCGCTTATTGAGCCAAAGACGTGGCTCTTCATCGGTATGGCGCTGTGTCTCAACGTCACTGCTGCTGTCACCAACACCTTCGGACCCATCATTGTCGGCGGTTTCGGTTTCGACAAGGGCGTCACGTCGCTTCTCAACATTCCCTTTGCTGCCGTCCAGCTCCTCGTCATCTTTCCCGCATCCTACCTCGCCCATCGATTCCGTATCAAGTCGGCCTTCCTTATCGCAGTCATGCTACCCGTCCTTGCAGGGGCCGTCATGTTGCACCAGCTTAACCGCGACAACACCGCTGGCTTGCTGGCAGCATACTATATGCTTGCCTTCCTCTTCGGTGGCAACCCTCTTATCGTGTCATGGATGATCTCCAACATTGCCGGCACCACAAAGAAGTCCGTCATCATGTCTCTGTACAACATTGGTGTCTCTGCCGGAAACATCATTGGCCCTCTACTGTTCAGCTCCAAGGACGCACCTTACTACAAGCCCGGTCTTACCAAGACAATGGGTATCACTGGTGCTATGGTCGGAGTTGTCATTCTGCAACTCGTCAACCTGATGTTCTTGAACAAGCTGCAGGAACGCAAGCGTGTCAAGAATGGCAAGCCTGCTAAGATTCGAGATCTCAGCATGGAGCACCGATATGTCGCCAATGCGGCCGAGGGCGCCGATGATCAGTTGGGCCAGAACGCGTTTATGGATCTCACTGACTCCAAGAACGATGAGTTTGTGTTCGTTTATTAGTTTTGTTTAGCCTTTCAGCCTTGTCACAATTTGAATATAATACCTTTGACTTTCAATATCTACGTCCATAATAATGTCATGTGATGTTATCGGTAGCATTCGTCACGTCGTATTACCGCACTTTTATGACACCCCACGCATTATACAGCGATTGACAAAAACGTACATTGTGATTAAATCTGCCAAATTCTTTATCTTGACATTTGAGAAAGATTGATTACTCGTTACTCCTCTAATACATCATATGGTGGTTGCCTAGGGAGATCTCTTCTGCATCGACAAGGAGAGCGTTTAGTTGTAGTTTGCTCGCTGGTACTCTCGATAATGCTTGTTGGCTTTTTGGTCACAGTAATTCAGTGGTAGTGCCGGATTCAAGTGAGGTTGTAGTATCAGCGACGCTGTTAGTAGTGCTCCCGATACTTGTCTCGGCATCCATAGTCGTTGAACCATTAGTGTTGGTTGTATCTGTAGGTATTTCGACAGTGGTAGTGGTAGTGATGGTCGTGGTGTCTGCTCTAGTTGCCTCTTCAATCATGGTACTTGTTGTTTCCTCAGGGGCAACAAAGTAAATAAATGTAACCGACGATGTGCCAGAGGCTGAGATTGTCTGTGTGTATGGTGACTTCCCCCTTTCAAGTGATGCCGGATTTTTGACATATTTGATCTCTGGCCCGTTCGGAGTCGACTATCAGTCAATGCAGCCATAGCCCTTGATGAAGAAAACAGAGTCATCAGCTGCACTGCCACCCTTGTCATGAACTGCGACGAATATTCCAAGTTATGATTCATGGTCCGTTGGTCTAGTAACCACTGGATGCGGTGTTGATTTCAAGTATCCTGTGACACTGTATGGCGGGAATATAGCATCGGGGCCATTTGCGATAGAAGATTGCGAAGTTATGTCTTGACCTTTTGGCAAATTGTTCATATTTATTAGTATAGCGGATGACTCTAGGTACCCCTTTTGTTAAACTGATACAGGTCCTGCCTGATTGTGATGTATGTTGACGAATGGCTATCATTCCATTAATATTAAATAATAGCTTTCACTTTTTTATAATTCATTGAATGCACTTTTATACAAAGCTTTTGCTTTCTCACCTCTAGATAAAACCATACCTCGTTCATTCAATTGTCACTACCAAAGCACTTCTGATTAGTGGTACACACGTAAGTACTCAAACCTTCGTTCGACACAAAGGATGATCCTTTCAAAGACTTTGCACAACGGGTTGAGGGCATGTGATCGTCAGATACATTGGTTGAGCTACATGACCCTTTCACAGATGATGGCTGACAGGAAGCATGTCAATTTGATCATACTCTTCCTCGTTGTGGTAAAACCGGGTTCCTCGTCATTAGACTCATAAACCTCAGTGGCTGGAAGATCAGTACCCTTTCAGCAATGTACCAAGTTGCATAACTTACTCTACATAGAATCTGACTCCATGTTAACCAGAGACAGTCAAGTCCATTCAGCTGCTGCAGCTATGCCTTACTACAAAATGTAAGTCTAGGGTAACGTCACTAGAGATAAGATTGTCGGAAATAAGATGGGTTTAGCAATCATACTCCAAGCAAGAATTGAGAATGTGGGTGACAGATGAGGGCCGAGGATATCACGCGAGCAACGCCAAACAAAGAAGGTTACCCGATGGTTCCGTGATGTTGCATTAAGAGATCCCAAAAGGGGGGAAACTGAGGGTCAATGATGGATGCATTGTTTCATTGGAGCTGGAGAGTCGGGGAAAGACAAGGTTAATCCATCGTCTGTGATGGATCATGGACCAAAGCTAAGAGAGTGGTTCAACGTCGAAGGATCCGATGTGTGCGACGGTGTAAAGTCAATTTGATTTCATAGACGCCCGTTGAGTGCAGTGAGGGATATCTTGTTCGAGATCGAACCACAGATTTCTTCTCTTGATGGAGTCAAAGGCATAGTCTAGTTGTGGTAGAACCTGTCGATGTCTCGTTTATTCTGATGCCTGGGATTTAGCGCCAAGAATTGGGTACAGAATACTGCTGCCTTGGCATGGGCTCCACTACGTCATTTGTGCCGTTTATCCGATGACGTTTAGGCAGCCGAATTAATAGGTACGTACTGCAATAAGAGAGACCTAGAGTGAGACACAGAGTCACAGACTGGCAGACCCCAACCCAACTCAAATTCAAGGTGTTCAGTGGCTTATTTTACGGTAGGGCACTAATCTACAGAGGTGAGCTCACCTAAAAGATAATTGGTCAAGGTAATTGTTTGCTTCTCCAACTTTTAGTAGCGGATCGACATGGGGGAAGAGGAGTTGTTTAACCCGTTGCCATTGATACTGGGGGCGAATACCAGCCATGAACGAGAATGAATCACGAGCACAGTACAGAGTAGCGATAATGAATTGAGTTATGATGCCTGTTTCACAGAATGATGTAGTGCAACGTTGAGTACTGTAGAAAATCAGTCAAATGTACCTCAAACCTGTCCTACCATCATAGCACATCCAGTGCAACCCCATCCCTTGAACACGGCAGCAAAAGACAAGAAAAGGACCCCTGCATCACAACATAACCTTAAGTTTCCACAATTCTCCTTGTAAGCTTACCACTAAGAGGTAGAGAAGCACACCATCACACTCAAGTACGGGGATGGGTCGGGGATGAGAAATGAGACATGACCCTATCTCTGCTGATCTTCTCCCCCAAGTTCATGCTGACTTGGGACTAGACTAACACTTTCCCCCAGACCTTGTCTACTTGTGCAAAAAAACCAGGCGGGGAAATATTAGCTCAATAATCTGGGGTTTGGATCGACAACGCTCTCCTCAATCCATGTTTGCCGCCCATCGGCTCGGAAGCAAGCAATAGATCAGTGTCTCACTGGGGTATTTAACATTGCGCTGATCCCTCCTTGTTTCTTTTTTTCTTGGCCAGTGCAATCCATCAATTCCTTTTTCTACTCTTTCCTCCACCACTGAACATCATCAGCATGGATAGCAAGGAATTGGGCCCCGACGTCCCTCAAGCGTCTCATGATGAGAAGCATGCTCTTGATGGAGCCCACAACGATATTGCCCCCGGCAGCGGAGGTCGACGCGGCTCAACTGCTCTCAATATCGTTGAGAACCCGTTGCAGGTACGTTGAAGTCAATTCATCTTGGCGATTTCTTGGCCGCGGATACATCTCTTGGCCTCGTGGATACACCTTGGCGACGATCGCCAAGGTTCTTGGCAGCTCCAATTCCGAAATCCATATCCTAGGAAAAACACTAACACCAATTCTCCTCACAGCGCGTAACACCCGAAAAAGCCGTCAACGATGCTCGTCTCTTCGCCCAGAGCCACGGCATGTCCGAACATGCAGAACTCTTCGGGCGCGCTGCTCTCGTAGCCCGCGATATGGACCGCTTCAACATGGTCAAGGAACTCCAAGAAGACGAACGACAAGCCCTCGAGTACGAGAGAGATCACAAGTGGCACGGCCCAAAGATGCTCTGGTACTCCATCGGACTGTGTGCCATTGGAGCCGCCACCCAAGGTTGGGATCAGACCGGTTCCAACGGTGCTAATCTCTCGTTCCCCAAAGAATTCGGTCTTGATGAGGAAAACAGCATTCGAGATCAATGGATTGTCGGTCTTGTCAATTCAATCATCTTTCTTACCGCTGGCCTCATGTACGTCTTGTTCCTGAATATGGCTGAAGCAAATTGCTAATTCGAACAGTGGCGCCTTCATCGTTGATCCTCTCAACCATTACTTTGGTCGTCGAGGTGAAATCTTCATCACCGCATGCTGTCTTACCGCAACGCCCATCGCCTCCGGCTTCACCCACTCATGGCAAACACTGTTCGCTGTGCGCTTCGTAATGGGCATTGGCATCGGGGCCAAAAACGCTACCGTCCCCATCTACTCAGCTGAGATGGCTCCCGCGCGTATTCGTGGTGCCCTCGTCATGTTCTGGCAGCTGTGGGTCGTCATCGGAATCTTCCTCGGCTTCTGCGCCAACGTTATCGTCAAGGACACTGGTCGAATCGCATGGCGTCTGCAGCTCGGCTCTGCATTTATCCCCTCCTTCATCTTGGGTATCGGTATCTTCTTCTGTCCCGAGTCGCCGCGTTGGCTCATGAAGCACGGCAAGCATGCCAAGGGATTCCAGTCGATGCAGAAGCTACGAGCTCACGATATCATCGCTGCGAGAGACTTTTACTACTCTTGCATCATCTACGAGGAGGAGCTACTTGTCGCCAGAGGCGCCGGGTACTTCCAGCGTTTGTGGGATTGCTTTGCTGTGCCACGAATTAGACGCGCCAACTATGGTGCTTCGACTGTCATGATTGCCCAGCAGATGTGTGGTATCAACAGTATGTCCACCATTCTAGCTCATCATTCCAGGTAACTAACAGGTCGCAGTTATTTCCTTCTACAGTTCTACCATCTTCGTCAACGCCGGATACACCCAGGTCCAGGCTCTGTATGCTTCGCTTGGATATGGTGCTATTCAAGTTATTGCAACAATCCCCACATTGTTTCTCATTGACACCAAGGGACGACGAACTCTTACCCTCGCTGTAAGTCATGATGACCCGACTGTTTGCAATGGTTACTGACTCCATTTAGACCTTCCCGTTCATGTGTATCTTCTTGCTTGCTGCTGGTCTGTCTCTCCTCAACCACAGCGGCAGCCGAGGTGCGCAGATTGGACCTGTTGTTCTGTAAGTCTTGACGTACTTTCAGCTTTCACTTTTACTAACTGGGTACAGCTTCGTGTATCTCTTCACAATTGCGTACTCCCTGGGTGAAGGTCCAGTCGCGTTTCAATACTCTGCCGAAGTATTCCCCACTATCCAGCGTGAACAGGGTATGGCCTGGGCCGTCTGCATCAACAACACCTTTGGTAAGCCTCAAGATATCTGACAAGTAAAGGCACCTGTGCTAACTCGACCAACAGCTGGTGTCCTCGGACTTACCTTCCCTCGAATGACCGCTGCCATGTCACCTACTGGAGCCTGTAAGTCTTTCTCTGACTGTATCATGATGCTCATCTGCTAACTCTGCACAGTTGGCTTTTACGCAGGACTGAACCTGATAGCATGGGGTATGATCTTTTGCTTCGTCCGCGAAACCAAGCAGCTTACACTTGAGGAACTTGACCGTAAGCAACCCGCCACCCACTACTATTTGTCTTTACTAACAACTTCCCGCAGAGGTCTTTTCTGTCCCAACAAGTCAGTTTATCTCTTACGAGACCAAGGTCTGGCTGCCATACTTTATTAAGCGCCACATCCTCCGCAAGCAGATTGAGAAGCCCCCAAGAATCATTGAGCGAGCCGATAAGTCTCAGGACTCTGCTTGAGTATGCTGTTAGGGAAGCAGATTTGTGTCTATGACGATAATTGTCTGACAGGGGCTTGGTTTGGCTGAATGTATTCATGAATGATGAGTTACCATTAGTTTAATTTGGTAAATATTAAAATGACATATTCCTACCATCAATCATGCTATGATGTCTCCGTAGCCGATCAAAGTGACTCTGATGGTCTAAGTCGTCCAAAGCTGTGTGGACTTGGAAGCTTCTCTTCGCTGAATCTGCAAACTTCTAATTTGCTTGGTATGAGTATATCTACTGCTGCTAAAGGATTAAGAAGTATTGAGAAGGATGAAGGGCGTTTAGACAGATTAGTATACGTAAGGTTCCCAACTAATAGTTTGCATTTAAGTACAGAGAGTCAGTCGTCTTATCTCATGGAAGGTGATGATGATATTAGGTGGCGTTATACGCATGTGTGTGGCAACTCCCTAATGATTTGAAAGGAGATGTAAACTTAACAATAGGGCCTAGAACTGGAGATCAATACTTTCTCTATATACCGAGTCTTTTGGACTTCATAGTTACCTCAGTCCCAGACAAGCGATAATTACCATGTCTATAACTAAGCTACTAGATATTCATTTCGTCAGTAACAACACCACTTACAAATGGCTCACAGTAGAACAAAGGAGTAGGTTATAAGTCTTTCCTGACAAGACATTGTATTCAAGAAGAAGAGGCTTATGGCAGTAATACTGCAGAGGTCCAGCAGCAAGGCTGTGAAGATAATAATAAGGTTACAAAAGAAATGCCGTTTAGGTACTAACCCTAAGCTTCACACTCCAGTGCGTCTTAGCAGGGTCAGATACTTCAGACTTCCTTACTCAAATGACTACTCTGTGTCTTATAATACAAGAATATCCTAAAGA
This sequence comes from Fusarium praegraminearum, assembly GCA_002093855.1. Lineage (NCBI taxonomy): Eukaryota > Fungi > Ascomycota > Sordariomycetes > Hypocreales > Nectriaceae > Fusarium > Fusarium praegraminearum. The sequence continues at coordinate 21,473 of LXHY01000096.1, forward strand.
AATAGCTCCTCGCTAGGCGTCGAAAGCCTTCGGCCGCCGCTCTTCCAGCTCAATGTAATCATCACTCACCTCCGATCTCGAAGGTACCTCTCTAACAGTATGTCTGAATTCAGTCACCGAGCTATCATCATTGAGGACCGTAAATGGGTTAGGGTCCTTGATGGTACTTTTCTTGGCGTTATCTGTCGTTGCAGTGCCAGTCGTCCTGAACCTACTGGGGTTTGCAGGAGTGCCGTAAGATGTCATCTTGAAGGTCTTGGGCAACAGTGGACGTAACCCAGGGAGACATGCAGAGATGATACCTGCCACTGGCTCGACACCTGCGAGGCTCCATACAGTTCCTTCGTCGTACAAATTCTTCCATTGGTAACCATGTGTGAAGACGACTCGGGCAAGGGAAATGAAACAGGTACTAGTCAAATGATGTTAATGACAATTCGAGACCAATAGTACAGTTTCCCTGGCGTACCAAGGAGACAGGGGCAACTTACATGAAGCCGAAGCAAAACGACACAATAATGCCAATCTTTTTGGGGCGATTCATATTCAATCCCCAGATTGACTTGAGTGGGAGTACAAAGATCAAAAAATCGGTAAACACTGTCAGGCTGTCATAGGCGATGTTGATGTTTTGCATGGCTAGAAACTGTTCCGCTGTGGCATCGCCCCAGGCCCACCACTTGTCGAGCGGACGTACGGCGGCGAGGTAACCGATAAAACTTCCCAAGAAGCATACCATAGTAATTCCTGATGCCGCATATATAATGATGTTCATCGGGCCATTGTGGCCTGTAAAGACGCGAAGATATAGAAAAAGGATGGAAGCTTTGCATGCGTAAACTGCAAGCACAAGGACCACATTGTTGGCGAAGCCAATCTGAAATGTGCCATTCAAGTCAGCTAAGGGATCGCTGGAAGCGTCACCAATTCAGACGTACCTGGTCGTGGATTAATGAGACGTCGGTGGGCTCTGTAGTGCTACTGTATGGGTATCCAGGTATGCCGATGCCTCCGTATATGAGCACTGTTTTGAAGACACTTGTGTTAACATTTGGGTTCTGGTAGATAATGTCTGTGCTCCTTTGTGCACAATGGAGGACTTACTCAGTATAAGAAGAACGAAGAAGAGGTCGGTAAAGAACTATAAAGAGCATTAGAATAAGAGTGTCGCGAAGTGTTGTTCAAAGTGAATACAACTCACAAGAGATACTAGGATCATCCAGTCAGTCCAGCCATAAGCGGCTCTGGTCTTTGTCTTGGCGTAGAATCTGAGCCCGACTGTGATCGTTGACAACATGGGCAAGATGATCCACGTCGCCAGCAGCTCTCGCTGGCGAGCCAGGTAGATGGGGAAAGCTTGGACCATTGTTAAGAGCTGTCAGAACAAAAGTTCCTGGAGAAAAAGAAACGAACTCATGGGTAATGTAGATCATGTTACAAAAGTTCCATGCGAGTTTATTTAGAGAAGTGGGTTAAGCCCACGGTAAGAGCAACAGACCCGTTGCTATCCCTATTCGAGTTAAGTGAATCCAGCATCTCGAGTCAGTGTACGCCCGTTATCAATGGTGTGGCGTTTTCAAGAAGGAGTAGTGGCACTAGTGGTGAGGATGCTGTACACTATGCATAATAAAGCAAGCGAACGATGACCAGATTGGTTACAAGCAGTCAGTCGTGTCTGTTTGATGTGGTCGGCTTCTCAAACGGCGACTGGGTTCAACTGATTGGCGTCTTGACTTGCGGGACTGATTAACGTAGCGTTGATTTGTAACCACTAACAGATGATTAGCAGTCTTTAAATCTTGCTATTACAACAGACCGAGCTTAGTTTATTCAGCTCTTCGGAACTACCACGAACTAGACATGGAGCGATGCTATGAAGCGGAGATAAACTCAGAATAGAGGCTGAGGGAATGATCTCATTCGTATGAGTGAAGCGTTGCATCTCACTGTTGAAATGATTGTTGACGGCATCATGTCACTGTTGAATTATGTAGATAGAATAACTAAGATGGTTCAATGAAAATGCTTATCTCTTGTTTTATCGCTGGGTGTCCTTCCAAATCTTGACTCTTCCAGCCTGTCAAGAATGACAAACTGCACTACATTTAGATAATTAAGGGGTAGCGCAGCCACTCTGCAGCGATGATAGCACCTCCCTTTATGTCGAGCCTTAGAAGAGAATCACCCTATCATGATGCAAAGTACTCTGTAGAAGACAGTATCCTACCGAGGCATTGGTGATAAAGGCTCGAAGAACAAGTCGTCCAACTCCAGCAGTGGAAGGGGCTGTAGAAAATGGAAAAGCAATTAGAGCTGAGTACGATCCAGTCCCCTTCCACATTTTTAAATGAATGACTGCTCCGTGATGCCATTTGTTCAGCTGTCAAGCCAGCTTTAAGTTAGCCCACTCTGCGTTTCATGGCGTAGTATGGACCCAGCCTGGAACTACCGCGTATGCTGGAAAGTTCGAAGCTTTATGCCCGTTAGAGTTAGGATCCGGGAGTACTCGAAGCTCAAGCAAAGCGTTAGTCTGGGGTAATGCTAGCCTTATCTCACTACTAGTAATTAAGCACTTTCCAAGCAATTTAGTTTCCAGCTTCATTCGCTTCCATACCCAATGGGAAAGACACAAACTCAATAGAGTGATGATAGCGTCGACTTACTAAGTAACGCTAAGCTTGTTTGAGGAGAGCACTGAGTCGTTATCTTTGGTGGCATATACGGTCCAAATTCCGCCATCCTTTCAGCTGTCAATGATTGGCATCACTGTTTGACCCTATCCATCTCGATTGCAGTTGAAGAAGACCACACAAAGATCTTAGGTCAGCGGACACACTTCGAAGCCCTGTCCCGGGAGCGGGTTTGACAATAAATTAACAAGCCTCCTATGAGCTTAGCCCTTGCATATTGTCTCTTTGATGCCCTTTCGCTTATCGAGTCAATGGGGCACAGTGGTGCGGAACTGAACCGTTGTGAATCCAGGAGATGCTGTGCATAATCAAAGAGGCTGAGACTCGCACTACACAGCGGGTTCCCAGAATGACCGGCTCAATCGCATCCGACAAATTACTCCTTTTATCGCGCTTCTTGCGTGTGCTAAATTTCTGGTCTTGATTCTACTTGTGATTAAATCATCCTTGTTCAGTTACCTTGCAATCTCAAGAGAAACTCAGCTTTCAAGCACGATGCATCGTGCAGTAGCTTGTCTCCCATGTCATGGTTGTACTCTCGTTGTCAGGCCAGGACCAGCATGTTACTGCTGCGAGCCGAGCATCTTGTGAGTCAGTCCTTCCGACTGGATAAGCCAGCCTTTGTACGAGATGCAGCGAAGCTTTCAGTAGACGGCATTGAAGACCTGTCTCTCTAGTGGTCTACTTGCGGCCATTCCACCAGCTTCCGCTTTAAACTCTTCATTTGGAAATTTAGGTATCATAAGTTAACTTCATTGATGTCATTTAACGAGTAATGATTCACGTCGAAAGACAATCAGTAACGCTGGGGATCATGAATCCAGGAACAGGGTTAGGCTTCGCTTCAAAGACCGTACAATACAAATAGTTATCTCATTGGTACAAGATAACGATATGGTGCCGAACTCCAAAAGCTACAAGGGGTCTCAGGGGCCAGGACAAGGAGGTTTGTTTTTATGCGTAGCTAGTTTTCAGGTCAGGGGTTAATGGTTGTGGTGGCTGTTCCTGGACCTGCAGACCAGCCTCTTTCAAGAAAGCTCTTCATTCAAAGTGAGTATTCCACAATCGGTAATGTGTTTAGGCATGTTAGACCTAGTAATAAAATGGGTCTATGAATGGCACTGAGCTGATTGTATATTTTAATGAAGTGACTTCTTCAATATCCTTTGAATAACGTCTTGATGTTTCTATTGCGCGAGAAACAACCCCAATATGCGAGACGCCACCCCATAAGATTAGGAGGGAGTCTTACTATGATGCCCATATTTTTTTTGGATGACTTCGCAATGCAATAAGATGACAAGTTCATTTTAGTCCTCTAAGTTCCCGTCACTACTTCGGACAAATCTTTGCAGATCGTTAAGAAGATGCTAGATGTTCGTCGTCTACTATGCTCTGAAACATCTAATCATACTGTTTATCACATGGGATTTGACATCTATGGTCGCTCTTTTGGGTGTTATCGATGCTGATGTCGAACGCATTGAACTACCATCGTTACTGGAAGACAATGGTACTCAGTTAAGTGTGACATTCTTACTGAGGAGTAGCTTCGCAACAGCTTATCGATTAATAAGATAGGCTTTGTTCTTATTATCCCCTTCCTTGGAGGGCTGTTTCGAATTGTGATAGAAACATTTAAGCCACTGGCCTTTCTTCTACCTATACTACCTACTGAATGATACCGCAATCCCTGATATCACTTTTGAACAGCCCCTCCACATTTGGATCCCTCAAATTCACCCACTTATTTATCTTTGACCAAATTGACCTTTCGATTATTCAGATGTGGCCAGGGCGAAGCAAGAAAGTGATGCTTCTAATTGAAGCATAACCAAAATACATCAGTAAAAAAGAAGACAGTTCCATAAGGCCACAAGACTTGTTAATCACAAAACTCTACATCAGACCAAAAAAACATACAACAGCGGGGATTCGCTGGTCGTCACCGACCCAACTACTAATCCGCCGGTTAGTGGCTTGACTATGGGAGAGCGGACGGGATCCCGTATTTTCCACTACCTTTGGTCGTATGTACTGGAGATGGTGAGATAATGGGTTATATCCTCCATCCCGATTCTTACTAGGTGCAAGATGTGGATCTGAAGGCAAACCAGCCTCGGCCTACTAGCCAAGCAACAATGTATATATGGAATTGGAACGGGAGTGATTGAAAAGATCGGAAGATCTGTGGCTGGACTCTTGGAACAGTGGCAAACGCTTATTTTCCGAATTCTCTTCACGATGCAGTCAATCCAGTAGTAGCTTTATCCATTACTATTAATCGGTTTTCTAAATAACAAATAATTGATCACTAAACTCGAGTACAACCAATAGCAACTAGGCCACCCTAGAAAGATATCAGTCAGTAACATTCAATAAACAGTTACAGGAGACAAAGAACTTACAAAGCTGTTATCGCTACAGCAAACTGGGGTTTGGTTGGCAACGCAGGCTCCAGCGTTAGGGGCAGATGAGCCTGAAACGAAATTATTAGATTGCTAAACAGCACAATGGGAGGGAAACGTACATGTCAATCCAATGTTGGTGCTCGAATCCCTTACAATGACGCCAAGCAGCCCAAGAACCAGGCTAATCGGTCCATCGGTCGCTTTTCCGACTGTCACGCAGCATCGCAAGGCGGATGGTGCATTGCATTGGCCGGAAGCAGCAGTCGTGGATGTGGTGGCGGCGGCTGATTCTGTTTTAGACTCGATCTTAGTTGTAAGCACAGTAGTGGTTGCATCGTCGGTAGTCAGATGTTCGGTTGATACAGTCGCGGTGACGGTTTGGAACAGATCGGTTGTGGTCAGACTACCAAGCTCCGTGGTTTCGGCGCTGCTCTCGGCACTAGAGGGTCGACAGGGACCGGCCGATACAGCACCAATAACAATGGGCAACAAAAAGGCAGTGAATCTCATCTCGGCGGGTCAAGTGGCTTTCAACACTTGCTAGAGAAGTAACTATTGGGTTGAGATCAAGTGAGACAAGAAAGGAGGAAAAGCATTTGTTAACATTCAGCAAATAAGAAAATAAGAGCTGAAGGCCAAGATAGTAAGCTAATGCCACTAGCTTTCCAATGGTCTGTAGTAGCTAGCCCAACATCGCTATTGAAGCGAGATTACATGTGTGCTACTACGCGCTATTTGGCCAAGATGTCAATCTAATTATAACTGATTGCAGGAACCCCTTCGAGACGTCAACCTGCACCGATTGCTCGTTATTCTAAAATTTCGCATTAGCGCGCGTTCTTCTTCAACCAAGAGGGAATTAAGTGAGGCTCAAGAGGAATTTCTGTCACGGTGCCAGGGCTATTCTTTGAGGCTATAAATCCTGGCTTCATTAACCGTTCTTTTAAGAAATACCATGTTTTACTCACGAGACTGTGGTTTAGGGTACGCTAATAACTACTAAATGATCTTCCTGTTCGGCCGAGTAAACACCCTATTCGGATCCCACGTCCATATCAGTGACATGCTGATAAATCATAGACCTCAACTGCGTCCATCAATTAATCTTCTTCATCTTAAACTGAATGGGTGTCTTCGCCTTCAACGTCAAACTCGGATTCCTCAACTCTACCTCTTTTCCTCCGTCCACTATTTCCATTTCGAACTCCTTGACTAGCCCTACTAACAACACCTTCATATTCAACAAGGCCAGTGCTTTACCAGGACACATCCGTGGGCCATTAGAAAATGTCTCCATGGCGTAAGGACTGGATGCATTGCTGCCCATCTCTTCCCATCGCTCAGGCCTGAAGATATTGGCGTCGCTGCCCCAGATTTCTGGGTTGAGCTGGATCATGGCTGGTACGATTTGGACTGTTGTTCCTTTGGGAATATGCACTCCCGTGATGGTCATATCCTTTTGCGCTTCCCATGGTATGATTAGAGTGGGCGACTGGACACGCATGGCTTCGCGGATAACATTATCAAGAAAAGGTAGTTCGTCAACATCTTTCGCAGACATTTCTGTACCCAGTGAATGAATCTCTGCTCTCAAGCGTTCCTGTGAAGAAGAGTCCTTGGCAAGTGAATATGCTGTCCAGACAAGAGCACTGGCGGTCGTTTCATGCCCAGCGGCAATGACCTGCATAGTCTTGAACACCAATTAGTACTCTCGGCCATTCAAAAGTCACACAAAACTTACAATATCGATCAACTCTTCTTTTGAAAGCTTCTGGCTTTCTTCAGCGCTCGCTTCAATCATCCTGGTCAGCAGGTCATCTGAAAGTTTACCGCTGTTCTCATGTTGCTTCGCTGTCGCTACTTCAGCCGTGCGCTGCTCAATGAGACCCTCCATCATGGTCTTTAGAGCCGATTTGGCGCGGATGAAGTCCAAGTTGGCAGATACAGGAAGCCATCTCAGTGGGATAAACGGGTTGATGAAGCTGATGATCTGCCCGGCAAGTGGTTGAGCGAGGATGGCATTGTAGCATTGCTCGAACGACAGTGGAGATGATTCCGAGCGGAAGTTACGCAGTTCTCGGCCGAGTAGCGATACGCCAATGATGTCGAGCGTGACTCGAGTGATAAGGTCTTCGACTTCTAGGAATCAGAGATGAATATAGAGACTTGGGATAGGCGGTACATACTCTCAACAATCTCACTCTTACTTCGTTCTAATGCTTCCCCGATCTCGCGGTTCAGCTTGTGCGAGTATGTTACGAACGTCGGAAACAGTTTTCTTGTACTCGGTCTTGACAAAGGCCCTAAACAGATCAGATCAAGCACAGAACCCAACTTTTTAACTCTTACCGGCGATAATCCTCCTCAATCTCTTGTGCTGTTCCCCTACACTAAACAGCAACCCAATACCTAGAAACTCTCCTACAAGTGTGTGAAAGAAGCCAGGTTTGGCAAAGAAATATGCATTGGTCTGCAGCACCTCGCGACATGCTTCCAGACTATTCACTAGCAAAATCTCTTCATTGAGCCACGAAAGACACCTTATGAATGGTGCGTCGGGCCACCGTCGCGTCCATTGCAGGTACACATCGTTGGGTCCTCCACCGCGAATAATGCGCAGAGCATGTCCGACGAAAGGTTGCTGGTCCTGTCATAGGATAAAATGTCAGTGAAACATCAACCTGGAATGAGAAGCTCAGTGAGTTGGATATTGTACCTTTGGCCGTGGGAGACCGTTAAATCGCGAAGAGTGTGGGCGAAGGGCAATGGCAATGATGCGTTGGGAGATGAAGCCCACGACAGCTAGCGCTGCGCCCCAGAGAATTGTTATAAACGACGCTTCCATCATCCACAAGCGCATTTCAGATAAAAAATGAAACGAGAAAGCCCATAGGAACAATGAGCAAGAATATTTTCTTGTGTACTTGAGTCTCTTGCTCTTGCGATACCCCTCCATTACTAATGCTGACAGGGCTTGCCCAGTGGTCGCATACAGGGATCATCACCTTCAGGTCGCCGCTTACTCTGGTGTGTCAGCTATCAGTTGTGGACAACGCAAGACCAGCCAAGAGTTAGTAGTCCCCGAGAGTGGAGCTATTCAAAGAAAGACCAGACACTGAGAGTAACAGAACGAGAATAGGAATCCAAGATTGGGTATATGTCTAAAGTTAAGCTATCTATCATTAGGCACATAGAAACCAATAAAACCTCTTCCACTTGGGCCAGCCTAAACGTTCTTCCCGCTCTTGCTCGGCCATAATGTGGACACGAAAGTACCGTCGTCCCGTCTCAACATCCATCTCCGCCACTCGTACAACTTGCGTACGATACCACACCTTGTGGCAGACATAGAACAGCAAAATGATTGGGATGGCTAGAACCTTCAAGAAGAAGTTCTGTGCAACACCCAAGGGGCCATCAACGATGTCGGGCGCATATACAGGCGATGCAGCTATCCAAATCTGCGACGCAAGCACGAAGATATAACCTATCAAGGCAAGCCATGCTCCTATGACGCCGACATTTGACTTGAAGGGTAGCTGCTCGATCGTGTGTGCGTTGTGGCTCCAGGCACCGCGAAATCGGATATAACAGAGACAGATACTGCCCCAGGTAAACAAAGTGCTCAAAGCACTAATAGAAAGAAGCCAGTTGAAAATGGCATCGTGAGATTTCACATCCGCAAGGAATGCTAGGAGGCCTATACAGGATGCGAAGAGGATAGCCATGAGTGGGCGACCTTGTCGATCCACATAAGCAAATATATGAGGTGCGTGAGACTGCTCAGCCAAAGCAGCTAACGTTCTCGAAGATCCGAAGACAGCTGAGTTGCCGACGCTAATGACAGCTATCAAGATTATGGCATTCATTATTCCAGGGAGTAGTGAAGTACCGGCCTTCTCTATCGCAATAACGAAAGGGCTTGCGGTAGCGTCTGCGACGTTATCACCACCGACAAGACGTCTATCATCAGATGGCACCAACAGACCCACTAGCAAGAGGGCCACTAGATAGAAAATCATGATGCGCCAAAAGACCTGCTTGATAGCTGTGGGTAGAGATTTTCGAGGGTTAGCCGTCTCAGCGGCGGCCAGGCCGATCAACTCTGTCCCTGTAAATGAAAAGGCAGACGTCACCAAGACGCTGCAAAAGCCCTTGAACCCGTTCTTGAACGCACCTGGGTTCCGCCAATACATGCCGCCTATGTAATGGCCCTCTGGCTCGCCAGCTATGTTGATCACAATAGCCAAGAGTCTGTACAATTGTTAGCGAAGGATATCGACGGTAACGAAGGGCAACTGACATGAAGCCAACTATGGCGGTGATTTTGATAATGGAAAAGATAAACTCAGCCTCTCCATACGTTTTGACGCCGAATAGGTTGATAGCGACTATAGTAAGTAGAAAAATGGAGACGAAGACGGATCTGCTAATGGCTTCATTCCAATATCCTATTGTAAAAGCACCGGCAATTATCTCCAAAGGCAATACGAAGAGCCATTGTAAACAATAACTACGCACCACACTGTCAGTACTGATTTGAAAGGCGGATATTGTGACTCACTTCCAGCCCATGGCAAACCCCCATGAAGGATCTAAAAATCTCGTTGAAAATGCTGAGAAGGAACCAGCTATTGGGAAAGCCACACACAGCTCTCCTAAAGATTGCATCGTACAATACTGCATGCCTCCGATGAGGATATATGATAGCAAAAGGCTGGCTGGACCACCTCTGTATAATGAGCCGCCTGAAGCGACGAATAAACCAGTTCCTGGGCTTGAGTTAGCCGACTGATCTCATGCATACATAAACCAATGTAGATCGAGCATGGAGGTGTTGAATGAATATGGGACCAACAACGAAGATAAGTCCAACTCAATGAATGACAAGACTAAAGTAAAGACTCACCGATAGAACCTCCAAAAGCAATCATCTGCAAATGCCTCCCTTTCAACTCCCTCGCCAGCGCAGTATTCGCCGTCTTTGCATTGGCAGCTCTCAAATCGTAGAACCTGTCGGGAGCGTCGGTAGGCTCATAACCTGGCCTTGGTTTGGCGCGTCTGAACCCATTGATCCAATTCCCCGCCCCGTAGAGTATCTGAGGTTCGTGTTTTATACTGTCACTTGTTGGCAAAGAATCCAGCTCTATTTGCGCGCTGTTCATGTTTTGAATGTCGCGTTCTTTCATCGTGAGGTCTTTTTTCTAGTTGGCGGTCAAAAATGGGAAGGCGGGGGACTCGGAAGATATGGAGATTTATGGTTTGGGAGAGAGAGCAAAGAGAAACGCTGTGAGGGAGCTAGTCATGGGGATGTTGTTTGATTGAGGTTGGGGTAACGAATGACGTTGTGTGATTGAAATGATCGTGTGAGTGTAGCTGCGTAACCTGATTGCGATGCAGATTATTCATCGATTGCCGATAAGGAAAGAAAAAATCTCTGTTTATCGGCTTCTAGAAGGCTTCTAGAAGAATATCCCCGGAAGGCATTCAGACGGGTTTGCCACGGGGACGAACGCGGTTTTTGTTTCGGTGGCAAATGGTGAGAGATGATCGACAAAAGAGGAGAATTGAGATGCAAGTTGAGAGTGGAACATGGACATCTGTTGGAGATGTAGAAATTATGCAGAAGACATGAGATGAGATGAGACAAGGTGCATTGAAGAAGGAGAAATGGTGATGTGAGATGACCAACCGCTGAAATTAGGTACTGTAATACCCCGTGCAGTACTCTGTAGTCTGGGTGACAGAAAGTGGAGGAAGTCAGCGGGACGTTTCAACGGCCGACGACATCAGCAACTTGGCTTCAAGGACAAGATCAAGACTTTTTATCATCTCCTCGACACTTACCAACCCTAATAAAGCTATTAGATGCCCTGCAATGGTTACATTCCATTTCCCAACTATCAATCATGAACTCTAACCCCCAAAACCATCCCCTTCTGCCCATGGGGAGCAAAACCATCTCTTATCCACTCTGGGTCTGGGGTCGACCTGGTCCCTGAAGCTATCGCGGTGGGTTCACAGTTGCTGTTACGTACATGAATTAGGTTAATATCACTAGACCGTGGGGAAATCGTCTCATGTTTGACAAAATAAAGTTCGTGATTATCGTGGTATCCTAGAATAATATGCATACAAACAAGGTATAATCCATGCTTAATTCAATCGCAAATTTCAATTGTTCGTCTGCGCTCGCTGCACCTCTCTAACATCCCCAGCAATAACCGCTGCTTGGGGTTGTCGGTATGCAAAACCATCGCGCGGTATCTCCATCGACTCGTTGAAGTGCTCGCGTGTGATGAGTGAATCATGACTCTGCGTCGGGCTCACAGGCCGTTCCCTAGAGGCTTTTGAGATGGAATCGTCGTGCTTGGCCCAGATCCCTTCCGTCGTTCTCACAGGGACTTCGTCTTCCTCCCACTGACTCTGTCCAGCTGTGCGAGTGAGTCTCGTACCCTGTGAATGCGATCTCGAGTTGGAGTATCCGTCGTAGCTCGCCGAGTCCTTGTACTTCTTTCGCTTCACGCCGCTGTCGCGCAAGAATGATCCCAACGCAACGATATTGCCGACGGCAGTTGCGGCGAGGATCTCGATGGATGCCCACATTGTGCGAACTACCTGACTACCGCCCGCTTGTAGAATTCGCGGGATACGGTACAGAGTAATGCCAACGGTCAATAGTCCAAAGCCGAAAAGCATGATGAGGAGAACCTTGCGCTTGGTAGGAATTTGTGTCGACAGGATAATAGGAATGGGAAAAGCAATAAGAAGAAGATCGGTTAGGGCGTTGCACGAGCCCATCGTGAGCATCTGCACAAACGCTTGACGGCATTGAGGTCCAGGATCGGGTGTGACCTGCCAGTAGTGAGGGAACGGTTGACACTCGGCGAGATCACTGACGAGGACGGCAAGAAAGGTGGCAGCGAGGGTGCCGCGAATAATGTGAATCATTATACGATGTGACCTTCGTCTTGTCGCACCAGCGAGACGCTCGAAGAATTCGAGAGTGGTAAGTTTGAGAATCCAAAGCCTGGTCTTTGTTAGCAACACAATCCACGATATCAATAAGTTATCACATACACAGAAGCGTAGAATACTCTACTGGCCATGACAAATCGACTTCCCATAACCCTCTTTTCGATATCCTCATCACTCAAGTCTAGGCCATCCAGATTCACGTTATTCGTGCCGTTTTTCAGCACAAAATGAACACACACAGCTCGTAGAACGAGTGGCACGAGCGCTGCGGCAACAATCTTATCCTCCTTGAGTAACTTTTCGACGCGCACATATCTACCGGCCATTCGAGTAAGGATAATGGCCATGCAAAAGGCTGTGATCCACCATGAGACAAGCAGAGTTGGCTTGTCTTGATCAAAGCTCCGGACATCCGGGGCGTCCGAGTAGAGCGACATGGCGAAGAGGTCGAGGGCGATACGCCCGGTGACAAATTACTGATGAGCCAGTTTGGGTGGATTAGGTTGATGCAAGTATAAAATCACCGATTGTTGGTATGTTGGAGAAAAAGCAAAGAGCGTAACAAGGCGGGGAAAAGCAAATAATTAGAAAACATCAGGGTTCCTGCATTTGAGCGACGGGATGCGGGACATAAATGAATCCTCAGCAGATCCGAGAGCTAACAGAACAAGAGCAAGGGGTCAGGTAAAAGAGACCCTGGTCAAATCGGGTCCAGACAAATGGTGTCACCGAAGCAGGACAAGACAAGACGTTAGCTGTGTTGGATGGTCAGCGAAAGCGGCGCAGCTCAGCCGCCACTGGTGATGGCGCACGTCAATGGCCAGCCGTTCACTAAAAAGAGCCGAGTCTAACTAGTGCCAGGGGCACGCCCACCCATTCATTCCTCCTGTCGCCTGTAAGCAATAAAATGAGGTTTTGGCGATTGGAGGAACAGGATCAATAGGACTGTAGTGGTTGCGGTCGGTTATGCCCAGTAGTTACTGTCTATCCATCAATCTGAGGGAACCTCACTGTCCAGACCCAGATGAACAAGACCCACCCCCATTACCAATGGCCTGGACATTATTATCCATGTCGCGATCGTATCATGAAAATGTGTGAAATCGGTATCGTTACATTGGGGGAGGGTTGACAGCCAGGGGTGCCATATATCGTACCCGTACCGCATGGTGTTTTACTCTTTGCTGTCGAGCTAACTCAATTCTGAACAAGCTGCATGTTGCGAAGTCGGCGTAAAAAGATAGCGTCCTAAAGCGCGGAAAAAGAGTTGTTGTGGGTCGGTGTCTTGGCCTGTTGAAGAAGTTGCATAGAATGTGGCGTCAAGGATCAACTATCAGAAGTGGTGTCATGTATATTAATTAATACTAGAATTGTTTGATGTTACGAAAGATTGTGTTCAATAAAGGAGAGAGAGAGGGAAATACGGATAACGATGGGCGAATGTGGATTTTCAAGGAAGATGATCGCTATAATTTGACTGATAAGACGCAAGACATGGGCCAATAATAGAGACCATCACCTCTACAAGATTGTCCTTGCGCAGGATTGGGCCCCTGGTCATCCAATAAGTTATCTTTTCACCGAAAGGATGGCTACAGTGGCTGGTTCGCACGTGGAAATGGCCCCTAATCACAAGCTGACGATCCAGTCCCGTCGCTAGTCCGAGGGAAGGATTCTGTCATCAACAGCTAGATTTCCCAAAATAGAGCATGCCAAAGAGGATTTAACGAGCCTTGAATTCTCTATCTAATTGAGGGGAAACGGCGCGCTGTTTTGGTCAACCGAGCAGCCAGCACGTGACTCACAACGTGGCCAATCACGGCGCCGCATTTGCTGACAGATTCTCTTGCGATGCGCTGCGCTTCTCACATGTGGTTTGTCGTTTGTCTGCTCAAGCTCTCGTATCAATTCTCGTTTCTCGCTTGTCAATTCAAGTCTGGGGAAATAAACGTTGGCAAGTGTCGTGCACTCTGGGGAAAGAAATGTCGCCCTGTAAGGCCAGCCAAAGAAAGTTGATGTCGTTACATAAAGGAGACGTAACAGTTTGCGATGGGAATTTGGTGGCAACGGGCACTGTCTCTTTTTTCCCTCACCGGTCTTGCCCTAGTCCTACACTTAAAATTGGCTGGTCTTATTGGTGCATCAATATCCCTGCTGTAGTGATGGGTCTTTGGTCCGACAGTGACAGTCAGTCAGTCAGTGATTCCCTGGGTCTGATCTCGGCTCCTTTCCACCGTAAACTCAATTACCTGATGTTCCCTTCCTGCCTGAATCAATCTAGGCCAGGATTTGATTTTGATCCTTCTTCTAGACCAGCCTCGGGACGATACATGCCTTTCCAAAACAGCCTCATTCCACCCACACGAGACTAGGTCAGTAGCAAAATGTGGACTGCCACGTTTCTGGGCCTTTCTATCCAAGCTAGGCTTGATCAAGCAATGTCCCAGCGCAACTTGAGGTAGCATTCAACTCTTCAATTCCGCATTCTACTCTGTCATAGTCCCCGTACCAATATATATCAGCTGAACGCGAACCCCTAGCTATCCATAAAACAGTATCCAACTCGTCGTCTCCGCATGAAACAGCCCTCCTATTATTATCTCCAGTCCCCTCATCGACGTTGTGTCCGGATACCATTCCACTGGGTCCCGGGTCTAGCGTCGGCTATCCAGCCATTAGCTCCCCTGAAGCGGTAGATCCTCCGGATTGGCGTCGTCTGAAAGGTTCTCAACGAGACATGTTTGCGAATCAAGTTTCCACTATTGATCATTAGCGAGTCCGACAACGGGCGTCGTTGCTTTATCAGATTACCTGTGTCAATTGAGTCTTGGCCGGAAATAGCTGCTTGTCCGTCAGTCGACACGGACTCATCAATATCTATGCAGGGTAACCGCTGTTGGCCTGGATGACTGGTGCTATGTACGCGCAACATATATCTCGAGAAATGAGACGATTCCAGAAAAGAGCTACTCAATCAATAGTTTTCGGATAGTTTACTAATGAGGAAAAAAGGTCGTGCCATGACGGTGGTGGCTCATGATATGTTATCTTAACTATCGGCATCCGGACACTCCCTACAACAGAGGTCAAGGAATAGAACTCGCAATAACTGAAAGACACTCCAGTTTCATGACGAACCATTTTAAAGTAGGCAAATGCAGTAGCTTGATAGTATTAAAGTCTCCTAGAAGAGCAAAAAAGGAAAAAAAAACATACAACAGTGAGGATTCCCCAGTCGTCACCGACCTGAGTACTAATTCACCGCTTCTCGGCTTGACTATGGGAGAGCGAACGGGATCCCGTATTTTCCAAGAGCTATGGTCGTATGTGATAGATGCAGGCGTTGATTGAATATATAGATGAGAAAGACAAGGACCCTAGCACTGTTGCGATGGTAGGACTGCGCTTTACAAAGTTGTCAAGAATGACCGAGGCTTCAGGAGGAAGATTATGCTACTATGTTAATGACCGGGCAGTATCTTCTTTATCAGATTCCTACATGATGGAGTTCATTGTGCTTGGCAGCTGCTCTGTCACATATTTGTTATTTATCAGGGAAGTTTCATACTTGCCGTGATACTGACATATGCTCTCCAATCACCTTTGTAACCTGGTTGAAAGATGGGGTGTTAACTTGTCTAGTTCTGCCACAATCCAGAGACTATGGAGTAATTGCTTGCATGAACTGCGTGCATGAGCTACGTGCTGGCAGATCTGCTGCTGGCCCAAGTTGAGGCAAGCAGATCTGAGCTGGAATATTCACCATGAGTGAGAAATCTTGATTAAGCTTTGGAAAATGACTTGATGAAAGTTAGATCAGCGACTCAAGCCTGTTGCCTACAAGAATCGTGTGGTAAAACTTGCATGAAGAAACCTTGTGTAAAAATTCCCCCAAGTATAAAAAGGGAGGTAGGCCCCCCACCTGTCAAGTGTGAGTCTCAAATATTCTCATATCTTTTCAACAGGGTGCTCTGAATGTCTTTGGAGGTTTCATTATTGACTCGTACTGGGGTTTATGGGAACTGGGAGGATCTTCATACCCTGTATGAATGACATTTGAAGAACCGTGATGATACTGCTTTCCCTTTGCATCCTCTATGCCTCCGCGTTTATGGGTGCAAATGGGTTCAGTCTGAGTTCGACTACGTAAAAGATCAAGCTTGATCAAAAGCCTATGAAAGACCCGAGTCACTCTTTTCAAAGAGCTTTAAAGTTGGAGTGCCCCAGTCTCTGCTAATGCTTTTATGTGTAAACACTCTTCTTTTCTTTTTGTTACACGAAATCACATACATCTTGTCCATAAATTCCTTTGGAGCTTCTAGTGAAACATCGAGTCGAATTGTTGTGGCTGTAACCCATGGTACGCTGATTGCAAGAGCCATCTACCGATACGTTGCAAGCATCGCGTCAAGTCTTGATATAAGTTTTATACCTTACAGTGCACCTTGAAGAACGGCGTGGACAATTCGAGCGAGGGCTAGACATTTTTCCTCTTCATACTTCCTTCCAACAATCTGGATACCAACAGGTGCTCCGTCGTAAATAGCCGGGTCATCTATACAAGATGTGAGTATGTAGAATAAGGAATAGCCAGAGAGATTTTATCGTAGGTCAAAACTTACAGGCTTTCCAGTTTTTGGTGTCCAAATCACTCAAGGGTTTGTAGGAGTCGTCAAAAACGTCAATGCTCGCATCAGCTCGTATGGTAGGAATGACGACCACCGAATAGTTGGTCACATTCATCGCATCGGTGTACGCTGTGATTCTGGTAAGCACCAAATCATTTAGCAGTTACATGGAATATGTACCTCCGTGATAGAACTTTCCGGGGATAACAGCTGCATGCGGTGCAACAGGCATCAAAACGGCATCCACGATTTGTCCTGCAAGATCAGCCTCTGACTGGATACTGTCAAAGTTGGTATCTTACCGTCTGATTCTTCAGAAGAATTCCAGTAATCCGAGTACTCTTGTTCATACTCGAGGCCCTGCAAGGTCAGATCTTGGTACTTGAGTAGCTCTGTAGGGGTTTTGAGCTTGAAGCCGTCTTCAAGATCTGGTATCAGAGGTTCACCCGATCGGTCTAGGTGACTGTGTACGTCGTGTGCACCGTCTGCACTAAAGAAGCCGCCCTGCAAACAGCATATGTAAGTATGCGCATATGTCTTTGCGAACACGGAGATGAGCTTACGATTAAGGTTGTGGCTCTTTCTTGTGATGGAGGCTCCCAGTCCACCACCTGCAGTATGTCAATGAGAAGGCCCACTGGATCAATCATGTTCACCCACCTTGTGTCCAGCCTTTTTCAATGCTTCAGCGACAACCCGAAGTCCACGAAGGACAGGGGGATGAGGCCCAACCATGCCGTCGGACCAAAGAACGCCCATCTTCAAGGGTCTCTCGCCTGACTTAGCATCACCCTTCGAGTCGGCCCTTGATAGATATGAGTCCACCATTTCCTTTCTAAAAGGGATCGGTAAGACGGCTGGATCCCGAAGCCACGGCTCTGTACCAAGAACAGACTTGAACACGATCTCAAGCGCATCGATGGAAGTACCCATGAATCCAAGCGAGGACCGGTACGTATCCTGTCCAGGGTTCGTGTTCGCAGCATCGCGGTAGGAAAGTCGGCTCGAAGTCGGCTTGATGGAATAGATGCCACAAAAACCAGCCGGTATGCGCAATGACCCACCAATATCCGTGCCAACGCCAACAGAGCTCCCTCCCAAAGCCATCAACGCAGCCTCTCCTCCCGATGAACCCCCACAGGACAGGTTTTGGTTGTTGGGGTTCAAGGTCTCACTAATGATGTTATTCTTAGTTTCTCCGAATAGTAGCGTTTGGGGCAGACTCGTCTTGCAATATAGCACCGCTCCTAGGGACAACAGCTCAGTGACAATCTGGCTTTCAACCCTGTGGGTCTTGCCCGAGTCCGATACTCCAAGGTTGCCGCCAATCCAGCCGACGTATCCCATTGTTGTATCGACGCCCTTGACGTGAAATTGGTCTTTGAGACTGATGGGCAGCCCGTGAAGGGGTCCGAGTGGCTTGCTATGCTTCGCGAAGTAGTCGTCTAGATACTTGGCGCGCTCTAGTGCCTGATCGAAGAAGACTTCGTGCAGGCAGTTGTTCTAAACCTAAAAGTTAGCAATAGTAACACGGAAAGGGATGGATAAATCTCACAATTTGATGCGCGACGGCGGCCCTTTTGCAGAACGCTGAGGCGACCTGAACTGCCGACAACTTCCCTTCCCCTAGGGCCTTCAACATGGGTGCACTTGTCATCGAAGTGACGGAGACATCTCCTTCGTTCAGAAACTGTTGAATGAAAGGGCCAGTGATGTCACGTTGTTGTCGAGCGCGTTCAAGGTCTTTTGTGGACAATCTCCATTCCGGACGAATCTTGTCCAGAATTTCAGCGCGCTTGGCAGCGGCTCGGCTTTCCCAAGAGCTAGTTCCCATTGTAGAAAATCGACAGATGTTTGTTCTTAAACCTTTTGTGATTTTCTGCATTTACGGACGGTATACATTCGATGTGTTGATGTAAAACGTGCAAGAATTGAACAGGCTGTGAATGAATGACGACGACATCTGCCATTTTGTGAAACATCAGACATGTGACCTGAGAGGTGTTTTGGACGACAAAGACATAATTCTCAATTAACAGAAGTAACTTATCTGTGCTAGAATCTGTGGCATCTTTTGTGCCAGGGTTCTTGCAGAATGATTTCCAGTCCCAGTGGCTTTTGGGAACTTCTCTTTGGCACTCTCTTCACTAAGACACCAATGAATCCGAACGCTGCAGGTGTGATTCAGCACACCAACCTTTTACGACAGTTAGATACCAGATCCTGGCAATTCTTGGCTTACACTAGTGTCGGACAATTAGTTACAGATATCCCAACATAAGTTTATACCACCCCTGTCGATAACATCACAGCCCTGTGAAGCCTTATATGGTTCTGCCGCTCAAGGGAGAAGGTCGCGTGGGATTAGTCCCTAAAGGGATCCGTATCCATGTCCCAGGGTATCAAACACATCAACTTCCAAGCTTTATGTCACCAAAACAAGCATCCTAAGAAGTCTATTCCATGTAGCTCAAGCTAGCCTACTAATTTCGTCTCCTGTATCTCCAGCGGCCGACTTTTCTGGTGCCCACTAGCCATGAGACTCGCACATCAACGCGCGCTCTTTAGGTCATACAGGGTTAGTCCATATTCTAGACTGCGGCTCGGTGCTTAGGCTGCATTACACGAATTCTCTGACAGTCTTTACGGACATAGGAGAGATGAAGATGAGTGGTTAAGAGGTTAGTGGACAGCAGAAACGCTAGCCCCTAATCTTGAGGATACAGAAATAAACGGTCCAAGGAGTCTACTTTGAGAAGCATAAACTGACCGACTTGTTTTGTCTCCTTTGCTTTCAGCGGCCAATCATTCTAATCCCCCGATGCCAACTCATAGGCCCTTTTCCGCTCTAGTAGTTGCGATATCTTCCAATCAAAGGCACAGGGATCCATACAATATCGCTAGTAGTGTTAACAGCTCACCTACGTTACATCGTAGCGAGCGACTCCGAGCTGTCAGTGTATACGTGGGCGTTTGGTGAAAACACAATGCGATATTGTGTGGATCAATTTACACTTCGCAGGAACCACATCATGTATTTGCCACAGTGAGGAACATATCCTCGTTCCCTTTGCCTACTTCTTTTTCTGTCTTTGCAGCTTCTGTCGGAAGGGTATTGGCAACAAACAAACTTCAACGACAAGCATTTGATCTATACCAATTGAGATTTGCTTCACTGCCTCTATCTTTCCAGCCTACGTCCATCATGGCCGCGCGTCGTGTAGTACTGTTTGGCGGTCAAGGATCCCGCTCAATTTTCTCATCCAGCACTACCGGTACTGCAGAACAAGACGCTCAGTCTAGCACAGCAGGTATCATATTGCTTTCGAAATGTCATGTTGCCTTTTTGCGAGAGATATCAAGCTTAGATGTCGAATCTCGTTTGATACTGGCCATCGATCCTGTCTCATTCCCAACACCTGGTCATCTACTACAAACTACAGAGAAACATCACACACACCCAGTTTTACAAGCAACTACCATTTATCTCTGTCAGATATTGAGATATCTGTCAGATACACTGCAACAAAATGACACATTTGACCAGTGTTTCGAAAGAATCGAAGCAACAGCTGGATTTTCTTCAGGCATCATTCCAGCTGCAGTTGTTGCCTGTTCGTCAACTATAGATGAGTTCGTCGTGTGTGCTGTTGAGGGTTTTCGCCTCGCATTTTGGGTTGCATATTACAGCTTTCGCTGGTCTCTTTTACTCGCAGAGCAAAATCAACACAACACGAGCCAGGATGCTACAATGTCACTTGCAACTCGAGGCGTGTCCAGAGCACAGGTTGAACAAGTACTATACAAACTCAAAACTGAACGTGGCTTGCAGCGGATGGCAATATCATCCATAGCAATTTCTGGCTCAGTGTCCATCTCCGGACCCCAGACTGAACTGATCATTTTGCAAGAGGAACTACAAAGTTTGCGTTATGTAACAACAACATTTGCTTATGTCCATGGGTGGTATCATGGTGGGAAGCAACTCGAGCCTGTTGTCAGACAAGTCGAAGAGACTATCAACCGCCGATGTATTTGTTTTCCGTCCTGCGATGGATCCTCAAAGCCAATCTACTCTACATTGGACGGCACCGTACTCGACCTATTCGGAGGCTCATCAAACAAGCCGCTATCGTCGCTGACCCGTCACCTTCTGATCCATTGTGTTAACTGGCGTGATACAAGCAGAGCCATAGTTGCAGATATCCGAGAGATTCTGCGACTTACACCTACGGCGGTCGATATTCTATCGTTTGGTCCCGCCTCGTCGTCGATCTTTCCAACAATCGACTCACAGAATCCTAGAATCAATCTCGTCGACATGTCATCGTTTAAGTCAGAAGAGAGTTATAGAGCACAGCATTCGGGTCGACCCAATGATATCGCCATCGTTGGAATGAGCGTGAATCTTCCTAGGGGCCAAGATACCGCTCAATTGTGGGAGACGCTGTCTTCCGGACTAAATGCAGTACAAGAGATCCCCGACAGCAGATTCGAGCTTTCTGACTACTACACAAGCGAGAAGGACGAGTCAAGATCGATGCCTACTAGACATGGAGCATTTCTGGATGATCCTTTTAGGTAAGCTTCATGCCGATAACTTTGCATAACTGGTTACTAATGTTACTAAAGCTTTGACAATGCCTTTTTCAACATCTCACCGCGTGAAGCAAAGTCAATGGACCCACAACAGAGGATACTTCTCCATGCTGCACAGGAGGCACTTGAAGACGCTGGGTATGTGGCGGACTCGACGCCTTCATCTCAGAGGGTGACTACCGGTTGCTACATCGGATTGGCCACCGGTGACTATACGGATAACCTGAGCGATGATATCGACACATTCTATCCATCGGGCACTCTGAGAGCATTCCATAGTGGCAGGATATCGTATTTCCACCAACTCAGTGGTCCATCTATTGTGACCGATACGGCATGTTCCTCTTCGACAGTTTCTATCTATCAGGCCTGTCGAGCTATACAAAATGGAGACTGCACGACAGCCATTGCTGGTGGCGTCAACGTCATCACGAGCCCAGATGTAAGTAAAACAAAACAAAAACACTATAGCATTGCCACTCACGCTCTCACTAACAGATGTACCTTGGTCTGTCCCGAGGACATTTCTTGAGTCCAACTGGGAACTGCAAACCATTCGATGCAAGTGCCGACGGTTATTGTCGAGCCGAGGGCTGTGTACTCTTCGTCCTCAAACGTCTTTCGGACGCGGTCACAGAAGGCGATCGCATTCATGGAGTCATCAGAAACGCCCAAATTAACCAAAGCGGCAACTCATCCTCTATCACACATCCCCACAGCCCGACACAAACAGATCTTCTGACGAGACTGTTGAAGCAAGCCGATGTTGATCCTGTATCCATTAGCGTTGTTGAAGCACATGGTACAGGCACGCAAGCTGGTGATGTTCGGGAGATTGAGACATTAAAGCTCGTTTTCGGCCAGTATCACTCAGCGAAGAATCCACTGGTAGTTAGCTCTATCAAGGGAAATGTCGGACACTGCGAGGCAGCCTCGGGTGCAGCTGGTCTAGCGAAACTGTTGCTTATGCTGAGGAATGACGAGATTCCAAGACAAGCTGGACTACAGAATATGAACCCAGCTCTGGGAGACCTTCAAAGTTCTGGATTAGTGGTTCCAAGACAGAATATGCCCTGGAATCGATCTCAAAGTGTACCTAGACGAGCTGTCCTCAATAACTTTGGGGCTGCTGGGTCTAATGCATCGCTTCTTCTCGAAGAGTGGCTCGGGTCCTCAGTGAAGAACAAGGAGAAGAATGAGGAAGACAAGCGTTCTTCGTATGTTTTTTCCCTTTCTGCAAAGTCAAGCAAGGCTTTGCAGCTGTCCGTGGACCGACATATCGAGACGCTGAAGAACAACATGAGGCCTGGCACATCATTGGAGGATATCTGCTATACTGCGACTGCTCGTCGCCAGCAATTTGACCATCGAATCTCTGTTACGTGCAGATCCAGGCTTGAGTTGATAGACAAGCTAGAGCAGCATCGATCGACGGTATCAACGCCCGCCCAGAAGGTCTCTTCGACAGTTTTCGTTTTCACAGGGCAGGGCAGCATCTACAGTGGTATGGGTCGTGAACTGATGTCTACGTACCCTCCTTTCCGGGACATCATCAGGACATGCGACCGTATCGTTCAAGGACTGGGCCACGGATGTCCGAGCATTTTGAACTACATACTTCCCGGGACCGAAGATAGGTTGACCTCGATGTCCCACGTTGAACATCTCATGGTTTCTCAGTGCGCCTGTGTTGCGCTGGAGTATGCCCTAGCCAAGACATTCATCTCTTGGGGTATCAAGCCCGACTATGTCATGGGCCACAGGTGAGTGAGATGCATAACGGATTTCTAGGAATTTATTGACTAACCGGCATTGCTCACACAGTCTTGGAGAGTACACTGCGCTATGCATCTCGGGTGTCTTGACAATAGACGACACATTTCGCCTCGTTGCGACACGAGCAAAGATGATGGGCGAGCACTGTGCCATAAACACATCAGGCATGCTTGCTTGTCACTTGAGCTCTGGCGAAATACAATCTATCATTTCAGAAGATCCATCTTTCTGCCAGCTAAGCATCGCGTGTCTCAATGGGCCCCAAGATTGCGTTGTTGGCGGTCCGCTCACCCAGCTCGAGGCGCTCCGAACACGATGCAAAACTGGCAACATCAAGTGCAAACTGATAGATGTCCCTTATGCTTTCCATACGTCAGCCATGGATCCAGTGGCAGGTCTTCTTTCTTCACTAGGGCGATCTGTTGAATTCCAGAACGCTACGATTCCTGTCATCTCCAATGTCGATGGACAACTGTTCTGTAAGGACATGACAGCGAACTACATAGCAAACCACACACGCCGACCAGTTCGATTCCACGAAGGTATCATGAATCTTCAAGATCTTATGGGTCAAAACTCGCTAGATGACTCTCTTTTCATCGAGATTGGTCCGCAGCCTGCGATGCTGCCTATGTTGCGAGACTCGATCGCCTCTACCTCTTGTACATATCTCAGCACTTTGCAAAAGGGACGGGACGCTTGGGCATCTCTTTCTGAGACATTATCCGCAATTTCCTTGCGCAAGATGGAAATAAACTGGCGGGAGGTATTTGTTGGCACTTCGGTCCAGGTCACAGACTTGCCTGGGCATCCTTTACAAGGTACCAGGTTCTCTATTCCTTTCAAGGAACCTAGAGGCGCCATCAATGATTCGAAATCTTCAGCAATCGTTCCTCAGAAAGGTGGTAGAACTGGATACCGTCTTCTACCATGGGCCAGAGCGGATACCAACCTATCAAAAGAACGCATTTTCGAGACCGATATGACGACTCTCGGCCCATTGATCGGTGGTCATGATGTTGGTGGGTCGCCTATCTGTCCTGCGTCTGTCTTTCACGAGCTAGCACTCGAGGCTGCAAAGTCAATACTGGAACCTGGAAAAGAAGATATTTTAGTGGTGAATGGAATGAAGTTTTCCAACCCGCTGATCTTTCTTCCTTCGACGTCCCACACGAAAGTACACGTACATATATCGAAAGAGGGCATTGCTACCACAAGGACTACGAGCTTCCATGTGAAGTCCACCTCTCCCGCGTCTCCAGAAGAGACTTGGCACTGTTCCGGATATGTCACTTTCCAAACACTGGACGTACAGTCAAGCCAGTGGATGAGAGACCATGCCCTTGTCACCAGACAAGCTCGTCTTTTCTCTGGTGCTGGCAAGGACCTATTGAGCACATTCCGAAAGAGGGTTCTATACGAGAACATCTTCACCCGGGTTGTTCGATATTCTAAAGATTACCAAACCTTGCAATTTCTAGACGTGGCTGACTCAAACCTCGAAGGCATGGGTTCGTTCAACATGCCATCTGATGCTATTGCTGAGGCAGAGACTAGCTACGTCGCCCACCCTGTCTTCACCGACACACTATTGCACGCAGCTGGATTTGTTGCCAATCTTGCGGTTGGATCGAATGAGGTTGGTATTTGCTCTGCCGTTGAGTCAATCGAGGTTGCATACCATAAGATCAACTACCAAGGCACTTTCAAGATTTACTGCAGCCTTCTCGAAGTCAAGGGCGCGATTGTTGCGGATTCATTCGCCTTGGATAGCTCTGATAGTATTGTGGCGGTGATACGGGGTATGGAGTTCAAGAAACTACAGCTTTCAACTTTCCAGCAAGCTTTGTCCCGCATCTCGTTCAACTCCGAGCCCGAGAGACCAGAGTACCATCATCGAGTCTCTCCCTCAACCGAGTTGCAACCCCAGGCGTCTGTGGCTGCTTCTCAGCCGCTGACAATTGATACTACAATCGACGTACGCAAACACCAAGATGAAAAAGGAATTGCCCAGATACTCAAAAATATCATTGTCGAGGTGGGCGGGTTCACGGAACAAGATATCGACTGCACCATGTCCTTGACAAACCTGGGAATAGACTCTTTGATGCAAATTGAGATTGTCTCCAAGATCTCGCGTATGTATCCTGAGCAAGCCGGGCTCAACCACCATGCTTTATCTGAGTGCGAAACTCTGGAGGAAATGAATGATATCCTGTCATCAGTCCTTCAATCGTCGGTCAAGCAAAGATCATCTTCTCAAGCATCTTCTCAGCAGACTTCCATCATCACACCGGATCTTTCGGACTCTTCAGTCGATGGCAATAGCGCTCACGAGGCTGTGGTTTTGCCTATTACTCTCCATACTTCTGAAGAGTCACGAATTCCTCTTTGTCTCTTCCATGATGGAAGTGGGCAAATTAGTATGTACAAATGTCTTCAGGGGCATGATCGGACTACGTTTGCCTTTTTCGATCCCAAATTCGGTGGTTTCGGTAAAGACCGTTCATTTTATTCCAGTCTTGGAGATATGGCTGAGGACTATGTTTCGCGAATACTGAGCACACACGCACTCACTTCTTCACTGATCCTGTGTGGTAAGCAATGACACTTCTACTAGATGATGGACTGAGATAACATCGCTAACATGTTGGTACTAGGCTGGTCATTTGGCGGTGTTGTAGCCTTCGAGGTAGCCCGACTACTCTTTTTGCGTGGCATCGAGGTGAAAGGGCTTGTACTGATCGACTCACCAAGCCCAATCAACCACGAGCCTCTTCCTGCCCAGATCATTTCAAGCATAACAAGATTCACGGGCCAGTCTGAAAGTACGAATGCTCTTGAAGAGGAATTCTTATCCAACGCGTCCCTCTTGGGCCGTTATAATCCCGAAACACTTTCCCAAACCACAGGGAGAACTCTCAAGACAGTCATGTTGCAAAGCAAGGAAACACTAGATACCGAGGCTCTTTGCGGAGTCCGCTATGACTGGCTAAGTCGGCAGGATGTCAGGGATGCTGCGATTGCGGAATGGGAAAGCTTGGTCGGTGGACCTGTTCAAGTTCTTCCAATTGCAGGGAATCATTTTGAACCATTTATAGATGACAAGGTTCGTTGAATTGAGTTTCGGATTCGCAAATATACTGACAGTGCCTACAGATCACCCAAACGTCATCACGACTTTGGCAAGCATGCCAATACATCGAACAGTCGGACGGATGAAAGCTCGGCATTGAATGAGGCATATATACATGACACGTTCACCTTTTGATGCCCTATTCGTTCATTTAGACATCCCTCGGCCGTATCGTAATGCCTATGCAGAGTTCAAAACCTTATTACAAGAACGGGAGGACTCACCGCTCGCGATGCAGGCGCGTCATGACCTGATTCCGATGTCTACGAACGGCATTGATGTGATTTGAGGATGTGATGGGGTTCAGAATGCTTAGCGCTTAGTTATAGTTTTCGGTTGGCTGTAACGTAAGTGAGTGAGATACGTGTTCAAGAGAGGATGATTGGTTAGGATCCTGGTAGAGCAACAGAGTTGAAATCACAAACTAGTTCCATCGTGAACCTTCTGGCGTTTGCACAATTCGAGAAATATTCCCTGTGCTACAATCAGCACCATGCATGATCGAATCGACCTTCACTGCCACGCTGTGGCTCCGAGCTATCGCCAGTGTGCTATCAATAATGGCCATGAGAAGCCAGACGGCATGCCGGCTCTACCCGTATAGTTGCCTTTCTATCTAGCACACATTGGTCATTCGCTGATCATATATGGTGTTTCTAGAAATGGACCCCTGAGCAGCACATCGCTCTTATGAAAAGACTCAATATCGGCAGATCAGTCTTGAGCATTACTTCTCCAGGGACGCACTTGACGCCGCAAAATGATGAAAATGCCACTCTTTTGACTCGTCAGGTCAACGAGGAGCTTTCCACCATCTGCAAAGAACACCCATCGTACTTTAGCTTCTTTGCTTCACTACCTTTGCCGTCTGTCAATGATTCCATTGCTGAGATCGACTATGCTCTAGACCATCTTGGAGCATTAGGTTTTGCAGTCTTGTCGAATGCAAACGGAGTATATCTCGGTGATGACGAGCTTGATCCTGTATTTTCGCATCTAAATTCTCGCAAGGCTATATTGTTCATTCACCCTACGACATGCAACATCCTTACCTCTGCTGGACAAGTCCAAGCTGTCAAGCCCCTGGAGAAGTATCCCCGACCCATGATGGAATTCATGTTTGACGAAACACGTGCCATCGCAAATCTTTTACTCTCCGGAACAGTTGCAAAATACCCAGATATAAAATTCATAATGTCTCACTGCGGCTGTGCGCTTCCTTCGATGCTTGATCGGATAGGCGCTTTTGCAACACTGATTTCAGGTGCGGAGAGCCAGACTGCCGAATTTCAGAAGTTGCTTCGAGAGAGGTTCTACTTTGATTTGGCTGGGTTCCCTCTACCGAATGCAATCCATGGGTTGCTCAGAATCTTGGGTGAAGGGGCAGAAAAGAGATTAGTGTACGGAACCGACTTCCCGTTTACTCCTGAGAGGCTTGTTGTTAGTTTGGCAGATGTTATGGAAAAGGGATTTGAGGAGATATTTGACGAGGGACAGCGAAATGATGTGTATGTAAACAATGCCGTAGATCTTTTGGGCCTTTGATAGTAGCTATCAAACGTAGTGAGACACAGCATGTGAATCCATCCAAGTTGATTGTTGCTCGCCTTGAGCCAATTGATCTATCTTCTCTTATCAACCACGGCTTATCTTATCTTATCGTGTTCAATCTCTCATATCGCCTATCATCCAGTTACCCTATATATCCCAACTCCTGAGTAGTATTGGAACATCAACAATCATTACAGCCCGTCTATCATATTTGTCCCTTGTTAGACAACAGATATAGCTTTTCTTTTATTATTTACTAAGTTACCTTCGTGTTTGACACGCACCCTAGCTGAAAGAGACCAATTCAAGGCACCTGTACCTGCTTCAAGGAAGTTATGAGCACAAGAAACAGCAAATACCGTCTTGAGAACCCATTTCACGGACAGTAGTCAAGCGGATCATTTGTCTATGATCCAACATCTATTAGGAGTCCATTTTTTAAAATGCCAAGAGACTATAATAAGAAAATTGCAGTCAAACTCATCTGGTCTCCGCACTTTACAGGAAATAACATGAGCACCGTCGACTCCAAATTTAACGAACCGTCACGCCGTAGATCCTGCAGATCACATATCGGCAACGATTAGCCTAAGCCGCAATTAAAATTGGCCTTACGAGAGCTGGAGAGTTCCAGACATTGACGAGGCGAGGCTGTCAGTGGCTTCCTCGTACAAAAACGCCAAGCTGAGGCAACACCAAGAAATTTGGTGCCGACTTAGCCGCCTATTGGCCCCTTCTGACGAAAGACAAGCCTTGGCCAAGTGGAGCAAGCTGACGTGGAAGTAATACAGTGAACAGAAGGTTTCCTTTTCACCAAGCGGTGGAGATCAGGAGGCATTCTTTTCCTTCCATCTTCCCTTCCATCAAAAGACAGACACAGCCGCAAGTCATCAAGCTTGCTGTCAATCGTTTATCGCAGGTTGTGTTGCTTCGGGTAATGTTTCGCCGGACAAGGGTTACTGCTTGACTAGACCACTCCGGAACTAGAACGAGAACTAGGACAACAACTCCGTCGCCCCACAGGGATCTCATAGGCTGGAAGATGCCGTCCACGGGCCTGGAAGACACGACGACGTACAATGACAAGTATGTCGTTCTCTACGATTTCAGCGAGATAGGTAAGTGAACCGTTCACTAGAGGGTGTTGATATATATTGACAGTATTGGCGTAGATCATGATACCGCCGTCAAGGAAGTTAGAACCTTGCTTCAAGACCTGGAAGAAGTCGGTCTGCATACAGAGGTCAGAGCAGGATATGAACAGAGTCTTCTCGTCTTCGTCAGAGCTCCCCATGAGTTGCTAGGAAACTGGGTGTACAAATCAAGGCAAGTCAGCTCCCCATACCAAAAGAATTATCATTCTAACAAATACATACAGGGTCAAAGATTGGCTGTACGGAATCGTGCCAAATCACCCTGGTGGTGATAAAGAAACTGTTGTCAAGGGAGCTTTTGAAGCCGAGGACATTCTCTCCGTCTACCATATTGTCAACTGGTCAAAGGAAAATGGTGGCGCTGGAATCACGCCCGAGACCGGACAGTGGGAAAATGTCAAGGCCATTTTCCCTCTGCATAACCCAAAGGTCAACCAGTCTCTTCTCAGTTATCTGAGTAGACGATTCTTTCTGACGCAAGACGATATCGACTCCATTCGAAATATCCACGGCTCAAAGGTTGCATTTTACTTTGCATTCATTCAGGCCTATCTTCTATTCCTCACCTTTCCGGCCTTCACCGGAGTTGTCGCATGGCTATGGCTTCCACAATACTCTCTTGCTTACGGAATTCTAACCAGTGTTTGGTGCACTGTCTTTCTAGAGTATTGGAAGATCCAAGAGGTCGACTACAGTCTTCGATGGAACGTGAAAGGTGTTCAGCACCTCAAGGTCAACCGTCCGCAGTTCAAGTGCGAGACTGTATACACTGATGACACTGGACGCAAGCACTATTATTTCCCGCGCTGGAAGAAGGTTGTTCGGCAGCTCGCCCAGATTCCCTTTCTGCTGTTTGCGTTTGCGGCTTTGGGTGTAACCATCATCGCTGTGTTTGCTATTGAGATTATGATTTCAGAGACATATGCTGGACCCTACAAGGACTATCTGGTAAGTCATCTCGTCTTGAATGACCTATATCTTGCTAACCTGGTTAGGAATATCTTCCTACAATCCTTCTAGCCGTGTCTCTTCCTTACATCACCTCGGCCCTCGAAGACGCAGCCGAGAAGTTGACCGAATACGAAAACCACCGCACAGCCGATCATCACGAAATGTCACTCACTCAAAAATTCTTTGTTCTCAACATGTTCACAAACTACTTGCCCATTTTCCTTACAGCGTTTATATACATTCCTTTTGGCGGCGACGTGGTCCCCAAACTTGAAAGCGTCCTCGTCAAAGCTTTTGCCAGCGTCGGCAAGAAATTCGTACACCAGCCATTCCATCTCGACGCAGACAGATTGAGGAACGAAGTCATTGCATTGACTGTTACTGGCCAGATCTCAGGATTCTTTGAGGAGAACATTGTGCCAATGCTCAAGCACAGACTATCAGGATGGTACAGAGATTACAGACGATCACACTCGAAGGGCGATATGCTGCTTGCTGTTGTCAAGGACGAGCCTGAGGAATCAGCCTTCTTGTCGCGTGTGCGCAACGAATCCACCCTTCCCAAATACAACGTACAGGACGACATTGCCGAGATTGTGCTTCAATTTGGCTACCTCGCTCTATTCTCCCCGGTCTGGCCCATTATCCCGATAGGTTTCTTGATCAACAACTGGATTGAACTACGATCTGATTTCGCAAAGCTCTCTCTTGAGCATCAACGACCTGCTCCTGTGCGATCTGATGGAATAGGACCTTGGATCTACTCCCTCGAGGCACTCACCTGGCTCGGCAGTATCTGCACCGCTGCAATTGTCCATCTCTTCAGCGGCAATGCAATCGGCGGCGCACTCGGAAGCTGGGCCGCTCTTCCAGTAACTGTTTTTATCAGCGAGCACGTTCTTTTGCTCCTTCGCTCTCTCGTCCGCTTCACTCTTCAACAGATCGGTTCCGACCGCATCAGGGCGGATCACCACCAGCGCTACGCAAACCGAGTGAAGCATCTTGAGGAGATGGAAACGAAGAGGCAGACAGGTCTTGCGATACGCGAGGCCCATCGGGAGCGTCGAAAGTCTGTTCTTGTAATGGAGCGAGATCCATTCTGGACGAGGCAGGTTGAGAGCGGGACGAGTGAGCTGGCAGGTGTCACTTTGATACAGCAGGTCAAGAAGAACGAGACCTCTGGGGACCAAGTGAAGACCGATTAAATTTGGAGCGGGTGGTAAATGGCGAAGGGCTTCACACGATTATAGAATGTACAATACTCTATAGAAACTTTCCTATGTATGTAAGATAGATGAGTACCAAAATTATCTGGATACCTTCCACAAGAATGGCAATAAGCAATTTATTGTACTTCTGCATTTGCACATCTTCCCAATTGACCCTTGCCAGATGACACGACCTTATCAAACATTGGCCTTCCACCAGTTTACTAAATACATGGCAAATGGCCAAAACTTAGTAGAGTATTGCCAATGACGTGTGGTAGAATAATTAATTCCTAAACATGAGTGGTTACACTGCAGACAGACCGAGTCTCTGTCATATGCTGTGTGTTTCAATATTCAAATATGTTCAAGATCAGTCTCACGAGAATACCCTGAGACAGATCTGTACACGAAGTACACGAATTGTTCCTAATACGAATCCCTGATTCGAGAACAGTTATCGTACGTTGTGCAAATCACGGCAAGGAGTCTGCACAGGAATGAGTGTTACATACGACTTGATGTTGTACATGGCTCCCGTCATTGACGTAGGAGGAGTGTTTGAGCAAATTGCACGGGCTGTAAATATGCTAGTGTTAGTAGAGGGACTCAATAGAGAGCTCACAGTATCTATCTTGTTCTTTAATAAACATGAAACTTTCCATCATATTCTCGTGGGCCATTGCGGTATCTACTGTGTTTGCATACGTAGCACAACACCGCCTCGCACCCAACAGTCTGGCATTTCACGGAACACAACAAAGCAACAACCCTCGTTGTGATCTCTCGCCACTGGCTGATCCATCCCGCGATGGCTTGGTAGACTCTCACCAAGTCTTCTCTTGGGAGAAATCTGTCGCCACCATGATTGATCGTCTCCGATCGCTCGTTCGCCTCCCCATAGTTTGCTATAATGACATGGGAGATTTTGAAGTGGATGAAAGATGGGAGCCTTTCACTAAATTCGCTGAGGTTTTGAACAATTCCTATCCTAACATGTAAGTAGTTCATGCGTTGGGCTCGGATTTGCAAATGCTAACGTTAATGATGTCGCAGACACGAGTACACGACTCCTAGTATCGTCAACAAATTCGGTCTCGTATACACTTTCCAAGGGTCCGACAAAGATCTACAGCCTACCCTCTTGACTGCCCACCAAGACGTTGTCCCATACGCGCTGCCTGCAGTTTATGAGAAAGGGTACATGGATATTTGGTTCAACCTGACGGTACCGGGGGGCGATAGCTTTGCTCCACCACCCCATACGGCAATTGGCATCATGTCCGAGATAGTCACGACGCTTGAACAGAGTCAGTTTGACCCCAAGGTTGAGCGCAATGGCCCTGTTCATCAAGGCTTGACTTGCTTTGCTCGATATTCACCTAATGCTTTTCCCGAGTTGACAAGATCAATTATTCGTGGTGATCTCAACGGTGCTGCTCGATTCTTGGCAAAGCTATCGCCCGAGACTCAATATCTTGTCCAGACATCCCAGTCCGCTGATCTTGTCACTGGTGGAAAAAGGATAGACGCGCTACCGGAACATGTCTCCCTGGCACGTTGAACGTGGAAGCCATAAGGAAGTATTTCCCTGCGACACCGGCGCCTACGAGTGGTTGTGTTTGGGACATATTTGCTGGGACTGTCAGATATACCTGGGGCAGGGAGTCTCCATATGTGGTGCCGGCTCCCGGTGCTATGACAGGCAATACAGGTTCTCGTCACTACCAGAGTAAGTCATCCAGGGTAGGACAGTCAATACTGTATGGTGGCTAATATGTTTAGATTTATGCAAGAACATTTACAGATGGAACCCGGGTACTCGAAAGTTAATTGCCCATGTTCATGATACCAACGAGCGTATCGCGATGGGTGTTCAACTCAACATGGCCAAGTTTTACTACGACTTTATTCGCAACTTTGATCAAGCAGACATCTGACAGGACAACGTTTCAACAGAGAAAAGATGGGAAAGATAGGAATTAGTGTCGTGATAACCGTACCCATCAAGACAACCAAGACACTTGTACGGATTATAGAGTTCCCTGTAGAGTAACAACGTGCAATGCTTGTTTGTGTTAACGCAGATCTATTATTACCCGCTCGTCATGAATTCCTCCGGTCTCCGATCGTCTGATCTTTCTTTATACGCGTATAATTGTAATTGAGTAATGATAAGTGAGCGCTTCTTTCGACAAGACCCGCTCACCTGTGACAGTTCGCTAACCCCTGAACGTCGACCCTTGTGATCATCTATTTCCACCAATCAGATGAATCTAATGTCCGAAGTCTCCAGTCTCTAATTCCTAGTTTCTTTCAATGTTGATTGAGTTTTGTCTCGTTGATTAAACTGCACGATTGAGTTTATAACGTAGAAACTCTATGAAGACCACAGATAGTACGACTATAATTGACAATATCTCATCAGCCTTATTTGGAAACGCCAAGTTTGTTTCTATGAACAAGTTTCGTTTTCTCTCTTCTGTATGATCGCCCGAATATGTTTAGCCGCACCAAGGTCTGAGACGTCTCACGT
The DNA here is from genome assembly GCA_002093855.1 of Fusarium praegraminearum. Classification (NCBI taxonomy): domain Eukaryota; kingdom Fungi; phylum Ascomycota; class Sordariomycetes; order Hypocreales; family Nectriaceae; genus Fusarium; species Fusarium praegraminearum. The sequence continues at coordinate 55,091 of LXHY01000096.1, forward strand.
ATCTGCCAGACAAGGATCCTTCACGCGTCAAACACAACCCCCCATGTTCTTTTCTGTCAGGTCCGCCTATGATTCTCCCCAGACCCAGTAATCGACTTCGGCGTCTATGTAAGGAACGGTTTCAGAGTCCGGCTCATGGTTAATCATCGACATCAGCACCGAATCTTCCGAGGAAGCGAGATTCCAGCAATGAGGTCGTCCGATAATGACAGGCCAGGCCAAGAAAAGGGGACCGCCCAGCGTCTACGAATTTTGATATAAGGACACTTTACTTCCCTCGTCTTTGCTTCTCTTCTTCTTTCCTCCCCATCCCATTCTTTCAACTACATTCAGAGATCTGATCCTTTACTCGCAGCTGTTGCTTGCGCCTTTCTTTCTTTTTCTCTACGAGACATTACATTCTTTGCAAGCCCTGGTGGTTTCGCTTCATTCACTACTAAACTAAAATAAACACACATACAATCTTTTTGTACTCAAACAAGCAAAGCAACATTCAAGATGCGCACTTCATTCTCTACCGTTTTGGCCCTTGCCGCCGCCCTCCCCACCGCCTTCGCTCACTACAACTTCGAGGCCCTCATCGTCAACGGCGAGGTCACTGAGCCCTACCAGTACGTCCGAAAGACCACCAGCAACAACAGCCCCATCACCGATGTCACCTCCAAGGACATTGTCTGCAACGCCGGCGGTCTCGACAAGGACATCCGCGCCGCCACCAAGACCATGAAGGTCTCCCCCGGTGACGAGGTTGGCTTCACCGTTGCCAGCGAGATGGGTCACCCCGGTCCCCTCTCCGTCTACCTCAGCAAGGCTCCGGATGGCACTGAGGCTTCCGACTACCTCGGAGATGACGAGTGGTTCAAGGTCTACGAGATGACCTGGAAGAAGATTGGTGCTGACGGTGTTGAGTGGGCCAACTACATGAACGGCCAGTCTGGTGGTATCAAGAACTTCACCTTCACTCTTCCCAAGGATACCCCCAAGGGTACCTACCTCATGCGCGCCGAGCACGTCGGTCTCCACGGTGCTGGCGAGAAGAACGGTGCTCAGTTCTACATCGGCTGTGCCCAGATCACTGTCGACGGTACCGGTGCTGGCAAGCCTTCTCCCATGGTCAAGCTCCCCGGTGCCTTCAAGGCCACCGACCCCAGCCTTCTCCTTAGCATCTACTACCCTCCCGTGACCAAGTACGATGCTCCTGGTCCCCGAACCTGGCCCAACGCCTGCACTGACCACACCCCCAACTTTGCTGGTCAGGCCAGCGATGGTGACTGCACTGGTGACAAGAAGGGCTCCGGTTCCGACTCTGGTAGCGCTGCTCCCGTTGCCAGCGACGCCCCCGTTGCCTCTGCCCCTGCCGCCGAGGCTCCCGCTACCTCTGCTCCCGCTGCTACCCCCACTGCCGCCGCTGTCACCACTTCTGCCCCTGCTGCCCCTGTCGCTACCAAGACTCCCTCCGACAAGTGCAAGGCCAAGCGTGCTGCTAAGCGGGCTCTCAAGGCCAAGCGTGCTCTCAAGAAGTAAACTCTTGGTCTGAATGGATAGATATTTGAAGTCGAGAGTAGTTGTTGGATCTCTGCGTGGTTGAAATGATGGATATCCGATTGCATACGTGCAATTTGTTCTTTGTATATATAGACTTAGTCACCGTACTCAATCAATACACCTGCGTGTGAACATACAAAATTTGGTTCCAAAGCTGTGACATTCCCTGAAGTACAATGCAAAGTCAGGCTTGATACTCAAGGAGATGAAAGTGTCTTTTAGAGATGTATGAACTACCAGATTATCACAGATGCAAAGAGAAGATGTTTCGTCCGCGACTGTCCTCGATTTAAAAATTATCACCTAGAGAAGTAGAAATATATAAGGAGTGTAGAAGAAAGTATGTTCCATCGTAGCAAAAAAAAGTATGCTTATGTCCAAAAACCAGCCAGTTCCGTAATTTTACCAGAGACTGTCCCCAGCTGCTAACCCCCCTCAACCTCAATCATCCGCTTCCAACTCGAATCATGCGAACCTCTTAGTATCCGCTCTTCTTGCAGACACCCTTGTGCTGGGAGTAGTAGTAACCCTGCTTGCAAGAGCACTTCTTGGAGTGCTTGTCAAAGACCTGGTTCTCCTTCTTGCAGACACATGCGCCGTACTTGTACTCAGCCTCGTGGCCGCAGTCATAGGCGCACTGGTGGCCGTTCCAGCTCAAGTCCTTGGGGCACTTGCAAGTCTTGCTCCAGCGGTCGTAGTACTGTCCCTTGGGGCAGTCCTTCACACACTTGCCATAGACCTCAGAGGTGCCCTTGTTGCAAACGCACTTGTGAGAGTCCTTGTTGAAGTACTTGCCCTCGGGGCAGACAGGAGCACACTTGCCGTACTTGAGCTCAGTTCCCTTGGGGCAAACACACTTGCCGGCGTGGTTATCATAGTACTGAGGGTGATCGCACTTGGGCACACACTTTCCGTACTTCCACTCAGTGCCCTTGTTGCATTCGCACTTGTGAGACCACTGGTTGTAGGTCTGTCCCTTGGCGCAAACGGGAGCACACTTGCCATACTTCCACTCAGTGCCCTTGGGGCAGACACACTTGCCAGCGTGGTTGTCGTAGAATTGAGGGTGCTCGCACTTAGTGACACACTTGCCGTACTTCCACTCAGTGCCCTTGTTGCATTCGCACTTGTGAGACCACTGGTTGTAGGTTTGTCCCTTGGGGCAGTTCTTGATGCACTTTCCGTACATGAAGGTCTCGTACTTGGGGCAGACACACTTTCCGGCGTGGTTGTCGTAGTACTGTCCGTTGCTGCACTTGGGGACACACTTGCCGTACTTCCACTCAGTGCCCTTGTTGCATTCGCACTTGTGAGACCATTGGTTATAGGTTTGTCCGTGGGGGCAGTTCTTGATGCACTTTCCGTACTTCCAAGAGGTACCTGAAGGGCATTCGCATTGGTTAGAGTGCTTGTTGTAGAACTGTCCCTCGGGGCAGTTCTTCACACACTTGCCGTACTTCTCAGAGGTTCCCTTGGGGCAAACACACTTGCCAGCATGCTGATCATAGTATTGTCCCCACTTGCACTTGGGAACACACTTGCCGTACTTGGCCTCGAAACCGTCCTTGCACTCGCACTTCTTGGAGTGCCAGTTGTAGACCTCGTTGTCCTTGCAAGTAGGAGTCTTCTTGACACACTTGCCGTACTTCTGTTCATATCCGTCCTTGCAGACGCACTTCTTCCAGTTCCAGTTGTAGACCTCGTTGTCCTTGCAAGTGGGAATCTTCTTGACACACTTGCCATACTTCTCCTCATAGCCGTCCTTGCAGACACACTTCTTCCAGTGAGAGCTGTAGTACTGGTTCTCACTGCAGGATGGGGGAGGGTAGTTGCGCTCAGCGAGGAACTCAGACTCATCACGAGCCTCGATAGGAGCAGCGTCGTCGCGGGCCTCGAGGCTGAAGTCGGTGTCGACATCAGGGATAGCCTTGACCGAGACGGCCAGAGCCACAAGGCTGACCAGAACGTTCTTGAAATGCATGATAGGCGATCTCAGGCCTTTCAGCAACGAAAGTGATGGGGTTGAAAACGAAAGATGAGGAGCGAATGAAGGGAGGAGGTCTGTCGAGGATGAGAGACCAGTGCCTTTCTTGACTTGAGAGTGATGATGAGGATGAGAGATTGGATTTGGGGAGGAGATGATGAGGTTTAAGTACCCGTTGTGAAGTTGCTTGACGACTATCAAGAACACGAGATCTTGTCGATGAAGTGGTGGATCCATGCCACGCTACGCTGATGCTCATCCAGGTCATCCGAGCGTCCAGATAGGAAGTCAGCTCAAGCTGCTTTGGGAACCATGATGATCCCGATGTCAATAGTTCGAAAGCTAATTGGCCTTAGGCCGGGTCGTCGGTCGTAGGTCTCTTGGTACTTGGCAGTGTGACCTGCATGCCAATCCCAGCCTCAACTGGGGCTGCCAGTTGTCGAGCTTCGAGGTTGCATATACTCCTCCCAGAGGACAGGGAAGATACAGCCCTGGCATGGACATGGGTGCGGTGGTTGGGTTCGAGGCAAACCACAACATCAAAGAACAAGGGTGTTGAGGTGAACCAAAGTTAGCCCAAAGTTATGCTTACTGGCAAGTGTGTATCCATAAGACCATGTTGCTCGTGATAGACTCTATTCTGGACCCGTAAAGATTTCAACTGTCACCTTGCAAAAGAAAAAGGAGATTACCAGAAACGGTCTAGTACAGTTCTAATTTTATGCTCATAACTGCTTCTTTGGGGTATGAACGGCTTGAGTGACAGTTGATTTTCTCCGTGATTCGACGGCTGAGAAAGCCCCATCCGCGTTGTATATCGGAAAGCGACGACCCGGCTGAACTTGTGGTGGTACCTTGTTGCACAAGATGAGTGCAACCTCTTGCAGAAGCAAAGTGACAGTTGTGACGCACACAAGGCTTCGCGCCAGCAGATACTTTCTGGCTGCAGCTGAAGCGCGAAGAGCGTGGAGTATCACACTCTGATTTTGGAATACGAGGTTTCTCTGCCTAATGCAACGTATGAGGGGTATGCATTCTTGTATGGATACTGTGGTAGATGCCGTTGGAAATTCAACCAAGTTCCAACTATGTCTTGGATGGTGATGCTAGCTTCCCGTTGGACACCGTTCCAAGAACCGTTATTAGCTTTAATAGCGGAGGCTCAAAATGGGTGCAAACTTGCTCTTCCCCTCCTCGTCTTGGTTCAGAAATCAAGCAAAGTTACTTAGACGAGCTCGTAAGGCTGGCTAATGCAGGCCGATAATCTCTGGTCTGACCACATTTTCTTAGACCCAGCATGGGCAGGTAAAGGAGAAGATCGAGTGAGACAAGCATAATCCCTGTCCTTATTTCTTCGGAGCCGTCCATGCTCTTGGCTCCCTTCCCGTACCTTGCTAAAATGCCTACAGCTGATCAGAACCCCTGGAAGCGTGAAGTAATGAATTGCCGGTTATTTCTATTCTCAGGCGCCGTGATTACCGTAACCGCACGGAGGTACATACATGGATCCCAAATCACATTTGATTGTTGCCAAGGGTAAATGGAAATAGCTGATATTTGTAAATACGAGGATGGAGAAATTGATAATTAGCCATTCATTCATAGAGGTGTCATACGAGGAACAAAGTGATTGGTAGTGAGAGGAGCCACGCGAAAGGTACGCCCCTTGGGTGTGAAACACTGTACCCTCGATATGTAAATATAGCACAGCCCCCGTGTCGTTGAGGAAAGCTGCAGGAGCATTGACATTTACTTGGCTGCAGCCACAAAGACCAGGGTGAATGGAGCTTGTCTTACTGTACGGGACATTGCAGTAGCTGAGTAGCCAGTAGAACCAAGCCAAAGGTGCACTACCAAAGATACGTATAGAGTCCTGCGCCTATAGACATGCAGCCACATCAACGTGTTGCACCAAGGAGGGGGCACATCAACCGACCGACCGAAGGTGCCGGACCCCCGAGACCCGATGCATACCGAGCTGGGCAAAAGAAATATGCAATGTCATGTCATGTATCTGTAATGCAGTTTGCTTTGTTGCTTTGCTTTTCTCCTGCAGAGATCGGACAGCTCACCGATCAGGTTGCCCACCTGCTGTGAGGAATGGTCTCAACCTTGCAAAGCTGTATTGTAACAAGATGAGATAACATGAGATGAGTAGAAAAAGCCCAAAGAGACAAAAAAACGAGAGATCCGTCGTGTCGATTCGATAGTGGCCGCCAGTGCAGAGTCAAAGTCTCAGATGACAGGGGACCCCTGCATCTAAATAAAAGCCAAGCAAACAAAAGGGGGGTCGCCAAGTAAGCTCGATCGCGGGGAAAAGAAAAGGAACAGACCAGTCTGACACGGCAGAAGCAGGCTTGTCTAGTCTCGACATGTCCTGACTTGTCCTGTCTTGTCTTGGGTCTGTTTTTAGTGACTTGAGGACCTGAAGAGATGCAAATATTTTGTTAATCATGATCTCAGCGTCTAATCAATTGGCATCTCTGATTGGCTCTGTCAAAAACGGAACCTATTCTCGCCCGCTCTTCTGCATGCTTTGGATCAAGGTCTAAATCATTCCTGGCTAGAACCGTTTAGTTTTTTTTTTAGATTTGGAGCTTTTTACTATCCAGCTCTAGTATTTTTAACTTTTGGTAGTCTCTCTTCTCTCCTTTCCAAACGGTAGGTGCATCTGCATGACGGCGATACTTCTTTTTATCCCTCTCGCAACAACTGCCTGAGATAGGGCATGTTGAGAAGCAGAATCAGAATCCACACACACACACATGCTGCCAAGAATCATTTGATAATATCGTTTCATAATAGTGACGTCCCTGCACCGTCTGTCAGCTTTACTATTTGTGCGGGGAAGATGCCAGGGCTCGTGTTGCATCTTCCATCGCAGTCTAGCTGGGGTCTTGGCAATCTCACCCGCAGCTTAGCATCAGGAGAGAGGCCAGCTCATCGACCGTAGCCGAGAGTGATCACCATGGCCAGACCAGACTAGACCAGGGCAGAGCAGGGGGATTAAAGTTGGGCCGTTTATTTGCGGGGATTGATCTGACTTGACCTGGTCTGGTATGACCTGATCATCATTCATCCCCATCCCCCATCCCCAGCATCCGGGACAAACAAGACCAACACAGTCCGCTGAATGAGCTTGGCTTGGTGATCCAGGGAATAACAATCTCTCATTCGTCAGAAAAGATCAGAGAATAGACCAGAAAACCCCATCAAACCCGGCTTGGCGATCGTATACCTGTCACTGGTACCTAGTCTAGTCCGATACATTCATCATTCATTTTCAGCTCTTTTCCCTTTTCCTTGTCGTTGTCATCATCCTTGTAGTTGAATTCGTAGCAATTATGTTTTCTGTTATTATTTGTAACTTTAATTAACGCCGTGCAGTCAATAGTCAAATCGCCACAACTGCAACATCCTTGGCGATAATTGTCAGCCCATGACCACCGCCGAAAAGTAACGGTACATTTACAATGCATGTTGGTTGAATCAAGTAAGAATGAAAAACCCACGATCCTTGTTTGTCTACTGCAGACGAGAATTCGAATGCAATGCTCATCTTTTGCTGATCTAGGAGTTGAACTGAAGCCTTTCTCAATGCAGACACCACCCCGACGTTGCTTCTTCCCAGAAGTCCCATCGTAGTTATTCCAGTCAGACCATCATTGACTGTCATCATGCATGGCTTGAACTTCGTGTTACTCTTTCCCCACCGAAAGACGCCAGCCCATCGTCGACTATTCATCTCATAGGCCAATACCCTATATCGCTTGCTGTTAAGCTTGAATAGAAGGCTGCCTTACCGTACCGACAGTCTCTCAAAATTGCCTGAATTCATGCTCGGCCCACGTGTAGTAAGCGTCTTACATAGCTGTCCAATAGCTCTACCTTGTGTGTAAGACGGTCTGAGAAATAAGTACAACCTTCAGGTACTGGCTTAAACCAGCCATTCACAGAGAGAGGCGTTCGGAGCTACCTATATCCATGCCGTCATATCATTCTCGCCCGACATCCGATTTCCATGCAGGACCAGCACAAAATAAGCAGACGAAGCTTTTAGTAGTAACAATTTTCGACAGGATTTACTAACAGAACAAAAAGTCACTGCATGCTGACCTGACCCAAAGTCTTACAAGCATAACAAGCTGGAAAAAAGAAATGAAAAAAAGAAAAGCCACAAAGCCGCGGGCACACCGGATGTGATCGTGAAAACTATAGACTGCCTCGTGTCACATCGGGTCCTGCAAGCCTCTTCAATACCTTATTCCAGCGGCCATGTTGAAGCTGCATGTGTTGGTCAACCAAGCTAGTTGGGCCTCATCGTCCATGGTTGAAGGCTGGGGATTTCTGGGTATCAAGCTATGCCCCCTCAGATTCCATTGCCAGCTCACAGAAAATCAGATCGAAAGCCTATCGGGCTTCAGAGCTACAGGAATAGAGTTTGATGGATACGAGCCTCGGGTCACCCGGTATCTTGGCATTGTTTTGCAAAGTAGGTAAATCTCGTCGTGAAGGGTTGTGTACCAAGGTCTCGAATATCGTCTCGTATAGTTGCGGAGGTCACAAAACATTGGTGAGATCCAAATCTGCGGTAGTGTTTATTCTCAGTGCTTATTGGTATCAACTGCTGTAAATATTGAAGAATGGGAGTAAAATGTGCCTTGCATGTTGGCTGCATCATGAATGACATCTGCTACCACCCTCCACCAAGGACAAACACCAATTCTACCATCACAGCCTTCAAACCCCTTCTTTCAACGATTATTTGTGAAGGCAAAATCAGCCATAGACATCTGTGTCGTCAATTGACATGTCAAAGAAGTGGCACGTTCCTAGCTGTCAAGGTTAGTGCAATTCAATTCCGCCTCACTCCCATTTTCCGCGACGGCGCCAAAGTATCCAGCCACTGTGGAAATTGCCGCTTACGTTTGTTCTTTGTTTCTACCAAACTGCCGTTTCTGCAAGGAGAAGAGGGAAGGATCTAGACAAACGGTAGTTACCGCATTCCAGTCCTTCCGGCATCCAGGTTACCGGTTTGACTGGAATGCGGGAGTACAAGCATGGTTTGGTGATAGATAGCCTTTCTTGTTGATCATCATGAATGTCAAGGTTGCATGGACGTTAGAACCCGTGATCTACTTGCGGGAACCTTGTGTCACGGTTATCATACTGCCGAGTAATAAAGTCAGTATTAGACTTTGGAAATAGTGACTCAACGCCAAATGCCGATTGAGTTGTGTTTTGAACTGCCGTTCATAGCCAATCGTCGCCAAGACATCCGCATGAAAGGGTAAAATGCGACAGCCTCAAGGGTTAATGGTCTATCAAAGACTCTCTCTACGGTACTTGATGCGGTCTGATCAATCCGTGGAATATGCGTGTTCATTCATCGAACTCTAGATAGAAGTCTTGGCATAATACAATGTTCCTCTTTACAATACCCTATACTTGGCGAGGAAACTTAACAAAAACTCAGTTGGAGTTCCTCGGTAACCCCTAGCAGTAGACCTAGGATCGTAGCTACTTCCAACTGTAATGAGTTTCTATGACAAGTGAATGTAGTCCGGACTGTAGTCTAGACAGTAATCTCACGCCCCATGTCGCCAGTATTCTGAACCTTTGATCACTTGTTTGGCTTGATACTTTCCACCAGACCGAAGGGCTTCTCAATACGTAGTACTCGTGGCTTAGACTGCCTACCTACATTGGGGTCTCCAAAGGTGAGGTGGTGCAGTGTTTAGTTGGACAGCGGGTGTATAGTAAACCGGTCACTACACTGTTCTTGTATCGGCTGCCTCCTGGCGCATGTATGGCTTGCAGCATTTTACGGCGTATTTTTTGCTTTTCAACCATTCTGGCTAATATGCCTCTTCGTTTGAAATCATATGAGGACCCAATGATGTCTATGAAACCCAAAAACATGGTATTTCTGGGAGTTTTGTCTTTGTTTTATCTTATTCGACTAAATCGTCGTAGCTGAGATGACCGAATCTGTACTATCTGAGTGATATCCATACATGTTCCAATGATACCAGTTCCTGCTTTATCTCATTGTGAACTCTTATCTATACAATCAATATGTCGTGGAACCCGACTATCACAACCTGCATCTCCATTCACACTGTTATCTATTGAACAAGTCCAATTGGCCATATAGTATTGCGACATTAACGGCAAGATGACACCATCACCAACACTATCATAGATGCATCAGACGCGCGGCCATTGCAACTCCAAAGGAGTGTGCAGCCACCATTGGGTGCACTAGCTACAGGATCTCGCATATGCATTGCGTGACGTGCCTGGAGATCTTAATGCTAGCGACGCTATATCTATCAGCTAAAAGATCTGTATAACATGTATCTAGTAGTTCGCGCAGAGTAGAGGGTGTGTTGAGTGCAGCTTTACTGCAATGTCACCTGGGCGTTCTGCTTCCACGATTCTGAGATGCTTCTAGCTTACCTGCCTTGTTGGACTACCTTCATGCAATAAGGGTCCAATGTCCAACATCAATTACACATTCCCACGCATACGGGCCGCTCTTACCACCCATCGATGAAATGGCCCTATTCATGCGACTTTTCAAATCAGAACCCTCAGACTTGTCATTTGCAAGACGATGGTATAAATCAGCTAAGCGACTGAGCATATGAAACGATCAAGGGAATTCAAAAGAGTTACAATACCAACGGTAAAGACATGATGCAGTGATATGATCGTTTCCATGACTGCTGCCCCTGTACATGAAGTTGATGATATTGTGCTGCTTAGTCATCATGTCTCGATATCTTGTCATGTCTGCATGGTGTTGAGGAAAGGAACCACATGTCAGCCGTGCGATTCAGCCCCATGTGGCGTTATCAGATCTAGTTGACTATAGGTTGTTCCTTTTCCAAGGCTGTGTTGGAACTTGGAGCCGGGAAACCTGACAGCTGAGTTCTTAAGTGTTGCAGCCCTTTTTACACTCAACCTTACTATATCCATATTACAATTTCACAATTTTATATGGGTGCCTCATAATTTTACCGCTGTATATTGATTGATCTGTAGGGCAACTGTGAGTGTTTCTAACGAATTGTGAAAAGAATAACCATTTGACGTCTACCTCGTATGATTGTATCCTAAGCGATGGGATGCTTGTCGAACCTGGAATTATTTCTCAGTGAAACAGTTATTATTTCGGTTTCCTAGAACATCTAGCCGTTTTGCTTTCTTCGATGTCATTGACTTCGAGGAAATGGAACACATATGCTCTGTCTGACTGAATATGCGTCCTGAACTCTGTCCAACGCTATTAAGCACCTTTTTACACAGTTAGGTATGCTTCATGCTTACGAACCAGACAGTTTTAGACTAATAATCTACTTATAAGCTCATTCGGCCTGCCTGCAATACTAATCTGCCTGTTTATGATGTTCCCCATCACAAGTTCAAACAAACTTTATACAGGATCTCAACCACGATACTCAGCTTGTTGGGATACAATATATATGACTCAGCTAGGGTTATCACAGCATCGTAACGATATCGGAACTAATGTACGCTTATATAGATTGTATCTATTCTCCGAAACTGTCTGCAGCAAGGGTCGAATAAATAAACCACGAACTAAAGAAGAATCTTTGGGTTGAACCTTGATCGATCGTGAGATTAGGATTGGTCCATCACGATTTAACCCGTGACTTGTGTCTCGGGCAAAACCAAATAGCGAGAGTTCAGCAGTATGTTGTTCGGCATGTGATGGTGAGCCAAGCCAGCGCAATAGTCTTTTGACTATGCATCGAGTAACAGGAGCGGCAAGACGATTGAGGACCAAGCCTCGATCCAATACGCGGTCGGATAATGTCATTATGCTTGAGCCACGTATCGGAATGCAAACTTTGAGCCAAATCACGTCCCAAAGCATCTGCAGAGTAACGCAGTTGGACCAAACCACGATGCCGACACGGTATACAGAGAAAATGTATACTTCCTAATCACGACATGGTAGGGCTCGTGAGATGTTGTCGCGGTGCTACTTGCACTGTGACAATGAGGGGTCTCACGATCATCGTCAGACGTTACCCCGAATGTCTCGCCATGACGTTTGTCAGCATCACTTCTGCCGTGGAGGATGGAAGGGATGACGACGATGTGAGCTGAGCTTTGAGGTTATATGTAGCGGTCTTCCCGGAGCTTCCAGCTGACCAGCTCCCCAGGGAAGCAACACCAAAATACTACACTCAAGACAATACATTGAACAATAACCATTATGCCCGAGAGACGACCTTCTCACCCGAAAGCGCCGACTGGTCTCAATGATGAGACTGCCGAAGAGGTGCATGACATAATTCATGGTGCTGAGGTGGAGGAACAAAAGGTTGGTCAACAGTGCTTGCGGACTTGACAGTAACTAACTGAGAATAGCTGCATGGCAAGGATGCGCTGACACAGGAGGACATTGGCGTCGACGAAAGCAACCAACAACAGGGACAGTCGGCTATGGGCAAGGTCAAGGAAGCATTGAACCTGGGAAAATAAGCCTTTCATCTTAAGTGGTACTTGCGTGGACAATGTGTTTCTACTTGTACGGCGGCGTTGATACCAGATTGTCATAATAATTAATTGATCTTGTCTTTTACCATTAAAAGGCAACGTAAAGTGCATCGAAGCAGGCATTAAACGAAACGAAACATTAGGGTATCTAGACATTAACATCGACTTCGAACCATCCATCCCCAGGGTATCGCATCGCATTGCGCAAGAAGAATACAAAAGCTGTCTGTCTATATGCCAAACACAAGACAAGCCGAGAACAGAACCACCAGCGCCAAAGCCTTGCCGCTCGGCTGCTTGACCCCCGACGCGCCGTCCTCGTCCGCAGGCTTTCCATCGGCAGCGCTGACCTTTTCTCCACTGGGGTATCGGATGTTGTACACCGTCTGACCCTTCAATACATCTGGGACGCCCATTGTATGCGGACACTCGGCCTGGTTCGCGGCGGGGTAGTCCAGCTCGCACTTCTCGTCGTGGCCCAGCGTACAGATTGAGTCGAGGATGTTATACAGGACGTAATTGTCGGCGACCCAGGTGCTATCCTTGCGATCGAGGCAGCTCGTGAGGAAGTTCATGCTGTTGGCGGCGCTGAGGGGTAATTTGCTACCCTTTGTATCGATCAAGTGCTTGCATTTGGAGGCATCGACGTTTTCGAAAGTCATTTCGATGGGACCGCCGGCTATAGGCTTATCGGTGGCGCTGTAGCCAGTGTAGAGGTAATTCCAGGCATCGTAGCTAACGTCGTGCGCGCCTTGGGATTGATCGATTCGGAGGAGATAGACTGAACGGTCTTGGTAGGTGAGGGAAATGCAGATGTTGTCGCAATCGACGGAATTGGGCCAATAGGCAACGCGATTCGTGTCGATTTTGCAGCCGAGAACGCCTATCGACGACGAGTAACTATCGTGGGGCGTGGCCCAGACTGTGCCACTGGTCGCAGCATATTGGTTGTTGTTGTTGGTGGTGGTGTTGCTGTCGCGCGCAATGGAGAGAGAGACGAACAAAGAATGGAAGAGTAGCGATAACCTCGGCAGCATTTTGAACAAGAAGGAATGACTGACAACTGCTCGGCTTGGCTACAAAAAGCAATGAATGACTGGGAGCATCTTGCGACACGCCACGCGACAATGGAATGAAAGAATGTGGAGGAGGGAAATTAATTAGTTGGTGAGTTATATTAGGGGTTCGCTGAAGAATCCTGAGTCTCAGAGACTTGGACCAGATCGAGATTAGGCTCTGCAGAGCTAAACTTGATTGGGGATGATGCTGCGAGAAACGACATGGGTCACTAACATGTTGATCGCGGTCTCTTTATCGGACAATACTCGCGACATCTTGCACGATTGGGATTAAAGCAGTGGAGTGTCTGTCTGTCTGAGGAACTAAATGAATTGGCCAAAATAGTTAGATGTTTCTGCTATATCTTGTGGCGGTTGAAGGCGATGCCATATTGTAGGTACAAGTACTCTGTATCATAACAATTAATTCCACAGCGCATCATTCATGCATCAAATATTACCCCAAAAGACAGGTTAACTGCCTAATCAGAAGTGCCTGGTAAAATGTGCCCAATAGCCAGTCATGTGTGTCAAAGGCCACCTACTAAGCCAACCAGTAGCCAGTATCATCAACTGACAGGCGTCGTATCTCGCACCATGATTCCCCATCCAAGCCACCTCCACAGTCCGTCCACACAGACCAAGACCAAGATCACCGTCAATCTTGGCAGGGCTGAGCGACGCCTAGACAAATAAACGAGCAATACGAGTCTTTTTAACTGGACAACACGCGCAAATGATATCCACTGATGCCTTCTTAGTCTCGGGACATGATCCCTTGTTCAACCTCAGCTTACAACAAGTTTTTACCTCAATATGCGCTGCATCTTCGTTCCATTTTGATCCAATGGGTATATAAGGCAAGTCATCTTCTTCCAAGTCAGTCCAAGTCAAGTCGCTCTTCATTCAATCCATCATGACTCTCTTCGGCTCTATCATCGTCTCAACCCTCTTTCTTCTCCCTTCAGCCCTTGCTGACCACTCCTGTAAAGCCTACCCTGGCACATCAGATTGGCCCTCTCACAGGATATGGTCTCGTCTCAACAGCACTCTCAGCGGAAATCTACTTGCACCCACACCACCTGGGGCAGTCTGTCACAAGAAGTGGCCTGAGTACAACAAACATACATGCTCCAATGTCGCAGCTGCTTGGAAACATTACGACTTCCACACTGAGAACCCAGTCTCTGTGATCTATGATCAGTACCCAAACTGGACTTGTCTCCCTGATGCAGATTATCCCTGCAGCGATGCTGGATATCCTGCCTATGTGATCAATGTCACCAAGGCTGAACACGTCAAGATTGGTATTGACTTTGGTAAACATGGACCACATATATTATTACCTAGATGAACAATAAATACTGACGTCTAGCAGCAAGAAAACACAATATCAGACTCATCGTCAAAAATACAGGCCACGACTACATGGGCCGCTCAGTCGCACCAGGCTCTCTATCACTCTGGACCCATCATCTCAAAGACCTAGCCTACCATAAGGGGCATTTCAAACTGTACAATTCAAAGACTACTATCTATGGAGACGCCATAACTGCTGGTGCCGGGTCTCAGATGTACGATATATATACATATTTGGACAAGTACCATCGTGTTGTTGTTGGCGGCGGTGGAAAATCGGTCGGTCTCGGAGGGTATGTCACCGGTGGAGGACATTCACTCTTGTCGCCGAGGTTTGGTCTCGCTGTTGATCAGGTCCTGCAGATGACGATTGTTACGCCAGATGGCAAGATGCTGACAATCAACGAAAACAACAACCAAGATCTCTTCTGGGCTATTAGAGGAGTAAGTACCAATCTACATCCTGACTTTTACAATACCAACAACCTGTTAGGGCGGTGGTTCAACCTTTGGTATTATCATCTCGATGACTCTCAAGGTCTACAAAACACCAAAGATTTCTGCATCCGTTTTGACAATTGGAACATCCGCCGAAGCACCTTTCAAGTACGATCTTCTTGCCTATGTTCTCTCTCAGTTCCCATCTCTCGCAGATGCAGGTCTTTCTGGGTATGCATCTCTCAGCCCGCGTGTGGCCAACCCATCTCCCGGC
Source organism: Fusarium praegraminearum (assembly GCA_002093855.1). Taxonomy (NCBI): domain Eukaryota; kingdom Fungi; phylum Ascomycota; class Sordariomycetes; order Hypocreales; family Nectriaceae; genus Fusarium; species Fusarium praegraminearum. The sequence goes on from LXHY01000096.1 coordinate 70,284, forward strand.
CCAGGGGCTCCAAAGGAAGTCGCTGGAATATCAGGCATCTTCGCCGCGCAAGATGTACAAGACCCCAATTATATCCACAAGCTTCTACAGCCCCTCAATGAAACCCTTGAGAAACGTTGGCCGGGCTTGTTCCAGTTCACTGCCACGTCAGAGACTTACTCTTCATTTTTGAAGTGGTATGATGTTTACTTTGACCAAGGTACCGCAGGAGACACAAACTACATCGTCTCGAGACTTTTGACTAAGGATTCTCTCGAGAAAGATGAATCCAAGCTGAGTCACGCGCTTGAACAAGGTTGCGTGCCATCTGGTGGGATGATCGCCCATCTAGTCTCGGGCAAGGGAGTGCACGATGCCAAGCCCAGAGGAGGAAGTGTTTCGGTGAACCCTGGTTGGAGAGATACTTATGTCCATGCTCGTGAGTCATATTCACTCCCATTTCAATTTCTTATCATTAACGATGGCCGATTTAGTTGCCGGACATGTCTTCGAACCTTTCAACCGTACTTCTGAGACACAGGCTATTCAGAGCTTGATCAAAACTTGGCAACCATTCCGAGAATTATCTCCCAAAGCAGGAGCTTATATCAATGAGGTACCAGCCATTTGTCATTTGTATTTCTTTTACTAATTTCGGATAGGCACTTCCCTTTGAACCAGACTGGCAGCATACTTTCTGGGGCAACAACTACGAGCGACTCCTATCAATCAAGAAGGCTGTTGATCCGGACGATGTACTGTGGTGCTTTCCTTGTGTCGGAAGTGAGAAGTGGAAGCAGAAGCCCAATGGCCGTCTTTGCAAGGTAGTTTGAGGATAGTCGGTCAGATCTTGGTTTTACAATATGGACTATGTAACGCTCTGGGTCGAGTTGTTTGAAGGACATCCTGTGGGAGACAACATATATGTTTGATAGCTCAGTTTTCATCTACATCCTCAAGCTTTTGCCTCGCAAACCGTGATCCAGGGTGAAATGACACCTATACACATTAGTCATATCCGAGTCAATATTCAAGTTCAACTTACTGCTCAAGAAGATTCTTCCAGTCTTCGCATCGTGCAAAGCGGTTGTAGCAGCCGGCAAGACCTCTCCATCCTTGTCCTCAAGCACCTTATCAACCTTCCACTCCCCGTCAACCTTTCTAACCCTGAGAACAGCAGAAGGCGGGTGCGCATTGTACGGGTCTTTGTTGGCCTTATAGATCTCAACGCCTACGGGGAAAGCAGCGATCCAGAGATCGCCATTCTCGTCGATGGAGATGTTGTCTAGCCCATAGTTAAGCTTAATCTCTTCCACCTTCTCAAGGTCCTTGTTAGGCAGGATGTTGTAGATTGTGAGTGTGCCTCTTATCGAATCTGGCACATAAAGGGTGTTTCCATGGATGGCGAGACCGTTGGGGAATTTGAGGTTGCTGGATACTTCCTTGCAAGGGGTGTTGGGCTTGCAGACGTTGATGTTGGCGAAGCCCAGAATGGGGGATAGATGGTGACGCTGGATTATTAGCTATTTGTTAGATACTAACGCATTATTCCAATGACTTACCCAGCCCATCATGTGAGGACCATGGTCATTTGCAACGTAGAATGTCTTGTCATCCATAACAGCAACACGATTCGGCGTTGTGATACCTGTATCGGCAAAGGTACGAACATGTTTCAACTCATTTGGTTCAGCACCAGTAGTAAAATATTCAACGGTTGTGTTAGCCCCATGAACAAACTGGTCGAGATATTTTCCGCTCTCAGCATCAACCGAGGGTCGCATGTTAGTCACCAACAAGTCAATGCTCCCATCAGAGTTCTCAATACCTGTGAAGCCAGCGGTATTGATGAGTCCATCACCAGAGGTTCCAGTGAACCCTTCTGTCTTGAGAATGCGAGGCTCAAAGCTGTTTCCAACGGGCTTGTCAATGTCTAGAGCCACGATGGAGTCTTTCTGCGAACGACCCGAGATGTTGAGCGCACCAACACTTGATCGACGTCAGTATTTGCAATAACGAACATATCATTTCTGACCACTCACTTCGGGAACCACGCATCCCGTGCAATTGGGTCCGAGCACACAAGGAACAATTGCCTTGTAGACTGAGACAACCACATATCCTCACATGCTTCCATGCGTGGATCGACGATCTTGCGGCACGTATAAGGGAAGTCACTAATTGGTTGCATGACCTTTCCAACGCCAAGACCAAGCCATACTGCCTCTTTGAGATAAACCTGAAAGAGAACTGCAAGAATAACAACGGCCGAGAGGCCAATTTTGACAAGTATATTGACCATTTTGGACTGTCTTGTCATGTTGAGAGAGAAAGGAAGAAACCGGACAATATGTATAAATAAGCAGAGCAGAAGTGGCTATCCTTGATGTGGTTAGAGCTTACTCGGCGGTGTGTCGCGCTCGTAGCCAAGGGTCAAAGGATTCGATCCTAGCTATCAGTGTATGATTGAGAATGGAGATGCAGATCAAAATTATCGTACTCGTAATTTCTCAACGCCCTTCATTCTGCGTTTTATATAATTTCGGTCTGCCCGAGTTGCTGGATAGAATTAGAAGCACAAGAAACGTTCTATTGATAGATCAACGACACCAAATAATCCAATTCGATATCATCTAATTAATCGCGGTATTCATGCATCCGTCCGTTAGACATCGGAACACTGTTAGGCGAAAGCTCTCGAAGCCATGAGCGCAGTGACTCAATGTCCCATATCTCTCCGGCATCAGCCAGTTCACATAAATTCTCGAAATGGCTCGCCCTTTCGATCTTGCAGGAATACTTCGTACCACAATCTCCAAGCGCCCTGATACCATCCAAATCCATCTGGGCGTGAGTCGAGAATGGCTTCACAATATCTTCTAGTGTCTCTGGGACACAGACTACACCATCGCCAAACCTCTGCTGTCTAAAAGAAGTGAAATTCTCACCTACCTCCTTCCTCAGCTTCGACATGAATTGATCTTTGACATCGCTAAGGGTGGCTCTGAACACTTCCTTGTTGTTTCGATGAAAGTCTAGACCGTCTGCCTGGCTTAAAAGGATACGCAATGGGCGTTTGTCATCGCGGTTGAGGAGAGATTTGACGGCTATTCGTAGAGCACTCTCCGTAGCCTCTGATCGTGTTCGCTCCATAGGAATGACAATGATGACAATGGCAAACAATTCCTGAAAAACGTCGGCCATATACTTAATTTGTGGTATCTGGTCATCAAAGCCAGGGCTGTCGAGGAATATCGCGCCTAGCTCGCTGGAATTGTAGGACTGGATTCCCAAAGTTCTGCACAAACTGCTAGATCCTGGTTTGAAGTGGTTCTTGGACGCTCCCGTCAGAACCGTTAGCATCTGACTCTTGCCAGCCTCCGTGGAGCCTTGCACTCCGATACAGATCTTGTCCAGGAGCTGAATCCGAAGCTGGGCCACCTGAGTAACGGTAAAGAGCCATTTCGCCCAAAAGTAGTCAGGGATAATAGACCACTGGTTTTCCTTGGCCCCAGGGTAATTTTCAAGACCCTTCTCGAGCTCGACCCTCCATTTTTCCAGCGTCTCTGGCGTGCGTGAGGACAGCGCATCTTCCTCTAAGTGGCTCAGCAGTGTCTTCTCAACCATTTCACCTGGCTTAGCTGGGGGAAGCCCGAGGGCTTGGAGGGTAGCAGCCAGCACTCCTGGAAATGACAAGTCGAGGTACTCGCTGTGAAGGTGAAGAAAGTGGTTGAAAATGCGATAGCTGTAGTACATGGCGCCCAGACCCCCGGCCATAGCCAAGCTAGATACAGACAAGGCGCTCAACCCGACAGTCTCCAACAAAGCTGGGGCAGAGGTCCACGAGAGATAGCTCGGCAGAATACCCAACGCCGCTGAAGTCTTTTTGCGCCCTTCGGTAGATCTACAGTACCACTCGTATGGCGCATCAAGTTGAGTGATTATGACGAGATGGCACAGTTGAATAACTCCCATGACGTCTTGAAACTGGGAAGTTGCCTGTTCCGTGCGCTTGGAAGAGTCTGTCGATCGATGGTAGAGATCGTGGCTGAACGTCTTGAGTGCGCTGGCAAGTGTGGGTACATGTTCGAATTGCTGCGTCAATGTCGGCCTCTTTGCGTTCGTCCAAGCCTTGAGAGAAGCTTCAGCTTGAGTGATCGTGGAGCCTCTTTGATTGCTGAACATGTTTGTGATGAGCTCCCTGAGCACACGCGGACATTCGCGAGGAACATCACGAAGAAGGCCGTTGTCGGATTCGTCTTCCTTCCATCCCCCAGGAACAGAACCGATGCGGTCTTGATCAGTTTCAAAGTCTCTGGGCCAGAGAGCCTTGAGAATTGCAAAGGCATGTCCCATTTGTTTGATGACAAGATGTGGGCTGGCATCACTGACTAGGCTGTCAATGCGTTCCACCACGAGCCTAACCTTCTCATCCAACTCTGTAACAGCTTCGGGCGTATCGGCATTGATAGAAGCGTCCTGTGTTCTGATACTTTGCACCTTGGATGTCTGGGCCACCAGTGCACGCACCATGGCAAGTCGAATACTCTCCAGTATTTCTGGTTGACTGGCTTTGTCAAGACTCAGATGTTTCACGCTACCAACTCTGACCGTTATCGATCGGCCGAATATATCACGGAGCATAACACCTTGTTGAAGAGCAACAGATGCTTTGCCAATATGTTCGAAAACTTTGTTGTCCTCGATTATGTATTCCAACACTACAGAAGCCTGGTGAGTGGTTAGCTACAAGTCCCAGATTCTCACAGCGTGACACTTACTTGGCAGTTGTCTTCAGGGTGTTTGATACAGCCGATGATACTCAGGGGTATCTCCTTTCCCTCCTTCATAAAGAATGCTTCTCTGAGAAGGTACTGAATGATAGCAGTGCTAACGTTGAACGACACAGTGAGTCGATCGTTCTCGACTACGCAGGAGCAGTCTGTCACAGTGGCAAGCATCGGGAGTATCATTGAAGGAAACTCATGTGAGTTTCTCTCACGATGGCTTTCCGAAAGGGTTTCTTGCGGCAGTCGAGCACCAATAGATCCTTTGACACAATGGAAGTAATGTGACATCTTATGGTACTCATCTACTTCTCTTGCGCCCGGAATCTGTGGTAGGTCATCGGCATTCTGTATCTGGAGGCAATTCTGAATGCCTGGTACCTCGGTGGCAATAGAGTACATGCAGCCAAAGTGACAGAACTTGCCATTCTTGTTCAGAAGAAAATCCAGGCAGTTTTCGAAAATGGGCCAAAACATTTTAATTATTGGTGATATGGTTTCCAAAGGTGTTCTTATGGTGTTCAAATTTTGTTTAAATCTCCTCGAAGCATCATTGAGTGCAAACGGGACATAATCATGTGGATTGACGACGTGGTGGAAGTTCCTGCTGAGGTGCATCTTCCAGGAAGTTGAGGTGCCTTGAGGTTCGGCAAAGTGACATGAGGGCGATCCGAATGTGATGACGGAGATACCGCATTGGCTCTCATCCCATGCGTTGGGAATAGATTGATGGTCGAACACGGCGAGGTAAGACGAAGCGGTTGCTAAGGCGCCTCTTGAACGCAATTATCAGCATCGTATGTGCCATGGAGACAAAGTGGCGCTCTTACCCAAAGCTATGGCCACAAACAACCAATTTGTGTCGTCGTGTAAGCCATTCAATCAGCGGTACAAACTCGCCGCTCCTATCAATAAGGCCTTGATAGAAGCGGGAGCCAACAGCATCAGCCGCCTGCGCGCGAACACTACAGTTCAGCTTGGGATCATTCATGTCGCGAGTGCAACTAATGCCCAAGAAGACTGTCTGCAGGCGATCAGACCATGCAAGAATCGGGGGTGTGGACTTGATCTCTTTCTGCTTGCTGATTGGAGCAGTAGTGTAGACTGCAGAGATGATATCGAGGTCCTTGACGAACTTGAACTCTTCTCTTTGCTGCAGGCACTCATTTAGGTCCACGCCTTTTTCCTGCTCATCGCAAAGACGGCTGACTGCGGCGGCGGCACAGAAAGTCAGCTCCTTATTGATCAGCTCATTGCCGCTGAGGCCGACATTCTGGTCATCGAAGTTGATGTAGTCGCTGAGCAAAGTCTCTGTTTGCGCCATCTGCGCCATCTGCACCATGTTGGGTATGAGATGGTGAGATTGGCTTGACATGAGGGTTCATACAGATCGTCGAGATGAATGAGGTGGTGAGTATCTCTGGAATAAATAGATAGACAAGATGACAAACGAGGCTCCGAGATAGACTGCGGGCCTGCATGACGTTTCCAGCTCGTAAGCGCCAAAGGATCGCCCAAGGTCTTCCTATAGGTCGTGTGGCAGGTTGAAAAGCCGCAGCGTCTGTGATTAACCGCATGAAACTATTAGTCTTAGAGGATCGCATCGTGCTGGCAACACTTTGCCCGAAAAGCATGAGGTTGCATGAAGCGAAGTCGACTGACATTAATACGTGATAGTAAATGGCACGAGCGAGGCGACTAGGAGCGCCTACTTCTCCGCATCCAGCCCGCCATCGGACATGCACCATTAGAGAGAGGGCTCGACCACAGGTAACGCAGTGGCAACAGCAGTCCCAGTTGATCTGTCGCTTGTCAATACAGCAATCACATCCCATCAATCGATCAAACAAACAAGTGAATAAACAAATAAAATAAATTTAACCATATCTACAGTTCAAAAAACTATGTATACGCTCTAGATAAAACGAATAGGCTCTTTCCCAAGGCCCAATTAAAAAGAAGTATTGTATAACCACTCATCATGCCTTATAGGGCTGCGACGAAAGCACCCACAACAACGGCTGCGACAACAGGCACGTTCCAGCCTGATGCACCGTTGATCACCACAGGGGGAGTGCCTGCGGGCTCAGCAGGTCCACCAGCTTGTGGTGTGCCCGTGGGCTTGACAACTGTCGCAACGCTTGAGGGGATCTGGGGGAAAACGTTTGTGGGGCGGTAGGTTTGGAGCTCCTCGAGAGGGTTGGGCTTGGGAGCATCGCCGCTAGGCTTGTCGGGATCACCAGTAGGCTTGTCGGAATCGCCAGTGGGCTTGTGGGAGTCGCCAGTAGGCTTGGGAGAGTCGCCAGTAGGTCTGGGATAATCTTGGCCAGGGTGAGTCTGGGTGGGCTGGTCATAGCCACCAGTCTGCTTACCAGGAGCAGTGTAGCCACCGGTAGCGGTTTCGGTGTTGTCATCGTTGTTGTGGTGTCCGTGGCCCTTGAGAGGACCACAAGTAGCGCAGTAGCCAGGGACGGGAGTAGGCTTAGGAGCCTTGACGACGGGGGTGATGGTGATAGTGCGGTATCCCTTAGTGGTAGCCTCCTTGCAGCCAAAGTTGCCAGCGCCACACTGGATAGCCTCGGGGATGGTGAAGATGCCAGTGGGCTCTTCGGGAGAAGCGACCTGCGTGTTGTGCACAATCTCTGTGATAACACTGGTGTGGCAAGCTCCCTCTCCGGGGCAGGATGTGATGGTGTGCATGTTTGTGGCAGTGACATAGGAAGTGAGGTGAACGGCGCCGGTGGGATGGGGAGCGCCCTCGCCTTCGACGGTGGTGGGGTGGGGGGAAGAACCGTCCGAGCCTGGGCAGTAGGTCGTGAGAGAAGTGATGGTCTCTGTAGTGACATGACCGACAGGGCAGTTTGTGACGCTGGGAGGGCAGGCAGTAACGGTGTAGACCTTGCTGGTAACAACGGTAGAGGTGATAGTGGTGGAAGCAGAAGAGTCAGTGTAGCTGGGAAGCTCGTAAGACTCGCCTGAACCGCCAGTCGCCTTCTTGGTGGTAGAAGTGCCCTTTCCGGTAGCGGCGCCTGTGCTGTTGGAGTAGCGAGTGGTAGGGAAGTAACCAGTGGTGGTGTCAGTCTCGGCGGAAGTGACGTCCTCAGTAGTAGCAGTGACAGCCTCAGTCTCGGTGGCAGAAGCAGTCTCGGTCTCGGTCTCGGTCTCAGTCTCGGTAGCAGAAGCCGTCTCAGAAGCAGAAGTGGTGGTCTCAGAGTCGGAACCACACTGGCCAACGAGGTCAGGCACGGCATCAGGGCCAGTGCCGATGGCGACAAGGTTAGTGCCACAGTCCTCGTTGTTAGCGATCCAGACATTGCGGTTGTCCCAATCATAGACGACGTAAGCAGCGCGGAGGAAAGTGTCACCAAGAACGGGGAATTCGTCGTCCTGGAAGACACCCAGAACACAGCGCTCATCGTTGTGCCAGATGAAGTCAGCGTAGAGGACCTTGATGGTCTTGTCGCCAAACTTGAAGTCGACGCTGCCCTTGATGTCGGCGACGGAACAATCGACATCGACATAGGCGCCACCATTGGACTTTGCGGTAGGGAAAGCGGCAACGATCTTGTTGAAGATGGATCCGGGCAGGGCGCTGACAGTGTAACCGCTGTCGAGGAGTACAGGCTGGGGGGTTGATCCAGAGAAGGCAGTGTCGACGGTGCCGTCCTCCTGAACGAGGCTAATGCCATCGAGGCTGACCCAGTATCGGGTGAGGCCATCGGGGGAAGATGCGGCGGGGATAATGGGTAGCTTTTGGAGACGGCCAGTGTACTTGGCAGTATCAATACCACCGAAGATAACGGCACCTCGGTCGCTGTTAATTGTGCGGATATCGAGCGACAGAGCACGGCTCTTGATGAGGCCCTGCTTGACCATGCTGTCAATGACCAGAGGGTAGGGCGCATCCCAACCGTTCAGATCGGGGCCAGCACCCATGATACCAACACCAGTGAAGGAGCTGTCGTATGCGACACCAAAAACTTGGTTGCGAATAGCGGCGGCTGTGTAATGTTAGCAACAATTCTACCGCAATTGGGGGTTCTATAGATACTCACATCCAACAACAACGTTATCGTAGCCATAGTTCCAGTAGGCGTAACCAGTACCGTAGACAACACCACCAGTAGTATTTAAGTCGACAAAGGTGCTGCTCTCGCCGAAATGACCAAACTGTTTGCAAAAGGCAGGCTGTTGTGCCTTTTCGCATACAGGGTTGACCCAAAGCTCAGCGGAGCCTGTGTCCAGGTTAACGGTAACCTTTTGGCCAGGGGTTCCCAGGGTAACATCGATGCTGTAGAAGAAGCCATTCTGTTGGCTTTCTAGGGCGACTTCGTTTTGTCGCTTGGTGATGCCCTTTACGACGGGTGCGCCGGTGCTAACTTTGAGAGGGAAGCGGATGAGGCCATCTGGGCTGCTGTCGTCGGTGCCAACGGGGACGTTGTGGACGTTGGGGGCGTTGAGGGCGGTTGCGAGTGCGGGGGCCGCAACGGCGAGGAAAAGAGTGGACAACATCTCTTAGCAAATGCAATTGAGATGTTCTAGAGTCATAGATGATGAAATAGAAATGGACAGATAGATAGATGGTCAAATAAATAAACGAACAAAAAGAATAAATCGAAAAACAGGAAATAAGATATATTTTGTTAACCCGGCGTAGTGAGTGACCGGGATCAAATGAAACAAATGGCAATACCCTCAAAAAAGAGCTTCCATTAAAAAGCGAGGGAGAGTAAAAAGAAGGGTTGGGATGAGGGAAAAGGGAAAGGCGGGACTATTAGCAGCCAGTGGTTTCTATATAAAACACTGACACTGCAGCGTGCATGTGCGTACATGCATGAGCAGGGGGTGTCGGATAATCCACTTGGTGACACCGGTCTCCTTCGCTAAAGCACTGTGATTTCTCCTTCTCACTTGTTCCTGAAGCTAGACTCGAAATAGACGCAGACGGTACAGAGTCTGAGCGGCGCGGGTCTCGCGAGTGTCATGTCACGGCGATGGGAAATAAATCTCGAGACAAGGAAGAATATGTCTCAAACATGGACATGGACAATTCATAAACAATACCATCACTCCAAATAAACTTGTACCCCTTTCAACAAAACTCTGCTGTGCTATACGGGAGACGCCGGTGAATACGAGGCTCCCTCATGCATGACAGGTTGTCACTCTTATTAGCTCTCAACCCTCATTACCTAGACTAGGGGTCAGATGTCAGCAATTAATTGAATTTAACCCGTTCAGCTTACGTAGATCGCACCCAACTTGCTTTGTTTTAGCGCTCATCCCACTCTCCACCCGTCAGGTCAGGTAGGTTCGGTTCAGTTTTCCCTCAAACGTCCATCCGCGACACGAGAGCCCGAGCACGAGCATGTAGCAGGTTGATCGAAAATATGGGGTTGATTTATTTATTCCCAGAGATCTGATCTGATCTTCAAAGCTGAGAAGGGCAGGCCCAGCATGATTTGCACATCTAGATACTCTGTACAGATACGTACATCTGCAGTGCAAGGGTGGTCAACCTCCTTTGATTCAATTAATTGATCAACCTCCTTCACTGTACCCGAGACATTGATTATATCCTCGGCTCCCGGTTTCTTTTTTTATTTTTGTATCTAGATAAAATGAGATGAGGCGAGGCGAGCGAGCTGTTGATTGTGTTTTAATTTCGGTCCATCGCTGATGCTGCTGCAATTAACCGCTTAGCCCATGTGCTAAGCGTCTGAAACACCAACAAGACGCTGGCCAACAGGTTGTCTATTGCCTACCAGCCTACATTAGTACACAGTGTTGTCGCCAACAGCACATTTGCAGTGCGACCAAGTACATCCAAAGACTAGTCATCTACAGTTACACATTAAATATATACCAATTATTTTCCATCACAACGCGGCTTGCAGATGTGTCCAATTGACAGGTTCAACTTGTCGCCAAAGTTTAACGGTCGGTGGCGGGTGCATTAGTTTTGGTGGTACAGCCATGTTAGAGATTGAATAAAGTCGGACCAGCCACCTCAATGCCTCTCGCTGTGTTACAGTTACACTCCAAGACGAACTGTTCATCTGAGCTACGATCTCGGGGCGTAAAGGCTGTCTGGGATTGATCTGGTCAATCGTGCGATCGAGCCATGACGCAGTTTGAGATCTGGTGGTTGAGTCAGTTAGTAGTGAAAGACCACCGGCATCACCCGTCCGTCAGTTCGTCGAGTCAGCAAGGTAAATGTTTTCTCTTAGTATAGAACATGAATCATTTCAAGCTCGGTCTTTGAAGTAATACGTTCTCAATTCTCGATAGTTAAGTGGTCGTAGAACTCATGTCTTCCCAGCCCATTCTTCAGTCACAAACGCGTCAACTGCTACCCTAAACAACGGCGATGATTTGTTTCTACCGTTGCTATAGCCAAAACGTTGCCAATTATACGAATATAAAATAACAATCCATGTCTCATCGATTGAGATCTCAATTCCCGGGTCTAGGGTTAACCGAGAACTGTTCTGGACGACGTCAACTCGCGTATGTCGTTTGAGCGTTTGACTTTCTGGTGCTCAATCACAGATTAGGTTGCCATGTGGGAGGTAACAGGACCAGGTAATTCAGATGCCGCGGCCGTAGCAGGAGATAACTCTATTTAGTATATGATTTCTCTGCCTCTCGAAATGTACTTGTTATTTGTGTTAACGTAACCATTTCTTGAGTTAAATAAGTTCTTCTCAGCTGTCAACCTCGGAGATTCAAGCCTTCGAAGACGGCGCTGAGGCTTAACATCCACCAGAGCTTCTTACAGCGGCCCCACTTTTGATGCTGGCCAGCTTTTCTGACCTGACGTAACAGACCACCTCAAATTGTTGTTTCTCAATTGTTACAACACCATAAAACATCACCGGCTAACCTCCAATCATTCAAAATGGACGGTCTAGACGAGTTCGAAAAGACCCTAGCTGCTGAGAAGGCAGAGAGGGAACGCGCAGAACGACACGATGATGAAAAGCGTCATCGCAAACACAGACACCATCATCGACACGATTCAGAACGAGACGGAGAACACGATAAAGATAAGCATAGGCACCGGCATCGCCGAAGACATGACGAAGACGATGACGGACATAGAAGTAAGCGATCGCGACAATCACGCGACGACGAAGATGATGGCCATCGGTCGCGACACAGGCATGGCGATGACCGATATCGCAAAACCAGAGACGCAAAGGAGGATCTCCCAATCCCTGACGAAGAGCAGCCTCAAAGTCAAGATACTGTTGATAGATCCAAGTCTACCCAGAGAGATGCTTGGATGACCGCCCCTTCATCCATCGAAGTCGATTACATCCACCGCCCAGACAAGAACAAGTCGCCGCCTCCAAAGGAAGAACCGAAGCGTGTTGTATCCAAGCGCGAGATCAACAATCACATCCAAGATATCAACGATGGCAAATCTCTCGACGAGCTCGACATCCCGTCACAACCAACCGTCGACTACACCTTCGGCGACGCTGGTTCTTCCTGGCGCATGACGAAGCTCAAAGCCGTTTACACTGCAGCTGAGGAAAGCGGTAAACCAGTCGAAGAAGTTGCCATGGAACGCTTTGGTGACTTGCATCACTTTGACGATGCCCGCGAAGAAAAAGAAGAGATGGAAAGACGAAGAATCTACGGCAAAGACTACAAAGGCCACGACAAGCCCACCGGCGATCTATACCGCGAGAGAATCAAGAATCAGCACAAAGATTCACCACCTCCCGAACCCAAACAAGGCACTATCGTCCCAGATGCCCATTCCCAAACAACAACCACTCCAGCAATGGACCAAACCTCTCTCAATCGTCTCCGCGCCCAGATGATGAAAGCCAAACTCCGCAAAGCCCCCAACGCAGCTCAGCTCGAGGAGGAGTACAATAAAGCAGCAGCCATGTTCTCTACCGGCCAATCGAATCCCGAAGCTGTAGTCCTCGGCGTCATGGACAACCGTCAACTCGCTGGTAGGAGAAACGAAGCCAAGGTCATTACCAACAAACGTGGCCGCGAACGAGGAAACGTCGAAGAAAATACAGAGATGACCATCGACGACATGGTCCGCGAAGAACGCCGTACAAAGGGCCAAGCAGGTGGCGAAGGCCTCCGTCTGGCAGAGCGCATCGCGAAAGACGGCAAATTCGATAACGGTCTGGATTACATGGACGAGAACGCCGAGAAACTTGCAAAGCGCCTCCACAAGTCCGACATCAACCTTAAAAATATGGCCGTCTCCGAATTCCAGAAGATGTCGCGCGCGCTGGACAATTGTCCTCTATGCCACCACGAAGACAAGAACCAACCGCCTCTTGCACCCGTCATCGCTCTCGGCACGCGCGCGTTCCTCACGATCGCCACAGAACCCGAAATCTCGTCTGGAGGTGCAGTCATTGCACCTCTTGCGCATCGATCGAATTTGCTAGAATGCGACGACGATGAGTGGGAAGAGATTCGGAACTTCATGAAGAGCTTGACGCGCATGTACCATGAGCAAGGTCGTGAAGTCGTCTTCTACGAAAACGCTGCGCAGCCGCATCGTCGCATGCACGCCGCTATGGTAGCTGTTCCCATCCCCTATGAAGAAGGCGCCATGGCTCCTGCGTACTTCAAGGAAGCTTTCCTCTCAGCTGATGAGGAATGGAGTCAGCACCGCAAGATCATCGACACGGGTGCCAAAGCGCGCGACGGCATGGGTCGCTCAGCGTTTCGACGCAGCATCGCCAAGGAGATGCCCTATTTCCATGTCTGGTTTACGCTCGATGGAGGCTTGGGGCACGTCGTTGAAGACGCGGGGCGATGGCCCAAAGGTGATCTTTTCGCGCGAGAGGTTCTGGGTGGTATTGTTGATACAGAGCCGCATATTATTAAGAGACAAGGGAAGTGGATGAGAGGCGATCCAAGAGTAGAAGGGTTTAAGAAGGGGTGGAGGAAGTTTGACTGGACGAGGATGCTAGCTGAAGGATAGTCATGCACAAGAGGAACTGAAGGTGTAAATGTGGTGGTATCATTAACAAGTTGTCATTATAGCGTCTCCGCCATGATATGTATAAGACATTACTAGGACATGGCGTCCTCAAGATTAATGTATCTAAGAAAATACAGAGATATATAACTCCCATCCTGGTCCGGTATCCAAAACCAAGTTAGGAAGTCATCTCTGGGGTATCAAAATGACATTATCCAAATCACAAAGAAAAATGTTAGTTTATCGCACGAGAGTTCCTCGCCGCCCTCTCTCACGCTCTTTCTTGCCCCCCTCGGCCCCGGTGACCTTCATCCAATCCTCCCACTCCTTACTCATCTCCATCAGCACCGAGCCCATAACACTCGCGCTAGCCATGAGTCCATGGCCTTCGCCCTCGAGGACTCTGACTTCACAGCGACGCATAGTCTTGCCAAGCCATTTGACATTGTCCACGGGGACGCGGGTGTCTCTGCTGCCATGGTGGATAACAACTGGTCTTGTAATATCGACATATCGGAAACCAATGGTGTGGCGTCGTTCGAGACAGACCAAAAGGTCGACAGCAGGATTTGCTCCTGTTGTTGCGAGTTCCCAAATAGCGTGGGTAAGTCGCAGATCATAGTTCATCTGACGTTCCTTATCCGCCATTGCGTCAGACGCCGCAGCGATAATATCTGATTCACCTCTTCCTTGTGGAATACTCATCCTATCCATACTCTCCGATGCGGGGTGATGGTCGACTTCTGAATCGCCGTGTCCATTGGTAGTAGCCTTGTTGTATATATTCTCCTTATCGATACTCGGTGTGACATTCCTTGTACTTCCTGTGCTTTCGCGACCGTTCTTCTTCTTTTTGTGTCGAGGTGTTTTGGGCAATGAGCTTGTGATGGAGCTGCTTGTTGCCGTCATGAAACTGCTGTTGGCAGCTTTGAGAATAGGTGTGGGAAGGGCTCGAAGGATACGTTGGGCGGTCGGGATGGCATTAGTAGGGGGGAGAGCTTGAGAAGTACCGAAGACGTTCATTTGGGATGGAGGAATCCATGGCGCAAGAAGGTGTATCCTGCCTCGAATATGTTGGGGCATTCGGAGTGCCGTGGCCAAGGCGTAAATGGCGCCAGCTGAGTGAGCAAGGATCGAGAACTTGGTAATTTTAAGGGTTTGACAGATAGCGTAGACATCATCTATTATAGTTAGCACCCAGCTGTGAATCGCAGAATAATGGACTTACCAGGCCAGCTCAGCGGCGTTGCAGTTCCATCCGAATAAGCTTCGCTATCGCCAACGCCTGGTCGATCTGGAGTGATGAGTCGCAGCTTCAATGTCAAAGCTAGCTCGTCGTAAAAGGCAGTGATATATCTCGTCAAGCCCATTCCGACACAACAGAAGACCGCGGAGCCCTCAGAATCACCGACTTCGGAGAACGAGATGACGCGACCCGTTTGGGGATGTCGAATCTTTTGCGACAACCTTGGTGAGCATAAATATGAGTCGACAGCACCATCAACAGAGTCAGCGGATTGAGGTCGATCGTGGTGATTGTTGCGTGACTGGTGCTGAGCTTGCGGTTGAGGACTAGGAGATTCGCGAATTCGGTCTTCGGATTTGAGGTTTAGAGGCTCAGACAAGCGCTTGAGACGTGAACTGCTGCGCTTCACCTTGACTCCCTCTGCCGGCGCTGGACTTGGTTGTCCCGATCGTCTTCTATCTTGGCGGTCGTTGCTCTGATCCCGCTTCCTGTTTTGAGCAACAGCAGGAAAGGGCGCGCCATGATCTTCTTCGTCACTTAGGCCGTCGTCGTCTCGGCTAATGTCGAGGAAGCTTCTGCCAGCCACACTTGTGGTCTTGGAAGGGGAAGCGTCCTTGAGACCATAGACAGGCGATCTCGTGGACGACCTCGATTGGTGTGTATTGTGCGGTGGTCTCCTTCTATCCGTGTCCCGTTCTCGAGGTCTCATATGTTCATCTCCTTCCGGTATCACATCATTGATAGCACCATCCTGCCTTGATCTCCTCCCGCTCGATCGTAACGGTTGGGTAGTCTTTGCTAGACTCGAACCCCGCGCCGGGATGGCGCAAGGACCATCCATTGGACGTTCGATTGGAAGTTCGTACTGCGACTCTTCCCGAATGGCTGTTTCGGCGAAGAAGGGATCGTTGCGACCGTCGCTATGAACACTCTCGCCAGCAACTGCACCTGATGATGAAGCGGATACCCCACCAGATACTCGTTTTCGTTCCGCCTCTTTCTCGCGTAAACGCTCCCTCGAACTCATGTACATAAGACCCTTTGCACTCCTCGATGTTTTCTTGCCCCAACTATCGTGCGACTGTTTGTGGTTCAGCTCGGGTGTCACCACACTGGAGCGTCGTTCGATTGAAAGGCCGCCTATGCTCTGCGCATCGTCATTCTTGGAGGCTTGCGAGGATCCTTTGGACGAAGGTCGGGATGTACTATTCCGGATGAACGATCGCAGACCACCTTCGCTTTTCGGGCTTCGAGGACTCTTGGGGCTCTTTGCGGCGGTCAGCGCAGAGTATCCGCTGGGAGGTTTCGAGGTGCGTATAACGGGAGGTAGAGCGGCGAGTTCGTCGAGGGAGACGGGGTCCTGTCTCAGGTCGTCGAGGCTGGGTTGGTGGAAGGCTCCGTAATCGACACCAAAGCTACCGTTGCTGTAGCCAGGACTTGCTGGTAATGAGAGACTGTGAGGAGATGCCTCGAAGTGGGAAGTGGCGGGCGCAGAGATGACGCTCAGACTGGTGATCAGGTTTGAGATAACCTCGGGACTGGCAGGAGGGACATTTGACGAGCGCTTTGACGAGGGGCCTTGTAGAGAGCGACGTCTCGAGTGACTGTATCCATGAGCGTGATGGCCACGGGCACGATGAGGGATAGGGGGAACGTCAGCCGAGTCAAAATTCATGGCTGGGGCCTCTGCGTGCCACCGACTTGGGCGATTTAAAGTAGCGTAATAATCGGGCGTTGAGTCAGTTGTGAATTTGCGAAGTGGATGTCTTTTTCCAAGGGAGGGATGCTGGATATGTTTTCCTCGTGTTTCACAGAGACCAGACGGCGATGAGTGTCTCGCGCAAACAATGGGGACACGCGCCTACCCTCTGATTGAAGGGATGAAATGGAGTGAAAGTTTCGGATCAAAGGCAAACGTCGTGGGATATTAGTCTGCTGTCGGGAAATGGTGATGGTGGATCGGACCAGAGGCGTGTAGTAACTAATAACTAGGATGTAGGTAATTTGAAGTAGATGGAATATCGAACTAAGTGGGTTCGGTCGCGCGTAGAAGAAAATATGGAAGAAAGGAAGGGAAGGGAGAAAAAGAGAGAGAGACAAGAGACAGAGGAAAAGGAACCCGCAGGTTAAGGATCGAAGCGGTAAGGCAAGGGAATTATTTCGAATGGCGCGCAAAGGTGGTTGACGAGGAGAAGCGAGAGGAGAAGATGGGAGGAGAGAGAAGGCGAGGAAGAATTATTGGACGAGGCTAGTAAGGGAAAGACAAGAGAAAGTGGGCCAATCATTAATGTGTGTTGATGGATGTTATTGAGGCCCAAATCGCATTATTACTTTTTAATTCATCAGAAATACGACGGGCGATTGAGATTGCAACGTTGACGGGTACTCGATAGGGCAAAGGTCGAGAATCTGGAGGAGGAAAGGTTTCAATGTGACCAACCTGAGGGGGGCTACGACAAAGTATCTACCTGCTACAGAGTACTGTTGTGTTGACAGTCGACAGTTTGGGTTACGTTCCGACGGGAGACTGCAGTCAGGGACATGCATTGTTGCAGAGAGTTTCCCATCCTTCAGCCCTTTTTTATTTTTATTTTTATTCTTGTTTCCAGTTTCTTTTCTCTCTCTCGTTCCTCCACTCGTGATTGTCAGACTGAACCCCTGAGCATTTAGACCCCTGAAAAAATGCAGGTTAACTTTCTGCCCCTGGATCTCTACGACATTTCCCATTCGCTTAGCCCCTCTGCCTGCATGTCCCCTGTCAGCTCTACCATTCCACAGGTGTTGCATTCCATTAACAATTCCTTTCCATCACAAACATTTGGACGCAAACAAAAACACTAGCTACCTAGTGAATCTATGGGAAAAAAGCTTAACACATATAGACTTCCAGACAGGCAGACTGTAGCAATGGGCATTGTGCATGCAGATCCTCGTGGTCATGGGGAGGGGACGGGGACCAATTAATGACCCGAACTCCACTGACACCCGAGCCTGATCCACAGGGAATCACAGGGAACCGACAGTGGGTGGGATGTGCGTTTTAGTTAGAAACTTGAGCTGAGAAAGCTGTCTGCAAGGAGACTGCTGACTGGTTCAAATAAGCAAGTGACTCTGTCTTTCTTTTGAATGGATTTGATCAATTTATCGCCGGCATGGCCAAGAAGATGCATCATGCATTGCCATGGCAGCATACTGTACTCAGCTGCATGTGTGTACCTGCATTTAAACTCATGCATCGCTTTGACCGTTGGCAGTTCAACAGGTTAACAAAATAGACGCATTACCGTGTTGACTCGCTAATGCCCAACGTCTTTGAGTCCTAACGATGGGATGAAATGACTGCACTTTTGACAGCTTGCAGGGTTCTTCTGTTTCGTGGCTGCAGTATCGTTCTGTGGCGGAGGTCCAGCCAGCCACAACTACGTCATTCTTCCTCATCGCAAATCTCACCCCAAGTTCAAGGTCGTGTTCCAGGATCAGGTATTAGCTTTGCGACGTCATGGCATTGCAGTTCGAACAGCTCCTCTCGAGATCTGCCGGTGAACCATAACAACCCGTGATAAGCTTTGTCTCCCCCTCTTTATTGACTTTACATACTCCCGGACCATGATCAGAGTGACGCGCCACTAGCCAACGCCAAGTCCAAAACACCAAAAACAACATCACCACTTTGCCTGCCGTCTACACCATGGACGTCCTACTCTCCCTCCCCATCTTGTCATACCTGCTATCACCTGCTTCCGCATCATGGTCTACATCCCTCAATCTACTCTTCTTTTACATGACATGGACGACTCTCGTCCTGTCCCATACATCTCTTCGCATTCGCGTCCTTGGCACGCTCTCTATAAGGGTCGTCCTGTATCTCATACCGTCTCTTTTGACGCTCCTTCTGGACACATCAGTACCTAGTGCCGCAGAATCCATCAAACTTGGTGGCCGCGCCTCTCTTCCACAACGGAATGGCCGTTTCATCGCGCGCCAGCTCGCACTAGTGTTGGTAAACCTGGCGCTTGTGACTGCGGCTGAAGGCGCGTCAAGTCTAGGCTTCAAGTATATCCTTGGAGAAGATGACTTTAAGAGTACATCCGTACTTCCCTTGCCGTGGCAGTTGGCTAAGCACATTCTGCTGATGCTGACGGCGAGGGAGGTGCTGACTTACTACATCCATCGCAACGTGTTGCATTCAAAGGGTGCAGTTGCGAAATATCACCAGCAATATAATCATGCGAGGTCAGCGGCGCCTTACAGCCTGCAACTCTTTGCGGACCACCCAATCCCTCTGCTTCTGCATCGCTTTCTTCCAATCTACTTGCCATCTATTGCGCTGCGCCCACATCTGCTTACATACTTCCTCTTCCTTGCGCTATGTACGGCTGAGGAGACTCTTGCCATGTCAGGGTATAGTATCGTTCCTGGGATCATCATGGGTGGTATGACACGACGCACAGCGGTTCATTATGCTAGTGGAGGTAATTGCAACTACGGCGCGTGGGGATTCTTGGATTGGATGAATGGGACTGGCCGCGGGCGTGATGTTCTCGATGATGTCAAAGCGGAAGCAGAGAAGCATCGTGTAAAAGAAAGATCTGCCAACAAAGTGAATAGCGGCATGGGAGCTGTCAAAGGAGGAATTGACAAGTTTACGAACAGCGATGAGGGCGGCAAGAGAAGGAGTTCAAGGCTGCGATCCAAGCGAGCTTCTTAGTTAACATCCATCATAACTTCATTCTCCAATTGATGCTTATAACCGTTCCGTCCTAATCCAAGTGAATGTTCCCACCTCTTCCCAATGAATGCAATCCTTCTATGTGTACAAACTCCCATCCCGATGATTGCTACCGCCTCGTCTATTTGTATCCCATCTTCTTTGCGAACCAGTTAAGAGTCTCAATACCGCTCTGCACCCTCATGCCAATTCTAGTATCGAGGACAAACGCCTCCCACACTTTGGCAACGTCCATCTGCTTAACACACTCGTCATACTTTTCCTTTCGGTACGCTGCGATCTCCTCAGGTGTACCGTCTGGTGGGTTGCAGCATTCGGACCAGGCGATGGCGCCCTTTTCGTACACTCCTGCAGCGAGAACGTAGTCGTCTTTTGTTGGACCCTTGAAAGAAAATCTGAGATGGTTAGCTGTTGTTCACCGTTCTGGCGTTGGTGACTTACCGGTCGTGTTTCAAGACGTGTGTCTCGAGCAACTCCCTGGACTCGACAAACTTCTTCTGGTTCCTGTACAGTGACGCTGTGATGAGCGCCCATGATCCCATCTCATCAATCTCGGCCTTGATCTTCTCCACCACTTCTGGTTTAGCAGTACACCTGTCCCAGCTCATTCCACCCACCGCCTTCTCAAGCTCAGCTGGGCCCATACGCTTGATGGTGTTCCACATGTAACTCATTTCTGCCGCGGGACTCGCGCCAATAGCATCAGCAAGGTCCACACTCAAGCTCTTAGCGCGATCCTCCCACTTCTGGATCTTGCGCTGCACGAACACCTCAAAGGGCAACTGGCGCGCCATGAAGCGTTTCTTACCCGCTACACCGGGCGCTTTGCGGAGGTACTCTTCAGCCTTGACCTTTTGACGACGGGCCTCGTCCTCATCTCCCGCGACTACGGCGTCACGGTAGAGTTCCACGGAGGCGATACCGGCCATGTAGTAATACAAAGCATGGCTCCAATCGTTGAGCTCCAGACAGCGCATGAACGAGTCTCGCATAAGGACCCAGTCCTGCATAGCCATAGAGTTGAGGGAGAGCTCAAAGTTGTTAAGAGCGGTAACTTGCTTCATCTTGGACTCACCGCCAGAAGTGAGTACATCGACAGCCTTCGCAACATCACGCTCATTGCTGTGCAGGCGGGCTTCTTCAATGAGCCATAGGCGAGAGTCAGGGTATCGAGAGCGCATAGATGCAAGAAGCTTCTCGCATTTCGCGCGAGGAGGACCAACAATCTCGGCGCCTTCGTCAAAGTCGTTGGCACCAGGGAGAATGTCGACGGCGCCGAGAAGAGCGTTGTAGTAAGACAGCAGGATAAGACCGGAGATGGCACCGTTAACGTTGGAGTAGGCCGTAGAGCGCCAAAGCATACGGACACCACGCTCGCGGTCACCACGGAATCCGACGACTGAGAGCAGTCGGGTGAAAGCCGGAGGGACGAGTGTCAGCATAAGAAGGATCATACCAAAGCACATGTTTGCACCGGAGTGAACGAAAATGTCGAGGGGGTTCTCGAGAAGAACAGAATCGGACTCGGTGGCCTTTGACCTGGCTTCCTTGAGTGGTGCGCCTTCATCGACCTTTTCGTCTTCATTTGTTCCTGCATTTGAAGAGCTGGAGGAGTCCACGTTGGCGGGCGTTTGGGTGCCAGATGCGGACTCAATGTCGAGTTTCTCCATGCTCTTTGTTACGTCAGTAACTGGCTTGGCGGATAAAGATGCCTCGGAAGTAGCTTGAGGCAGGCTACCTAGGATCTTTGTTTCAGCTTCAATAATGGCATCGAGCGTCATGAATGCCTTGCGGAGCTTGAGGAAGCTCTTCATAGCATCAATGAGACTCTCGTGCAAAACACCAACGACGGCACCCATAAGCTGCGTCTCAGCGCGCACAAGCTCAAATTCGGTACCGGGAGGGTACAATTTGCTTCCTGCACGAGCCTTTCCGTGTTTCTGAGCCTTTTTGTAGTCTGCCCATGCCTTGGCCTCGCACTCATCGAGCTTGGTAGTGGTCTCCGTCATGACCGCCTTTTCGAAGCCTAGCACTGAGCGCATGAAGATAGTGACAGCCAGACCGAGCTGGTGGAAGGATGAGTCGCCTGTCTGAAGCCTCTCCCATGCACCGTCGATATCGTCATTCATAATGAGGCCGCAGGAAGCCATGGCGTCGTCAATGTCCTCCATTTCCCTGGCCATGTTATCCTTGGTGGAGATAGAACCAGCATCGCTGTTTGCATCTGTTGCTGGGGTCGCAGTGCCCGAGCGGAACCAACCGGCCAGACGACTCATATTTGCGATGTAATTGAAGAGATGGTGAGTGAGAGAGTGTGATCAATTCCGATGGTCCCTTGTATAGATAGGGTCTTTGCTGAGCCTCGAATGCTGACGTCTTCGGTCTTAGGCTGAATGAGGATGAGCCCCTCTTTGTGGCGTCTATAGCAGCTGTGAGAGACGCCTCCAGTTCAAGGTCTGGGGAGGTTGGAGATGAAAGAATAACCAATGCTAAATGAAAATGATGCCTAAGAAGTGAAAGATTAAGATGACATGAAGTGAGTTTGAGTGAGAGGAAAGGGAAAAAAAAACCTCTCGCTTTGAGAAATGGATCATCTACAGGTCCCATCCCATCAAAGCTTAGGTACGATAGTGGGTAAGAGCTAAGCTCCGACCCCGATATCCGCGGACTTTAGGCGGCCTTACCGGTACCAATCGGAGGAGGAAGCTGACATCATTAATCGTTCCTTCAGAGGGCATGAGAGACGAAATTAATAGGTCAGCTTATGCTACATATACTGCTCTAATTGGGCTGTTTATTTCTGTACCCCAAGACTTGAAATCAACGACATTTATTCACGAAGCCAACTACCATCGTTCATCTACCTAGATCCTGTCGCTGTAAGAGGACCTAGGCTGAGAAACGGGTCGAACATGGCAAATACCAATAGTGTGGTATAGTTCCAATGGCTCGAACTGAAACATGATAAGAGAGACAACACAAGGTATAAGTACTAAGGCGTTAAATTGAGCTTAGTTTCTACTATTGTGACAGATATCTCAAATTGCCGCAGCTTATACCTTATCTCGACTACAAATAGAACTGTAAGGATTTCGGAATCTTCCAGTAGTAATGGTATTCAGTGGTCTCTATAGCTGCACGACACCTCTTTTCCCGCCCTTTGCGGTCAGGATTTGGACAAGTTTGTCATTGCATGCATCATCTAGTGGTGTTTGACCTAAATCGTTTACACAATTTACATCCGCGCCGTGCTCTATCAATATTACCAACAAATCAGCTCTCCCCCTCTGTGATGCACGGTGCAATGGCGTCTCCTTTATGTCGTTTTGCGCGTTGAGATCCAAGCTAGATTGTTCGAGAAAAGGTGATAAATTGTCGAAGTGAGCGTTTGTCAGAAAGTGCAAAGGTGTATTGCCATATTTGTCCCTGGCATTCTTGTCAACGTTGTGGATAGCAAGAATTCGAAGTAGGTGATCCAATGAAGGCAAAGACTGACGTTGTGAGGCTATCCAATGTAGGCACGTTCTGCCTAGGGTATCTCGAGCATTGACGTCTGCTCCATTGTCCAGAAATACTTGGATGATACCAAAAGGCTCACATGAGTATTCAGAAGCCATATGGAGGCCGGAACTGCCACCTGTATCTTGAGCAGTGACATCTGCCCCGTGCTTGATCAGAAGTGTCACCTCTTCCACGGTGGCATTCGCCGCAGCTGCCATAAGGCATGTGGCGCCATAAACATCTCGGGCATGAATGTCTGCTCCATATCTAAGAAGTTCTTTCATTATACCCAGGGACCTTGCTTGTTTTGCACAATGATGAAGTGGTGTCCTTTTGTCAAGATCTACCTGATGGACTGATGCCCCTCTTTCCAAAAGGATCTTCACTACTTCTTCATGATTATTAGTTGCAGCTAGACATAACAGAGAAGTATCGTAGGTGCTGCAAAAGCGAAGTTCTGCTCCCGCATCGATTAGTATCCTGACTATATCTGCATGGCCTTCCGCTGAGGCTAACGAGATCGCGTTCTCGCGTTTGACCGTTATATGAATGTCCACCCCATAGTCAATCAGAAATTTCGCAATATCGATATGCCCATTCTTTGATGCAAGCATGAGAGGCGTCCAAAAACCTTTGCGCGCGTCACCGTTTTGACCGGGTCTTGAGACGAGAAGTTTGACGATGCCGATGTGACCATGCTCACATGCCCAAGAAAGTGGAGTGCGATTTGCACCTGCAGCATCTATGTTGCATACCAAAGTTTCTACAATTTCGGCTCCATTGTGTATAGTTGAGGACAAACCCAGGAGAGCAATCACACTGTCCTTGTCTCCCTTAGCCATGGCAGCTATGAGAGGATATCGATATCTTTCTTTGAACACCAGGCGGTTAATGTCAAGATGGTTAGGGTTGGCCTTGAGCAATGCTCGTATGAGACCAGGATGACACCTTTCTGCGAGGATGTACATCAATGTTGCACCCTGAGTGTATTCGCGGATTTTGAACTTTTCAAAAATGTTGGCAGCGGTGATCCACAAAGAAGTTGGAAAATGATCCAAGAAAGCTTCCTGGCAAACAACATCACTAGCACGATCGGCATGATGTAGAACGAATTGGCTGGCGTATTCCAAGAAAGGATAGGACTTCTCAATATGCACTCGTTGTGGGGGTACTTCTAGTAGTAGGTGCCGATCTCGAGTCCCAACAAATTCGACATAAGATTGGCAGCATAGCTTCAGCCTGTCGTGGCCAAAGCTCTCCCAGTTTGCCCCAAGTTCTGGCCATAACTCATCAAGGCCCTTGTCTTTGATGAGAAAGTCCCGGACCGACTCGTGTATGAATTGAACTGTTGGATGCTTCGCCTTTGTAATCTCAGCAAGACCTTTTGATGAGCTGACCACACATCGGCTAACACAATCATTGGCATCCGTTACGTTGATGGTTGGAAGTTCAACGTCTGCTAACCCTTTCAAGGATAGGCCTGACCAAAGAGCATGATAATATTCTTCTGGTTTCAGTGGTCGCTTACTAAGAAGAATCCAAAGGATAGAAAGCAGTAGTTCTTCCATGTTGGTTTTATCTCTCCTCAAAAGATCCTTGAACAACTCACTCAAGCCACTAGGAACTTCTTCGAGTCTTGTCTTCAGGGCAAGTCTACCACGGCGGTTCTCGGCATTCAATACATCAACGACGAGAACAACCCACATGAACACCCCAGAAGCCTTCTCGAGCATCTTTTCTTGGAGCTCTGCAAGGAGTGGCGGGTCTCTAACTCGTAGATGAGATTTGATATAAGTCTCGAGGTCACCGGTATGGCCTACTTGTTCCTCCAGAATGAGACAAAGACCCAGTCTAATGTCGACGAATGGGTAGTGGCGACTGGAGAAGCATATTTGAAGTCGCACACCATCTTCGGTACATTGTTCGGCGAGGCCTTCAAAATATTCGACCATGTCCATGACTTGCTGCTCGTCACACTCGTCGAGAGCATCGATATAACAGGTGAAAGACCTTTGAGCCAGTTTCAAAACTGCGCTTCGAAGAAGGTCTTTGAGGATGCTGAGCGATGGGCAACCCGTTTGACCTCGAGGTACTAACTCAGGGTCGTCCAAGATGCATTGAAGATCAGGAAACCCCTTGAGAAGTTGCAACAGCAATGATCGATACATGCCGGAAACAGTTTTTTCTAACTCTTCTCCACGAGCGTTGAAAAAGAAAGAACCCGTCAAGCTTTGGGAATTGCGGTCCTTTCTCTTTGCCCTCAAGTACAGGAACTTCATTATTGTCGATTTACCAGCTCCTGGCTTGCCCTTGATCCATAAAAAGCCATGGTGTCGTAATATGTCTTCTGGGTTTATCCAGGAAAGGTAGTCGGGATGCTTGAGAAACCATTGGCAAGTCTTGGAATAAGCAGCCTTGATTGTGATCTTTCGAGAGTCAATGTCTTCGAAATCAAGGGACTCCAACAAGCTATCACGGCGCTCAGATGGCGCAATGTTCCCATCTATGAAATATCAGCGATGATACAAAGCAGGCAGGACGATAGACCTGGACAAAACGACTTACTCTGGGGCAGTGGGCTATCATCTTCAATTGACTGAGTATCTCCTCCCCAAATCTCTAGAAATTCGTAGGCATAGGCCGCAGCTGTTGCTGCTGCATAGCGTTGCCATTCTTTAGCTTTATGGGAGTCAGAATAGTCACATATGCCACGAATTGGCAGACAGGGCATTATGTCCATGAGTCCCGCAGCTTCCATCTCGAAACAGATAACATCCAGTTCGCGAGCGATCTCATCGCGACTAGTTGCATCTTTCATGACCTGGTTCCCGGAAGCAATGGCCCCATAGTGAATGGCAGGATCTGTTGAACCACGAATCTTTCTTGCTTCTAGCTTGGACCGGTCGCATTCGTTACAGTTTGGCATTGAAGACTGATGGTTGTACGTCGATTTGAAAAGGCGGTCCGGCTGGTCTGGCAGGCAGTAAGTAGGGTACTCGCTCATTTTATCCTTAAGGATCAATGGAACTCGGCTGCTCCTCAACTCATGCTCAGATCGTAGATTCGAAATGACTGTACGGATAGAACTGTCGGGTATCTTAGGAATAGCCGTCCTCTGGAATCTCTCGCTCAATGTCTTTCCAAGGTCAAACTGCATGACCCTGATGCCCACGACAACGTCCCCAAGTCGTATATCGGCCTTGGTAGGAACCCCGCCACCAATTCCGACCATAAGACCAATTCTGATATTTGGAAATGTGTTTTTCAGGTTGCTGAGAACGCTTGCGGCATTATTTGTCCCATATTGATCTGCCGGTAAGCAGGCTATGACAATGTTGTGTTTATGCATGGTTCCCAGGACGTATGAGTTGGTATCGTTGCCTCGCCTGGGCAGATCAGCATGTTGGGTATCGAGCATAGCGCGCGCAGCGGCCATCTCTATGTGCAAAGCGCAGATCCATGCGACGGTATAGTAATCATAAGAAGGCGCACCAGAACGGTGTGTGATGGCTTTGTGCCGTTTTGCTTGTCGAGGGTCATCATGGTCAAACGATAGTCGCTGTCGATCCATGTTCATTTATGTATGGAGACTTCTTCGCAACAACCTAGCCTTCACAGACTGGTGTCAATAAGCACTGAGAAAAGCTCAGCCAGAAGGCTCAAAAGGACGGTCTTCAGCTAGATTGGTGATATTCAAGTTTTGTGAATAGTGAAAAGTGATGCAAGAGGAGGGGAAGTGCAAAGCAAAATCAGGCTGTGAGCGATAATTCGAGTATCCGGTGTTGTATTCTCAGAACCCTGCAAGTCAGCCTCACAAGGCTTGTTGGTTGCATAGCCTACAACTGCAGGCGGTCAGAGTCACCCATCAGGCTGCCCCATCGAACAAGATGTCTCAAAGGTGATCAGAACACCCAGAGTAAGTACCTAGTCAGACCGTCCAGTTGAGCTGCATATATCTATGTGAGTAAAGATAACATAGAACCTCTCATTTCTTTTGCCCATCGGTCAGCTCTATAGTTGTAGGTTTACTCTATAGCTGGCAGCTCATGTGCCTGTGTGGTTGCATCTCCCATTTCCCAAGGCCCACGATGAGCCTTGTTATCATTGGGCGCTTCCACAGCCCCAGACTTGGCAGCCTGCATCGACTCAGTAGGCTGCGAAGCTTCTTTCCTGCCTGTTCTGCGCCACAACATCAATGCTGCAGCATCAATTAATAGACATCCCACGACAGAGCCAATCGATATCCAGGCTATTGCTCCTGAAGATAGTCCCGGCGGTGTTGTTGCATCGGCGATTGTAGATGACGAGGTAGGTTAGCCCGATTGTTTGGTTGGCTTCGCTTGTGGTCTTGCTATTTACTATACAGCGATCGTTCAATTGTCTGTCACTAGACGATACTCGACCAAAGTACATGCACTGTAAATTATACCTCTTGCCTGCAAGGTCTCAGAACTGGAGAAATTGTATCTTATTTGCGGCTGTGTTAGCAGCTTCTCATGAGTTGATTCAACTCTAGGTATTGTCCGGATGCTACTTCAGCTCTACTGTTGCGAATCCGACAACTGATATCTTGATATTTCTATGGTAAACCACAGCTGAATCATTGTTCAGTTGAAAGATAGCCTGTACACAAATATGTCTATGAAAGTCTCCTGACAGCCATGTCTAATGCCTTTGCCACATACTCAACATTCTTAGTGTTCACTGTGAAAGCATCAGTTATACTTCTAGATCGGAATGATGTGCTTCATTTAACTTACGTCCTGCGACCGAGATACGGCCTGACTTCAAAATGTAAACGTGGCTATCATGTTGAATAGATGCAACTTGCTCTGGGGTCAATCCTGTGTACGAAAACATGCCAATCTAGCCAATTGTAAGTCAGTTTAGATTGATAACGTGTCACTTTCAGCTCAAGGTATAGGGCCTACCTGCGAGACAATATGATTCCATTGTCCTGGTGTGCCAAGAATCATGAGATTATCGTAGAGAGCTTTTCGCATCGCCTTGATCCGATTGCTCATTTCTCCGAGGTCTGCGACCCAATCTTGGAACAACTTGGGATCCGAGAGTATGGTTGCTGCA
The DNA here is from genome assembly GCA_002093855.1 of Fusarium praegraminearum. Lineage (NCBI taxonomy): Eukaryota > Fungi > Ascomycota > Sordariomycetes > Hypocreales > Nectriaceae > Fusarium > Fusarium praegraminearum. The sequence goes on from LXHY01000096.1 coordinate 98,582, forward strand.
ATTCTCGCTCCGTTTGTCGGCGGCTGAGAAATTTGACCTCGCTGGAGGCGACAGAGATGGCCGCGGACCTTTTCAGCGTCTGTGGGTGTTGCACAGAACATGTGCAATGCACCAACACGCTCCCCGTACAAGCCCATGTTCTTGGAGAAAGATTGACAAACGGCTAGTTCCATGGTACCACGGTCAATAAAATGGCGAATGGCCCATGCGTCGTCATCAAGATTTCCTGTCGCAAATCCTTGACTTGAAAGTGACACTTTAGTAAAGACACAACAGGCGGAGGGCGTGTCAAAACTTACTACGCACAGTCGAAGAATGGGAAGAGTTGCTTGCGTTCACAAACTTCAGCAATCATTTTCCATTGCTCCTTGGTAGGGTCAACACCAGTGGGGTTGTGAGCACAAGCGTGAAGCAATATAACATCTCCAGCATTAGTGTCAGTCTGGAGCTTCTCAATCATGTTATCAAAGTCAAGCTTCTTAGCCTTTGAGTTCCAGTAAGGGTACCGTTTCACGTTGACGTCAACGAGGCCCCAAATGTTGGCATGATTGACCCAGCTGGGGTCTGAAAGCCAAATAGCAGATGGCCTCAGGGTTTCAGCCAGGAAGCGTGCCCCAAGAAAGTTGGCTCCCGTTCCTGAGATGGTTTGAATTGAGACCAAGCGGCTTTCTTTAAGGCTTTGGGGACCAAAGAGAACCTGCCGAGCTGAAGAAACAAAGGCAGGGTATCCGGAAATAGGCAAATACTCATAACGTGCGGAGTCTTGCGTCTGCTTGACTATTTCTTCGGCCTTGTGTTATTAATTTCACGTTAGCCAAAAGATAAGATAAGGTCAAGGGGATATAGCGTACCTTTTTGACTACCGGGAGCACCCAAGGCTTTGAGTCATCGTCACGATATAGACCCGAACCAAGAATGACCTTTCTTGTGTCCGGATCGGCTTGAAAGGTCTCTTTGAGGGCATAGTGGGGATCAAGAGGGATAGTGTCAAGGTTATTGAACCGGGAAGTAGGTGAGTAGGAGCCCATGTTTACTTTTATCAGACGAAGTAGTAATGCAATGAAACAATATTGAGCTTGCGAAGCCAGGAAGAGAAAGATCTGAGTATATATAGCTGAATAGTTAATCTCAGAGTTGTTGTAGAAGGGTAAAATGACGTGATTGTCAAGTATTACAAACAGCTACCCGAGGTAGATGAGTTTTTCGTGGTGTCATGCCTTGCTTTGTCTCCAGTTCTTGTTCCTATGACCTGCCCGTTCGTCATATATTGACCAGATTGGGAACAAGTCAACACATCTCCTTATCTTCCGTTCCGTTTCCAATAGACAAATCTGACAAGTTGGATGTTGATGTATTGAAAACATCACCAAGGGATAAACGATTGGTGGACTTTTGATGTAGTCCGGCATTGTGATACAGTAAACAAGTTATGAAGAATCCTTCTGCGGGTGTAAGACAAAATCATGAATTACTGTCGCGAGCTATTGCCCAGAAAGAGAAGAAGATCAACGACATGAAGATGCAGTGTTGGTATCAGGAAAGGATATGTGATTTGGGAAAGCGTATATGAGCTTCTTGGCTGCAGAAGGAGTCATGCGTTGGGCTTGATATAGAGATCGGGAATCACTGCAGTAACACCTTCCTTGATCAGGATAGTTAGGAAAACGACAGTCTTTTCCAAGTATATAATCTGCAAGGTTATCGAGTTTCAGACATGCTCAATATCAACCAGTCAGCAAACAAACAGTTTCCACATCTATAACAACATCTGAATACAGAACAACTACGACAGAAACAATCAAGCATGTCTACTACTTTCAGAAACGTCTTGTCTAAGAGCGGTGGGCCCATTCGCATTTGCGAGGTTCACGATCGTGCTTCAACTGAGCTTGTCCGAGACTCGGTCGCCAACAATGGCCAGGCTTTTGATGGCGTCTGGATTAGCGGACTTACTCAGACGACAATTCTCGGGCTCCCTGACACTGAGCTCATTTCTCCTTTGGCACGAGCAATGCTGGCTACACCTGTACACAAGCCACTCCAGAACAATGGGCGACCCCTCTGTGCAGCTTTCGATGCTGACAGTGGAGGCGATGTCAAAGACATCCCCGCTCTTGTGTCCGTTCTAGCACTCAAAGGTGTCTCTATGATCATCATTGAGGACAAGGCGGTTGGGAAACCTGGAGAGAAGGTGAATTCTCTTCTTGCCACGTCTGGCCAGCAGGGTCAAGCGGATCCGCAAGAGTTTGCCAACGTCATCCGTGCATTCAAGCAAGCATCTCAAGACAAGGATGTCATGATCACGGCCCGCATCGAAAGCTTCACGACTCGAGTCGCCAACAAGGAGCCAGAAGAGGAGAAGAAGTCAGTTGATGCTGCGCTTTCTGACGCCCTGGAGCGAGCTAGGATTTATTGCCAAGCCGGGGCCGACGGGATCATGATCCACAGTAAGAGCAAGGAACCTAGCGAGATCCTCAATTTCCTGCAGAGCTTTCGCAATGAGGATAAAGAAACGCCCCTTATTGTTGTCCCTACAGCTTATTCTGAGACGCATCGTAGCGTCCTGGCTGATGCCGGCGCTAATGTCTTCATCTACGCGAATCACTTGCTGAGGGCAAAGATCAGCGCAGCGACGGTGACCTTGGAAGAGGAACACGGCCAGAAGTTGAACATGTTCGACAACGACCATGATCTTGGTCCTTCCCGCAAAGCACGCAATTATGCATGTCTTTTGCGGAAGTTGGCAGAGCAGCGATACCTTGGGGAGCATAACGTTAGCAGCGAAATGCATCGGTGCGGACTTGAGGCCGAGAAGAGGGCGCTGGAGAACATCCGAGCTACTATCATGGACCTAGCCGGCGGAGAATTGAGCGGTTGCGAAGCTGATCATCGCATCATCCCGGTGAAGGAGTTGCTTCAAATCAACGCCAAGCAGGTCTCTCCTCTCTGAACGGACGAGTTACGGTTTGTTTGATATCGTTCCTTAACAATAAATACATGTATTAAGTGTACTTGCCTAAATTGGAAGCTTTGGCGCGTAATCTCATCTATGATTGTGAAGCATGTCGTAGGAAGGATTCTATCCGTTCCCAATGAAGTCAAGGTTTTCTTTGTATCGCGTGCCTGTTTACTCAAACAAGAATAACCACGGCTCATCCCGCGCGGGTAGGAACTTTTGCTCCTCAGTCTCGTCCTTGCAGATGCAGGCTGACTCTTGGCTCTTGGCGGAAGTGAGAACCCATGTTACCCCTCAGCCTTAAGAGGAATCTGTCATGTTTCTCTGGCCGCTTTAGTTTAGTCTTTGAAAGGAGGAAAGAGTCGGTACAAATCTCCGAGTTTTCCCCATCCTGTCTTCTCTGCTCGTAATAACTCCACTGAGAAAACAACTCCAAGGTCCATGGGGTTCGGTTCATGCCTCTCCTCTTCTTACACAACTACTCCTACGTTCTTTGCAGCTACAGTGATTAACCAAAATGGCATCACTTCATCTTGATTCTATTCCTATCACTTCCAAGCCGGACAATACCCTCAATGGCTCTACCGAAAACAAAGCTCAGCCACCTGGAGTTAAATCCGGTGAGACCACAGACAGTTCTGCATCATGTGAGCTGCAAGACCAGTCACAGCGTTTGCCTTTTGTTCGTCTGATGGTAGCATATCTTTGCCTGTGCCTTGCATATTTCATCTCATATCTGGATATGAATTCCGTCACTACCTCCCTACCTACCATTGCCGAGGCTTTGGATGCTGGTCCCACTGTGACCTGGGTGGGCACAGCATATCTTTTGGGTCAAACAGCCTTTCAACCTCTCTATGGCAGGATTTCTGATATTACGGGTCGCAAGCCAATCCTATTATTCTCCATGGGATGTGTTACCATCGGCGGCCTTCTTTGTGGCTTTGCTCGTACACCAATATGGCTATACGCGTCCAGGACAATTAGTGGCATTGGCGGAGGTGGCATCAGTTCCTCCATTGCTATTATAGTGAGTGACCTCGTCAGTCTCAGGTCAAGAGGAAAGTACCAAGGATTTATCAGCCTTGCAATTGGTACTGGAGCTGCATCAGGACCGTTTGTGGCTGCTAGTCTTATACAAACACGGGGACAAGGCGATGGCTGGAGATGGGCCTTTTGGGTTCCTTCCATCCTTGCTGCTTGCTGTTTTGCACTTCTACTCTTCTTGTTACCATTGAAGCCAGTTTCTGGTAGCTTTAGCGAGAAGATCCGCAAAATCGACTGGCTGGGCGTCATCACTTCGGTTCCTGCTATCGTTCTGGTAATTGTAAGTCTGGCCCATCCTCATAACGTCCCAATTCCGATTAATTGGACACTGATACGTTGCTAGATGTCAATAAACTCGGGTGGAAGTATCTGGCCTTGGGACAACATAAAAACTATTTTGATACTGACGATCGGTGTTGTGTGTCTCCTTCTCTTCATAGGTATCGAGGCGTTTGTGGCCAAGATTCCTATAATCCCATTGAGATTGCTCAAAACGAAATCAGCATTAGTGCTAATACTGTCGGGCTTCCTCCATGACTTTGTTTGGCAGACTACGCAGTATTTTATACCTTTGTACTTCCAAACCGTCCGCGGATATAGCCCATTGGAGAGTGCAACTCTCATAGTATCCTTTCTTATTGCTCAAGGCCTAGCAGGTGCTGCGTCAGGACCTGTCATGGCTCGCTACGCCAGGTAGGCAACAGATGCACCCATCCAAGTTCTTGAGCCGAGCACTAATCCTCACTTTAGGTACATGCCGGTACTGCGATGTGGTCTCGCAGTTTGGACCCTCGGTGCAGGGTTGAAGCTTCTCTTTGGTCAGGAGACCCATATCTCTATCTATGTAGTTGTCCTAGCTATCGAAGGAGCTGGGGTTGGATGGGTACATCAACCAGGTACGTAAGATAATTATTCTCCGTCAAGTGCAGCTAGCTCATCATGCAATAGGACTTGTAGCGTTGCAAGCCAACTCGACAGACGAAGATCGTGCTGTGGCAACGGGAACTCGAAATGTTTTCCGTTCCCTTGGCGGCGTGGTCGGAATCGCTGTGTCTACTGCCACCTATTATGCAGTCTTGAGCAAGGCTCTTGGGGAAGCAGTCCCGGACTGGGTTCGTGATGTCGTGTTGGATGGAACATGGAGAATTGGTGACCCGGGTACGAGCGAATATGAGAGCGACATCCTGGATGCACGCATGGAAGGATTTCGGGTAGTCTTTATCATGTCTGTTCCTCTGATGGCATTGTGTCTCATAGCAAGCCTACTGGTGGCAGACATAATACTGAAGGGTGATAATGATGATGTGTCGGAGGATGCGAGGTCTCGTAACAGCGAGCAACGGGTTGACGCATCTTGAGTCGTGGCACTGTCGTCGGCGGTGAACCAATGTAATCATAGCTATCCATGCCACTCATAATCCCAAATGACTTGAGAAACTGTTTCACTCTACAATACAAGGTGCAGCGTGTTAAATCGGGGCAGCTACGTCATCTGGAAGGGTTAGCTTTGACAAAGCTTGAGTTGTGTAGAAACACTTTGAAGCGAGCAACAAAACCTGGATTGGAAACAGACGACATACCGCTTTTGACTATGTCGAACACTAAGAGGCTTGTGCCATGTGGTGACCAGTCGGTATTCACCCGAAAGATCTGGGAGATGCTGACCATTAAATGTCGATGACAAGAGTCTTCCGAGATATCCGCAAATATGGCACCGTCTCAGACGTCATCATGCTTTAGATCTTGCTTCTGCATGATGGGCTGGTTTGTTAATATGTAATAAAAACGATAGCAATGGCCGGGAGAATAGCCGAGAGTATTTATAACCAGCAGAGCCGCATCTTTCACGATTAACAGGCAAACACACATCGTTGTCGACAATCATGACTCCTTCACCAAGCGCCGATGTTCTCGGCTATGAAAAGTCAATATTTGATGATGGTCTTCACTTTGCACGACCTGCATTCACATTCCAATCTTCACAATGGGAATCATTAGCCAAAGAGACTCTGTCGGCTACATCTTGGGGCTACATTCACGGCAACGCCGGTAACGCCTCAACGTACCAGAACAACATTAGTTCATTCTCCCGCTGGTCTATCATCCCAAATCGACTTGTGCCAAGCAGGAAAGACAAGAACGGAAATGAGCAATTCGCTGATACCACAACAAAGGTGTTGGGACAGACTCTTCCCTTCCCAGTGGCCATTGCACCGATCGGGGTTCAAAAGATCTTCAACCCTGAAGGAGAATCGGCTACTGCCAGAGCTGCTGCCTCGCTAGGGATCCCTTATACTCTAAGCACAGCCTCTAGCACCAACATCGAGGACGTGGCAGCGGCGAATGGGAAGAATGCGCCGAGATGGTTTCAGCTTTACTGGCCCAGCCGGGAACACGACGACATTACAATATCCATGCTCAAGAGAGCTAAAGAATCTGGATACACAGCGCTATTTGTCACGTTGGACACGTATGTTCTCGGATGGCGTCCAAGCGATTTGGATAATGGCTACAACCCCTTCATTCACCCCGATCACATCGGCGTCGAGATTGGCTTGACCGATCCCGTTTTCAAGAAGCAGTTCAAGGAAGAGCACGGCTATGATATCACTGATGCACCCAGTGGAGTATATCAGGCGGCTCAGGGTGGATCAGCCGGAGCTGGTCTGGGCGTAGCAGCTCGCGAATGGGCCAAGATTGTGTTCCCCGGACATTCACATTCTTGGGAAGACATTGAATTCCTGAAGAAGCACTGGGACGGGCCTATCGTGCTCAAAGGTATCCAAAGTGTACAGGACGCTAAGAAGTGTGTCGAAGTTGGAGTGCAGGGTATTGTCGTAAGCAACCACGGCGGTAGGCAACAAGATGGTGGAGTAAGCAGTTTGGGTATGCTTCCAAGGATCGTCGATGCTGTTGGGGACAAGATCGATGTCTTGTTCGATAGTGGTATAAGGTGTGGTGCAGACATCATGAAAGCCTTGGCTCTTGGAGCCAAGTGTGTTCTTGTGGGAAGACCATATGCTTATGGTCTAGCGCTGGGTGGAGAGGATGGAGTGAGGCATGTTTTGCGAGCGTTGTGTGGTGATTTGACCATGAACATGCACTTGGCGGGCTTGAGAGATATTAGCGAGGTGACGAGGGATATCTTAGTGAAGGAAACCGACCTATTTTAGGTGTGAGAATAATGACATAGATTGTAGAATCTGCGAAGGAATCTATTAGAGCAATATTTCATCGATGCAATTCACTAGGCATATGTGATGAACTAAAGACAATCTCAAACAGGGTATCATTTCCAGACTTTTATGTGTTTCACCATAACTCATACATGGCATCCGCAACCGTTCTTCCCATGTGTTCCCGTCCTGTCCTATTCGAAGAGAAAGTGCAGAATCTTCTCAAACCAGTTCCTAAGAAGGCATTAGCAATATAGATGACAAGGTTACAATCCTATCATACTTTGGTGGTTGAGAGACAAAATTCTGTTCGTACTCCTCAATGGGAGCCAGATTATACTTCAGATCAATCTCAGTCGGCTTGCGAACCTTTGTCTTATGTGCGATCTTCCAGCCAATGTAAAGGACCGGGAACAGTCCGACAGAAGTGTAACTGAAGGTGTTAGCCCAGGCATAAATCGCTACTGGTCAGTAAGTACTCACGAAAAGAGGAAATTGGGGACATTCCACATGCCAGGCAGAAACACGGTATATCCTCCAACAAATACCATTATGAAGGTTGCCACAAGACCAATGTAGGCAGCATATGGCATAAACCAAGCTCGATATGGAAGCACCGAGCGATCAAAGTTCTGTACCTTCATGGCTCGGTAGAAGCGAAGGTACGTAAAACAAATGACACAAAAGTTGATCAGCTGAGATGCAGTAACCAGAGAAACAAACCAACTCAGGACAACTGCAGAGCTGTTTGATAGTTGAAGGAAAGAAAGGAGTGCGACGACTAGAACAACAGCAACACAGTATATAGGAACACCAGTCTTGGTGCAAGTCTTGAGGAATCGTGGCGCTTTACCCTCAAGAGCAAGACCATATAAAGATCTTGTAGCGCAGAAAACGTATGAGTTACCAGCTGAGAACGCCGAGACGAGAATCATGGCGTTGACAATATGGGGCAATACTTTGATACCGAGGCGGTCCATGGCAATAACATATGGTGAAGCTGCAGCTCCAGCTTTTCCATCTCTGAAAGCAGCAATCATGTTCGGGTCGTCGTATGGCACAAGGATACCCACGCACAATGTTCCAAGTACGAAGAAACACGTCAAGCGATAGAACACCGTCTTGAATGCTCGTGGGAGAACTTTGCGAGGGTTTTCAGCTTCTCCTGCAGCCATAGCAACGTAGTCAGGGCCCGAGATGGAGAACGCAGCTTGGATGAGACAAGACAAGAAGCCGACGAATTTGCCCAGTGCTCCATCGTAGTACAATGTGTTAAAAGCACCAGGACTTTTCCAGTACGTGAATCCAAATGCATCTCCTTGGGGATTACCTCCAACCATGACGACGAACGTGAAGAAGATGAGTCCAACTATCAAGATCACTTTTCCAACAGAGGCCCAAAACTCCGTCTCGCCGAAGTACTGAATTGCCATAAGATTGATGAGGGCATACAAAACGATGATCACAGCGATAGTCGCCCCCACAGGAATCGCGTCGGTCCAGAATTGGAGGATAAAGTGACACGCTGTTACTTCGAACGGGACGAGGGCAGCTTCGAAGATGAAAAAGTTCCATCCAGAGGCAAATCCAAGAGCTTCGTCAACGTAAACGCCTGCGAATCGGACGAATGGAGATGAAATTGGTGTGTATGAAACCATTTCAGCAACAGCCATTGTGATTGTGAGGACGATGAGACACCAGAACGAGAAGGCGATGAAGAGACTTGCAGGACCACCTTGCATCAGACCTTTACCGATTTGGACCTACGAGATGCACCCGATTAGCCATGAAGCTATCCCCATGCTAAACATGTCACATGTCACATGCGAATGGAATGTTTGGGGTGAGGATGGGACATACAAAGAGAACAGTACCGATAGTACCTCCAATACCAATCAATTGGATATGACGGCCCTTCAGCCTTCGGTGAGTCTGATCACCAAAGACATTTCGCTGTGCGATATCTTCATTCGTGGTATTAGACGGAACTGCTTTGGAGGACTCCTTTTCCGTGTCGTGGGAATAACCCGGAGGTGCATTCACGACAGAAGCAGCCATGATCAAGGTCTCCGGATAAAGTGAATGCAGCCAGGGAAAACTCTCTATTGACAAAAAAGAGAAAAGAGAATACTACCCCAGGCGACACCGTCTAGGGTTTACGGATAAAATACCGCATTTCACAAAGCCGAGGGCGCTCATATCCTCGGTCCCCTCTCCAAAGACAAGCAATTTGCTGTGTAACTTTTGTGCTCCAGTTCCCCATACGGAGTGAGCCGATAAGGGGATTTCTTGTCAGCGAAAATCTTTGCTATAGTTCTTCTGATTGGATATGTCCCTTGAACCCTTGCTTTTGGTGGCGGGATTAAGTCTTAAAGTGATATAGCTTGCGGAGGAATAGCGGGTCGATGGTCGAGACCTCGACAACATATTGGATATGGGAGAATTTCACTCATTGGCAAGGGTGCAATTGGCAAATTTGGCATGGTTGGGAGATTTTGCAGGGTTATGGTAAAAGAAAAATCGTTGGGTTGCGGTGTAAGAAAGGACAATTCTTGTTATGGGTGAGTGGCCGATGATCCGAAGGATAAATTCATGGGACCCATCAACGTCGCTATTGAACCCAGACACAGGCTACTGTGTAGAGGTTATTGAAAATGGTTCAAAATGTTTGGCTCTTATTATGTGTTTTCTATGACACAGAACCTGCTGTTTGAGTTCTTAAGAAGTCTTTACAATTAGACAGTATATCTTGTTTTTTATTAACTTCAATGACTATGATCACAACCTGGGCGGTCTGAGAATAGCTGACATTCTAACATTTACTTGTAATCTTGTCTAAATATTGAAAGTTGGCTTGTAGGGACCTCATCGGACTTGACCGCCTTAACTCGTAGAGAAAGACCAGGAACATTTAGGGTCGTGTGAGCAATTCCTGTTTGGAGACATTTCATTTAGCCATGTCAATTGCAGCGGTTGGTTAATGCTTTCGCCTTGTTCTTGTAAAGATAACCTTGAAGGATCCAAGGATAGCAAAGCCTTCGCCTCAAAGTCCCAGGTCCATCAGGATGAACGTCATGATCAATATCTATATCAGATGTAGGATCAACGATTAACATCTTACCATAAGCATGATGTCGTATGACTCTTTGCTATTTCGAACCTCATGTCTTAAACTAACTATTTTCCACTAACCGACTTGGCTATGCCAACTCAGTCTTGGCTCGACGGCTCGGACAATTATTGTGGCAGAGTCTACACGTGCCAAGCAGTGCCGTGGCTGACGGCAGATCTCGGCGCCTATGCGGGAGTGATATATGGTTTAGATATGACGAATAACAAGTTCATCCATCTGAAACCGAGTATGACTATATAAAACTCATAACTTCGGCCGTGCTTGACAAGGTAATCTCCGAACATGGTAAACACAAAACATAGAAGTCAACTTAAACTATACACCATACTCTTCGGATCATCCGGATCGACGACCCATCAACTGTCACAATAGCGTCAATCCAGCACTGCCCCCCGGTTATTAAACACTCTTTCAAGCGTTGGTGGTGTTGAGCTCAGCTTGTCAGGGATCCGAAATCGCTGAAAGACATCTTGAGTGGACGTCGAGATAAGGTCGCATATGTCAGCGTTGGGGGCGAAGACCAAGTCAACGCGTTTATGTATGGTTGGAGTTGATTTGGGGTTCCATTCGCTTAGCGGAAGCTACCGGTTTGGACAATCGGAGCGCTCTCTATGCTTGGCATCGTTTGTGAATATCTTCTTTGATATTGTGAATGATATGGTGCACGACCAGATGGGGGGATTCCACCAAGTGTTAGCCCTGTCTTGCCAGAATGATGTGGGTTTCCTGACGCTGACGGATGACATTTCGATCTTCATTCGGACGATTAACCGCTTGGGATGAGGCGTGATTGACTTCCTCACCGCGAGATGAAGTGTGATCGAGTACCTCCATTGTGAGATGAGGCGGAGTCGAAATTGTGACTCACGGCGAATTATGCAGGAGCTCAGATAATATAGAGTAAGGGAAGTTTCTTTCGGCCAACTTGATTATGGACACGGACGTTTTGGTTCATGGCTGGTAGAAAGCCGGGATTTACTTGAAACAATATAGATGTAGCGACCAGTACCGAGAAGTCTTTCGTAAATCAAAATTATACAATCTTTTGATTCCTCTCGTGTTCTATTGTGTTCTCTCTGTCTGTGCTCTATCTAACTTTTCATGATGATTTACCGGTAGTTGTAATTTTAATAATTCTATTTGAAACATTCCCATCGCGAACTCTCCTGACTATGTCATAAAGTTTTTTATAGGTCCAAAACGGGTAGATCTATCAAATCGCCCCCAGTAATTCGAAGTCTATTACCCTTACCGTTGGAATGTAACTGTGGCGACTTCCTAATGAATCTTTGATATGTGCGGTGAAAACGGTCTGTGGTAGTAACAAGACACGGCTCAGAATGAGCGAGCAAGGTGGCCTACAACGATAGGTTAATTTCTCCTTGGCGCGTTTTGTATATGCGCGGGCTCTTGTTGGATCGAAACCAGTAAGCTTAGAAGAATGTGACGGTAGAACAAGATATGATGGTGTTTTGCATAACCAACAGCCCAAACTTGCCAGGATTATATCTCGCAACAAAGAGGGGGAGGGGCAATTACTCTGTGATTATCCAAGCAATTCCATAGCAATGGCCACAGTGGAACGTAGCACGAGAGCAAAAGGCAAGATTTCCGAGACGGTAAAGAAAAAAGACATTCTTTCACCGGAGTATTCTCCGTTATCACAGGCATGTGAGGGTTGGTGGGTTACAGCGGGTGTGGCTACCGGCAGATCCTTTCCCTCCCACGAGGCCGCGATCTGATAAGGCTAAGGCTGCGGCATTGAGAGTCAGTGAACCCTTATTTGCGTTCTACTTGCGGAGGAGAATCAGTTGCAGAAGATCGTCGTGCCACAAGCTCTCTGAGCAACCCAATCATGGCCCCCAAAAGTGCCATTACCGAGTCACGATGGCGGACGATAGGGAGTCGGATGATTACAGACATGGCCCATGAGGGTCTACAGTACAGTAGCATCGCAGATCATCTACGGTAAAAGAAACTGCCTCTAACCGTGTGTTTCTTTGCAACGTGCCCATGCGTAAACACTCTTTTAGGTGGTTTAAGCCGCCGATCACCCCAAGACCAATGCAGACGTCTCACACGTCATCTGCGGCGTGGCTTGAGGGGGTTCAAGCATTGGCTGAAGCTAACCCCAACACTAACAACACTACCCTTGTCCGGTAGAAACTTGGCACGAGATCCAGAGGTCATTCACAACTCATTCTCCCCCGGTCTCTTTCTTTCTTCTTTTTTTTCCTACCCCCATTCGAGAACAATATTTGCCCTCTACTATTGACTGAGACCAAGGTAAAAAAAAAAAGTTACTTATATGTCGTGAAGTCGTCTTTTTTCCCTCGCTCTCCTGTGCTTGTTGCTTGTGAGAACAATATTCATTACATCTTGACTTTCTCTTCTCAACTCGTGCTTGGCCTACGTAACCAATCTCGCGTACCTCTTCCTTCAATCCTCTCTTGGTACCACAACCATGAGATTGTTCAAATCCCCCCTCCTCGGAGTCGCTTCAGCCCTGTGGCTAAGCCTCTGCACATCAGTCCAGGCCCAGAATCCTTCCGCCTCGGGCTCTTTATCCCTCAACACCAATCAACCATCATGGACCTTTGAATACTCGACCCAAAATGCCAACGACCAAAACTGGGTTGGTCTATACTATACAGCCGGCGGAGGTCCCGTCGAGCAGAAGAAGGGTTCTTCCAACTCCATCAAGTGGAAGTGGGCGCCGAAATCTCAAGGCTCCGTCCAGATCGACAGCGAAAGCCTCGAGCCTGGTAACTACACGGCTTTCTTCCTCGCTAACAACGGTTACACGTGGCTGGCGGAGCCGCTGCAAGTCATCAAGGGCCGTGAGTTTGGTGGAGATGTTAGCTTTATCGTGGCTGATGTCTCGCTTCCTAATGCCCGTGTCGGTGATAAATACTCTCACAGTATTCGCGGTCTCGTTCGCGGTGGTAGCAGTGATATGGACTTTTCAAGCGAGGGTTCCAATGCCGACTGGATCAAGGTCAGCTCTGATGGTATCATCTCTGGAACACCCACTTCAAGCTCTAGTGAAGCCGTTGTCACCATCCGTGCCACAGGCACTGACTCCGCCTCTTCCGCTGTCTTCACCATCAATGTCGCCTCTTCTGGCAAAGCCCTTTTGAGCCAACTCAAGGTCCTTTCTCTCAACATGTGGAACGGTGGTACCGGTGTCACAAACTACCACGACAAGCAGGTCAAGTTCCTCGCTTCGTGCGGTGCCGATGTCGTCGGTATCCAGGAGGATCAGCAAGGCCGCCACGTCCCTCGTCTTGCTGATGCTCTTGGTTGGTACCACTGGTCCAGCGGTGGTGATGTCGGTATTCTGAGCAAGTACCCCATCACCGCGGATTACGGTGTCATCAGCGGACCTGCCCGTTCCGGTGGTGTCAAGATTGCTCTTGATGGTACCAACAAGGAGATCAATTTCTTTGTCGCCCACTTGGGTTACACTCCCTATGGTCCTTACGACACATGCTTTGATCACTACCCCGTTGACAAGATCATCGAGCGTGAGGCTCAGTCAGGCCGCACTCCTCAGATGAAAGCCACCCTTGCTGGTATGAAGAGTCAGCTTGACAATGCCGACGAAATTCCTACCTTCCTCGTCGGTGACTTCAACGCTCCCTCTCACCTTGACTACACCGAAGGTCTCAAGAACAAGAACTGCGGTTACTCCGGCATCAAGTGGCCTACCTCTGTTCTTCCCGAGGAGGCTGGCCTCATTGATTCTTTCCGCGTTGCCCACCCTGATCCCGTCAAAGAGCAGGGCATCACTTGGTCTCCCATTTACATCTGGAACGGTGGCCGTCGCCGACCTGAGCCTCTTGACCGCATTGACTTTGTCCTACACAAGGGCAAGGGCCTAAAGGTGACAGACTCTCGGACTGTTGTTGTTGGTGAGCCCAAGCCTCAGCCTAACCACAAAGAGAATGAGTGGTTCTCTGACCACCGGGCTGTCTTGACGACGTACGAAATCTAAGAGTTGGATTCAACGTCTATCTTCGAAACGACCTCAACGACGTTAGCGAATAAGTAAAATAAATAATTCAAATAAATAAACAAATAAATATTCTTCAACAAAATCACGTTACATACCTGAAAGCTTATCTCCCGTTGCTTTGACCATCCTGGTGAAACCAAGGAGAGGCCTGATGGATTGTGCCAAGTGCCAAGGTGTTTTGACATGGATAGAGATGCCACATTTACAGTCCCCGTAAATTTTCAAGTAGATTGCTTCTGTTCCACATTTCAAAAGGTAATCATGTCTCGTCAATTTTATTTCGTTATTTTTTAATTCCAACTATCCTAAAGAATGGAAGTTCCGACGAACCTCGACCTGTAGCAATACCATCTTCGTCGGCCAAAGCATTTCGCAACCAAAAGAAAACCGCAATATTGCAATCGTCGTCATTATCTTACAAGGCGTAAAACCGGGCATCTAAGTTTGTCTAAGTTGATTTCGCCCGTCCCTCCACGCGTTTCATGTCTCATTGACTTTTCTTTTTCTTGAAACGGTTTTGACGTCTAAGCGAAAGCGCCAACAACGGACATACCAAAGGCTAATTGGAAAGTTAGTGAATGTACAGAAACAGAAGAATGTCGAGGATGCTTACCGCCAAGGAAGATCCAGCACAGAGCAAAGATCTGGTCCTTCTTCTTCATGAGATGTTGAGCCTCCTCGGAAAGGAAATCCTCAGCCAACAGGTTGATGAGGGCAGCGTAGATGAGAAGACCGGAAGAGCTATATCGGATTAGCGATTGTTTAAAGAAAGTCATGTTCAAAAACTTACATAGAGTTGAAGACTCCAACCATGATCAGACCCATTTCACTCTCGGGATCGTAAGAGTTTCGGCTGGCAATTCCAATAGCTTGTCCAATTGGCGCAGTGCAGCCGAAAGCAAAGACGAGTATCCAAGGTCGGACACTGCCCTTGGGGTAGGGAACAGCAGCGATACGAGATCCGAGACCGAGACCCTCGAACATCTGATGGAACATGATGGCAATGAGGAAAACAAGGAGACCGTCAGTGGTCATGGCAATGGTCATACCGACAAAGACAGAGTGGAAGAGGATACCACCCTCGAGAAGGGTGATGTTCATGGACATGCGCTTGAAAGTCTCTTGGTCGATAGAGTTGTTCTCCTCATCAAAGTAAGACTCGCTAACTTCGGCGTGAGGCTTGGAGTCGATGGCAGCTTGAGAGTACTGGGACTCCTTGATCATCTCGATCATCTCGGAGCGCTGTCGGACGTACTGCTCGTAAAAGACGACGAACCAAGCGGGCATGGTAGAGTTGCTGTCGTCTTTGGAGTAGGCGTGGGGGCGCTGTTCCTTCTCGTACATCTCACGAGCCATAGCCTTCTCGTATGAGACTTCATCGTCGGAGTAGTCGCTGTTGAAAGAGTCGTTGCGGGCGTGACCATGGTTCTCATCATGGGGGAAGGGTCGCTGAGGTCGCTGGGGGCGAGGAGGAGGAGCGGCGGTGATTGTTGTACCTGTGGGACCACCGTGAGAGTGTCCACCAGTCTTGGCGTTGAGGTAGAGTTCGACCATGAAGAGCAGGAACATAGAGGTCATCATGATGACACCAGGCATAGCGGGATAGATATCGGTAAAGAGTTCGGGAAGGCAGGGATTAGTGAGGGATCCGAAGGCTGTGGGAAGCAACTAGAGACTTGTTAGTGCGAGTTTGAGGGTGATATCAGGCATAGACTTACATGAACGAATGCGGTAGCAACCAAAACACCAGTACCGAAATGCTTGCAAGCGAAAAAGACCTTGGGGGGCATCTTGAGCCACTTGATTCTCTTGGCGGCGACAGGGAAGCCAGCGCCGAGACAAGAAACAGACAAAACAGCAACTATCCCACACTGTTAGCTTGCAAAGAACTGGGTCGAGGTGAAATCCGGGGTAATTAGTCAACGTACAAAGACCACCGATGTGCATGCCAAGGGGATACTCCTCCCCAGGGCCATCCGAACCACAAACAGGTCGTGCTGAATCCATTTTGAACGATAGAAACGATAGAAACTAAAGAAATAGTCGAAAGAGAACGTTCGAGTATATCGTAATGATCGTCGTAAAGTAGTTGAAAGAGAAAAAACAATTAAATTATTTTTTCAGTGATAGTAAAAAGAACAGGAAAACCAGTTTCCTGTCTTGGCGTGTATATTCGAAAAGAATTAATGGATTTCTGAGTAAACAGGAACCCAAGTAGGAAATCTTGAATAAACAAAATTCCTGGAGAAAGGAAGACGGAAATGAACAGAAAACGATTCACTCCAATTAACACAAACAAGAAAATAGACAGTACAAAGGAAACAACCAGGTACCAGCCTAGATGCAAAGAGAAAGCGTATAGGGAGAGAGTGTGAGAATAGAGAGAAGGGAAAGAAAAGCCTCCACTCCAGAAAGCACAGCCGTCTATAAGTATTCTTGGCGATTGGTAGTGTTCAAGGCGTATTTGGTGTACTTGGCGTTATATTAAACTATTTTAAGGTTGTGAGGCAAAACGTGATGCAAAACAGACCACGTCTTGTGTCAGGCTTCCCGCGACAGGGCCTCTCAAACCGATGTGACTGTGGTGTTTCAACCCTCTCTTTTCGCCAGTGACTAAACCAACGGATACAGAATAGTCGATAGTTGCCGGTTCTGGACCTGTCAACCCTGGTCCTTATCTCGGAAAAATAATCGAAATCGTCTGCTTTCATTGGCCGCTTGCACGTCTCGGCATGGCTACAAGATCTGCAGGTTTCGCGTTTTAAGCTTGAATAATAGGGAAAAGATCTCTCTACAGCCGGGACAAGGGGCCTTGTGTATATCCACCTTTTGCGTTTTGTCATTAATGCTCAATGCGCGGATGGCAAGCGATCCGGAAGACCCTTTTTTCTGTTGACGTCTCAGTCGTTGGTGATCTTGGTCTCTTTCTCTCTGGGGAATCCCTTTTGGAGGATGCATCATACCCAAGATGCATGCCGGTAGTTACATTCTCATCCCTGACTACAACGTAAATCCTCTATTTCCACTCGCGATATGCATGGATTTGCCATGTTCCCGCATGCATCTTGCCTCTGAGGCAGGCCCTATTCCACCGAGAAACAAAAGCTCCATCTCGCGTAATGGCGCCCCAAACGGCTTCTGCGCCCCTGCGACTCATGTCAGTGCAGTGATATTCCCTTATTATAACCCTTTTCAGAGCCGTACACGGCAGCCCCAACCGTGTACTTGTCTTGGCTTTCTGATATTGTTTTGTCTTATCTTGCCTCACATATCGAATTTACGAGATCTGATACTACCAAAGGTCTTGGCTTGACCGTCCGGAAACCCGCTTATGAAATCATGGTTGCTCTTGGCAGATAAACAATCATTGTTGGGATGAACTGTGATTTACGCTGTGATATTAGAGATATTGGTCGTGGTGAGAACCCCCCTGGATGTTGGCCTGTGGTGTTTAGAACGCGCCAAGACGCGATCCAACCTGGAGTCAACCTGGAGTAAATGTCACTTTGCCAAGCGTCTCCAGTGCCAAAATTAGAGCCTAGTTGGGCTTTTTCAGCAAGGACTTTTGCATTTGTCTTGGTCGCGGAATTAATCCTTCAACTCCACAGCTACTGCTCCATCCTGTCACTGAAACAAGTAAACATTCTCGAGTTTTACATCATTCCTCGGCTATCGGCTCAAGATCAGCTGAGTCTTTGTCTCACTTCAAACATTCTCCACGTCGCTACAATTGCGATTTCGGACCGCGACATTGCTGTAACGCACATTGTCAGCATTAAACTCGACCCACTGAAAGCATTACGCAAGACAAATTGGTTACCCTGTGGCTTTGATGTTTTTGCTGCCGTCTTAACCGTTCTGGTGCTACATTGGCTCGTAGACATCCAATTACATGGGTAGATTTATGTCGATAGAAGCCTTTAACAGTTCAGTGGTATTACAGTGTAGGTAACACACGACCAAGTATCTTACATCCGATACCGTTGCAGTATTGGAATTTACTGTTAGACTCATGCCTCTGTTTAGATCAAATAAGTCTACATTGGTGTTACATCCGAGCTCCGAGTTAATCTGCGCAAAATGAGTCCCTGGTAGCGGAACACTGCCTTGTGCGGCCATTCAGCCTTGGACTAGTCATTGCTATAGCCCATTGAATAATAACAAAATAGATATCATACCCTATAGTTCTCAATACTGTATTTGCGGAGATAATAGGCTATGAATTGATTATTTTCCCCTGTGATGGGTCTAAGATTATGTTCCACAAGGATGCAAGAAGAATCAATCACGCCCGTAAATTATCTTTGACAGTTTTGCTACGTCAGAGCTCAAGCTGGCGTGGTTTTTTCTTCTCGTGGCTGCAAATCCTAATGCTTGGAAAAACAATTCATTCCTCCTGGCGCCATTTGCCCATCCACTAGCAGCACGTCAGCTCTGCAACTAAGCCTATAACTTGCTTTATATCCTTACCTGGAGGCTCAAAGTGAGTTGTACGTGCCGATTCAGCTGTCAATGTGTCTATTGATGGCCTAAAATATTCCCTATTTTAAGTTTGATCGTCTTGCAACCCCGCTCCTATTTGTCCAATATCCATTCATAACCAAGGAATTGCGGTAGATCTGCCAGCTGAAAAAAAGAGGTCAAAGCACAGTCAGAGTTGATGTCATCCTGCCATTGAGAACGTGCCATGCCGTTGATTGCATTTTGACATCTATTGGGCTGAATGAGATGAGGTTGTCTCAATGATTCATTAATTGGATACGTCACCGACTTGAACTGTGTTTAAAAATGTGTCTTGATCCTCTCCTTCTGTATCACTGTAAATTCATTTCTTCACCATTTCAGTCGTCTCAACTCCACCAGTATCACTCAAATCATTCAATCATCAGGCACTCAGTATGAGCCAATACACCACAATTAGCGACAGTACAGTGGTGACCGATAACGGGGTATATCACGGTCTTTACAGGTCTTGCCGCCCAGTGTGACTGATAGGATAAATACAGATACCACCCCCAGCGAACTGGGTGAACACTTATGAGGACATGGGTGGAGACATGATTTGGGACCAAGGCGGTCAAATGGAAGAAGAGGTTCGTAGTCGTGGCATTGAGGGAGATATCAGACCACACTATGGTATGGCACCATACACTGGAGAGGCACTCTACCTCTTCGAGGTTGGCAGTGGCAAGTTCTACTTGTTCAATGCTATTGATGGGTCTATGTTGTCGATTAGGGATCAGAGCGATTTGAAGAGCATCGTGGATATCCTTGATGATGATGACCAAGGCATACCTGCGCTGGATATTGAGGAAGTTTAACCTCGCACTTGATGCATGTAGGCTCTTCTCTAGGAATACACACATAATTCAGTACGCTTTAATTTCGTTCTCGGGTTTGCCGACACAATTCCCTATTCGAGTATCACTATTTTCCTTCGCAGCATGCGGCAAAAGGGAAACTTTGTTGGAACTAGATTGATACATGCATATGCAATTATGATCCCATTTACTTGACTGATGTCTGAAAGGGCTTGGAAATTCATTTATAGTATCATACATCGCTAAGAACAAGTTCTAAAAATGTTCTATTACTATCATCATTCTGCACCTACGCCAAGATCATGTTTCTAGATAGTTTCGCTTGGCAGAAACACACCTATCGACAAGTTATCAAGTCACCCTCTTCCCTCTTCGTCCTGTGTCCTCCGCATCAAACGCACAACATAGCCGCCCAGCCAACTCAAACAAACACCAGATCGTAAATCCCTACCGTATTACGCGCCTTGGCGACTTGGCGCTATATCCGCCACATCAAAGGCCGCAGCACACCCTGTCACACTTGACACTTAACCTTCACTATTATTAGATGGAAGACGTCGAATTGACTTTCGGCTGTCTGATAGAGGTGCATTCAGTATTTCTCTGATTTCCGCTTACTAACTCTAGTTGAGATTCGTTTTGATTTTGAGTTTTTGAATGGGTGTACTGTCTCGGGAGATGA
This sequence comes from Fusarium praegraminearum, assembly GCA_002093855.1. Lineage (NCBI taxonomy): Eukaryota > Fungi > Ascomycota > Sordariomycetes > Hypocreales > Nectriaceae > Fusarium > Fusarium praegraminearum. The sequence continues at coordinate 118,915 of LXHY01000096.1, forward strand.
ACAGCCGTTCATAGATCTGTTACCGCTAGCTAAGGCTGATACCCTTGACTCGCAATCGTGACAGAATGACTCAGATGCCGCTTTTGTCACAGTCTCCCTGACCAATTCTTATCTCGCATACAAGAACAAAAGTCCTTCATAATTACACCTGAGAGGTGGTATTCCGCTGTTATCCACTTTCTGTTTACAGAATCTCGAGAGCTCAGACTCCAGCTGAGGGCGTAGCCAAAGAGGGGTACAAAGAACAGACCAGGCAGAGGGTCACATTAATGAATAATTCGCCCCCTAGATTGATAATTCGACATGTTCGTCCAATCGCAAAGGACTTTTTAACTATTCTCAACGGTCGAATTGTGGAATATTGACAGGGGTGGCCGGCTGGCTGACGATATGTCATATCATTCGCTTGCACGTACACTGAAACGCGAGTTGCTTCAAGATGAGTCGGAGAATTCAGCTCGCTTCCTCATCCGTCATTTCTATTGATATCTTTCTTTCGTCTTACACTTCACATACCTGCTGCAGTTCAAACATATGCGGATTTTGCCTTCCATCTCCATTTTTGCAAAGTTATCCAGTTGCAATCGAGAGGCGAGCTTTCACGCTTCCAACAAAACGAAACTCAAATCTATTTTCAACGATTATGTCTCGACATGGAAAACATTGCTCGGTAAAGGACCAGAAAGAGCCCATCGTATACCATTCTCAACGACCTTATCCCACCGCTCTGAAGCAGAAAGCTTCTCTTCATAAGATCGGAATCCATGCGGCAGTCCAATGAACAGGTTGACGTCGGTCGGAACCCTACGTCTTGTCAGCCACTTCACTCTCATCAAGCATAAGCTACTTGCCCAGCTTCCGTCAACATCTTGGCAAACAATAGTCCTTCATCCCTCAAGGGATCCAAGCCAGCTATCCCGATTACACTAGGTGGCATGCCTTTGACCTGTTCAGGTGTCGCATTGCCGGGATTGATCTTGAGATCGTCAACACTTGGGCTCTCTATCTTGAGAAGACTGGTGTACCAGCGGAGTTCGGCAAGTGAGAACATTGGTGCTAACTCGTTCTGCTTGTAGGATGATATCGATGTGTCTTTCATCTTCTTTAGCTGCGGTTCGTAGCAATCGACGTGTGCCAAACAGGGTATCATGAGAACTTGGCCGGCAATAGGCGGTAGAGGATCTGATGCTCGCTTGAGGTGCCTTTGAAGGGTGAGAGATGCAGCAACCCAGGCACCTGCTGATACTCCACCAAGAAGGACTCGTCGAGGATCGCACTTGAGCTTGTCCATGTTATCGTGCGCCCACTCAAAAGCATCTTCGGCGTCATTCCATTGTGTTGGGTATGTAAACTCTGGTGTATGTCTGTAGTCGACGTTGAGGACAGTGATTTTAGAACCGATGGCTATTCGCGCACAAATAGCATCCTCAGCGTCGAGTGTACCGTACATGAAGCCGCCGCCTTGCAGATGGATATACAACGGGAGAAGTTCTTCTTTGGTATTGATCGGTCTATAGCTTCGCGCTTGGATACTGCTACCATCTCGAGAAATGACCGTCTGGTTCTTTATCTCAACTTGAGGTGCCAGCTTTATCATGGACTGTCTCACAATGGCTTCTCGTTCCTCGTTGGCCAGTTTTATCATATCAGCTGTAGGCATTTCGGGTCCGTTTATCGGTGGAAGGGATATTTCTAAGGCGAGCCATTCTTCACAACTGCCTCCATAACTCGAGAAGTCGCACATTTGGCTTGGGATAATAAAGAAAAGACAGGAGTAAAATATGCAAGCGTGTTAAGTCCTGGACCGAGGATATTTATCAATGACCCACTCGACTATCCAAGTCCAAGTGGGGGTCCTAAAACCGATCAACTTTACAGTGTTGTAAGTGCAAGTCAGTTGACGAGCCAATGGGGTTTCTCGGAGCCCGTGTTAATTGGTTGTAAGGATGCTTGTTTCCATATCACATTTATTGGCGTATGTGCATCTCTCGAGTTCACAGAATATTCTCAATAAAACGCCACGTATACTTGAACCGCTAGATGAGTATTAGCTGATACTACTACTTCAGAGTAGACAGAGGAAGATTGTCAATTAATATATTGTCTTTTCTATTACATCGAGCCCCAGCGCATCATAGGTAAAAAAGTCCTTAATTAACACACTACAGTTTATACAATAGCTTTCAGAAAGACATTTACAATAACTGCATTATATAAATCCAATAGAAACACTAGTCTAGAGACACCAGCGCATATTATACAATATATCATAATATATCTCATCCTGTTTTTATCAGTAGTGCAGTATTGCTTTACAATAGCAAGTAGTCAGATGCAATAAAAGTAAAAGGTACCTAAGTGCACCAGCAAAATTAGAGAGATATTAGATGTGGTATTTCTATCTAATATCTATCTAATTTCTATCTGATTTCTATCTAATATCTGTCTACTTTTTGTTTTTGGTTTTGGTTTTTGGTTTTTGATTTTTGGTTTTTAGTGGTGCTGTTTTTAGTACTGTATTACTTTCTGCTCCTTCTGTAGGTTATATCTTTTTTTTCCCTACTGCTGTTTGTTTCTGGTATTATCCGCTCTTTAATTGTCAATCTGCTTTTTCTTTTATGTTTCTTTTTCTCTAGTGGTGGATGGTGGGAAGGGAGAGGGG
>LXHY01000097.1:0-41278 GCA_002093855.1 Fusarium praegraminearum
ATTAGGATAATAGTTATCCTAATCTGGCCTAAATAGCTAAGTCAGCAGCCTAATACTAAAGGGCACCAGGCCTAACTAGCCTGAATTAAAAGATCAGTCTCTATTACATATATAGAAGTGCACCCTGCCGTGCCTTTCTGTATTAATTATCCTTTCATCCTTTACTTCAGATCTTGTTCTATGATCGACTACAAGCGGTCGGTGAGAATAAACAACCGTTGTCCCTCGCTTCAAAGACACATAGATCTCCGTCTTCCAGTCCCTCCAAACACGTATTTGTCTTAGCGCCAGGGCGCCACGACTTGACCGCCATGTTCCAGGTTTGTAGCCAAAAACGTAGCTTAACATCCGAGGGCCATCTACCATGCTGAGCAAGCTTTTGGATATAGCCTCATCCGGACGAAAGATTTCACTTGCGCCTCCACAGAGCGCGATCCGTTGTGCTGACAACACAAGAGTAAGTGAGACGGAGTGGCTCACCAACAGCCGACACTCCCGTGCCGAAACCCCAGCCCCAAACGCAATATCAGAGAGCCCGCAATATCTACGGATCACTGACACGCATAGGCTTGTTGAAATCAGAGCCGCTCAGCGTACCTTTGAAGGTGCATATGTTCGCACAGCTCTCGGTCAATTCTCCTTCGCCCTCATTATCCTCAAGGTCTTCACCGAAGAGTTCTACGCCATAGGCGCGCTGTTCGCTGTGTATGGAGTTGCTGTTATGCTGGTTGCCGTCTACCGTCGGTACGAGGGCCAGAACCAGTTCTTCACGTCAGAGACTGCCGACGGCTCCTTGAAAAGAAAGTTTAGGACGAGCGGGAACAGTGTGTTGTTGCTAACCATGCTGAGTCTGAGTGCGTATATCACGTTGATGGTCTTGACATGGCGTCTGGTATCATGATGTCGGTGTGCACCTACTCTTTCAAGTTATTTCTGACGTGCAGCGAATTCCATGGTCGCAATTATAATGGCTCATGTTGCGATATATTTGGGACACAGTAGTAGTTTCTTGAGCAGGCCCTTAAATGATAACCATGATTAACCTCGGCTGAAATTCCAGGTCACATTTGTCTCCGTCACTAATCGTACTTGACACCTAACATAATCCAGTTGTACGTCTTCCAGTTCTGTGTATGAATATGAAGGAGACACGATCTTTACACAATGTAGTTAAACCATGTTATTATTAAGCCAGTGCTTTTGTCCGAGCAGACTCGTCTTTATGTATTGCTCGGGACTAGTCTATAGTCCAAAGTCCTAGACACTGGCTATTTTGCTCACTTCCCCTTAACACACATCTTAAACCTTGAAGTTGTGCACCACTATTTAGGATTCGACTCGTGGATGAGGTCAAAGGCATTCGATACTTGATCAGAAGCCAAAGGACTAAATCACTTCCACGAATGAACCTCCTATTGGATTCAATGGCCAATATAGGCCAGTGATCATTGTACATGATTAGTATTACTCAGTGCATATAACCTCCGCATTGAAATGCCAAAAACAAAACAAAAACAGTCGCTTCGTTTCCAACCATGCACCCAATCTATCTGCCGTCGTCCATGCTATTTTTATTGAGATCGATATAAGTTCATGGGTGGCGCGTTATTCATGACTTGCTGCCCATCATTGGCGAGCTGGAGCCCTTGATCTTGCCCCCTATTCGCCTGCGACCAATCGTGGCCATATGCTTCATTGCTCTTCATATATGTGTAATCGGTGTATCCGTTTGTTTGGTCCCACGTTGTGTAGTTCGTAGGAGGCACTGTCCCAGAGGGGAAGGGTATTGGCGTGCTCACGTTCGAGCCATGAAACCCAGGAATGACACCATTCATAGACGTGGTGTATGCGTCGGACAAGGCAGACGGTCTTCGCTCGAATTGTCGACCCGGGGCCATCAACGAGTATTGCGAAGGGTGGTTACTGTTTAAGGGCTCTCCCCCGTACGACATGGACCGCGTCGGCGGTGCGAAATGACCCCAAGGCGTATCGACGTTTCCTTGAGGTATGGATTCCGAGGTCCCTGGTGGCCAGCCGGACGGAGATTGTGCTACAGATGTAAATGGCGAAAATTGCGCGCTCATTGGCGACCCAGAGGCATATGTTTGCCAAGGCGCACTTATTTCTGATGATGTGCTTGGGCTCTGATCAGGCGCCGTGATCATCCAACTGGCTGATGCCTGGTTTGACGTTTCAACGGGAGTCTTGCTTATTGGAGATGGTACGGTAGCTGCAACTAGCTGTTAACATGAGTTCTGGACAGACTGGAGGCAAGTGACAAACCGATCGTCTGAGGTTGAAACCCTACAGTTCCGGTGGCGTCCCCAGTCGTTGGAACAGTAATAGGGACTGGCCTTTTCGCCGGTGGAACGAATAATGTTTTGGCCTTCTTCGACTGTTCCACCGGCTTGCTAGTTGTAGTTGCTGGGGATGATGTTGTTGAGTTCCCCTTTGCCCCTGTAGATGCCCTGGACCCCTGCCTGCCCCGTGAATCATCAACAGAAGCCTGGTCCACTGGAAAGAAACTGCACTCTTTCTTCAATCGAATGCAGTTGATACATCGCCCTTGTGTATCATTAGGCGAAGCGATGCATCTGATCTTCCGACGCCGGCAGTGACCTTGAAAAACAGTTAAGATGCATGTACTCAGCGACGACAGAATTTCAACTAACCACAAGCGACCGACGTACGGTGGTAGCCCAATTTGTTCCTTTTCTTTTCCCCCAAGCTTGCACTTTGCTGCTGTTGCTCATCGGCCTCTGTTGCAAGTAAAGAAACACCGTTGGGTGCAGAGTGTACCCCCTTAATATCCATGCCATGCTGTTGGCTCAGTAGGGGAGGAGCTTGCTGATCAACCGTCGGCAAAGACGAAAGTTGCTGTGAAGGGATTGTGTATGAGGGTATAAAGCTCGGAGGCGGCGGCATGCCCATCTCATTGTCATCAGAGTGTAGTGTTGGATAATGGTAAGACATAACGCCAACCATAGAAAGCGGTCCAGAGGACAAAGTCTCCCAAGAATTAGCAACACCAAACGGGTACGGATTCGAACAGTCGGATGGTGATATAGCGACAGCCATGGACGTAACGTTGTCGATGTTGATACTGATGATGGGTTTGTCTGGATAGTCTTAACCTTTTTCAAAGTTCGAGACAGCGACAACTGACTGAAAGAAGACGATGTTGTAGAGTATATCCAGGTCGAAAGTCGGCAAGCTGTTTAATGCAACCGTAAAATTCACAAAGTGAAAGCAGAAATCTATCGAAGAGTTTCTCAAAGATCAAAGAAAGAGTTTGGGTCGCCAATCGCCCTGTTATAGGGACCAAGACACACGATGGGAAGGAAAATGGTGCTCCCGAGCGGCAGCGATGACAAGATCAGGGTTCTGTCCAGCTCAAAATGTGGTCCATGGTATGTTTTTGACTGGCTTCTGGTCCCAAGACGATCGACTTCTAGGGTTGACACGGACAAGGGTCTACGCTCTTAAAGATAATGTATCTAGCGGCAACTAAGCCATGAGCCAGGAAAGGGGGGGCGTCTGGGGGTGTGAAGGATACAGATCAAGTCGGAGGGTGAACCGACCTAGGCGGTTTAGCTTACAGCTTAGCAGATGCCCTTGTGGATCTACAACTGGTGAGTACCGACGACTAAAATGGTGGATAGTAGATGGATGGTGACAATTGAGTAGTTAGAGCGCCACCGGGATGTTATATTGGCTCAAAGCCAGTTGGGTGCAACATGGGCAACCTGAGCGGTTATCGACAGGTTGGAGATCGATGATGTCCGGCACTCTTTCTTAAATCACTGTCCTTCTTTCCTTCTCTGGTCTATGCTAGGTGGCAGTGGCTAACACTCCTGCAGAGGTACATACTGTGAGAGCACCATTAGTCTGTTGATGACAAGCGGCCAAGACATTCCTGCTCCAAGACCGCGGGCGGTGATGGGCCAGCACAAGTGCCAACAGGGTATCCACGATCAAAGCCAAAGGTTAAGATCCTGGAAGTTAACAGGGGTGATTAAGAGAGCAAACCACATTTGCTTTTCGGGTGGTTCTTCAACAGGCGCGCGCGGGGGACACAGCACAGTAGTGTAGATCTCTCGATACTTTCCAAGAAGTACAGTAGTAGTATAGGTGCGGACGCCCGAGGTATTGAACTCGTTGGGAGGAAACAGTATGGATTCAGCAGGTTCGCGGAGAATGTCCCGTCCGTCGTTTATTTATTTTTGGAGTTTAGGAGGTCATGTCTTGAGTCCCAGAATGCAGTGGTCCCAACCTCCACTGAGATGCGTTCGGTGATGGCGGTTGCGGAGGAACCTTGCCAGCGATTCAATTGTTCTTGCTTGTGAGGCTTACTGTACGAGGCCATGACCCTTGTGTGTATACGAATGCCGGGACCGGGGCACCAGGGCATCGAAGCCGGGGCCCCGACGCCTTGCCAGGAGGTAGTCTATGTATGTATATGAGCATGGTAGCATGGGCATCAGTGTTGACGTGAGTGATGCTCCCCCTCCTGCATCAGTCCCAGCACATGTCAAGGCCTGGCTTTGGATATTGGTGTGAACTATTGACAGTGCGGAAATATACAAGGTTTGATTCAGTGGGCGGTTGGGGGGAGGGAATAAAGAGCATCAGAAGTCATGCTTGTCCAGCCAAGATCCCAAATGGTTAGGGGTACTTTTGATAACAGGGCCTGAGGTCAAAATCCCCAGCAAACAAATAGAATGCCCCATCCCAACTGTACATCTTGAGACATAGCATTGTCACCAGAGAGTTGGTCCATAGTCCATGGTCCTTGAAGTGGCCCTCTGGTCCGATTCGTGCTATAGCGATATCGAATTGGGGCGTTACAAATACAGTATATTACGTCTCAGCTCAGGTACTGTTACCCCTTCTCTCCACTTGTTGATATGTGCACGTACTAGTATTTCGACACCGGATGTTGGATCCTAGAACCCGCCGGTCCAATTTGGGAAAAGGAAGAGAGAAAAAGCAACGTTCAGGTAGGTATTGCTAAAAACGACCAAGTAGCTTTGCATACTCAGTTGCTTGGGCATAACCTATGAGAGAAACAACTTGGTCCCAGTACTGTTAAATATCTGCCACCAACCAGTTTTTTTTTCTTGTCGCATTTCTAACCTTTGGAGAGATCAACAAAATTGAGTCATATCTTGCGAGGGTTCTTGATTGTCTGAGATCTGTCCACCCCAACTGCGTGTAGAGCCTGAAATTAGTGGCACAGGTACATACATGACATCCCAGCTGAAGCTGGCATCGACCAAGTTGTGGGTAAGCAAAGTGATTGATATCCGCAAGATCAACCCAATGCGGTAACGGGGTCGAAAAACAAGGTTCAGCCAGAACGCAAACCACTCACTGGACGTTATGGGCGAGGAAGGTCAGTTCTCAATTTGGTGACATATATTTGCTAAGTAGTGCTGCTTGGTTGGACGTGGGCTCGAAGTTGTATGTCTGTGCGTCGATAATACCTCCGTATCTGTTCTGACAGGTTTACAGAGAGACAAGAGATTGTCATGAAGCGAATTCGCTTGGCAAATGTCGCTTGCCGGGATACTGAACCTATCGATATTGCAGATCTCTCCAAATTTGTGGACCTTGTCAAAAGCAGAATTGAGTACCTTGGCAGCTTGGTTTCCAACCTAATAAAAGAGCCCCGAAATAATGGCACAAGATTGCAGAACCCTTGCGCAGGCTCCCCGGCAGGCAGGTAAGGTAACATAGCCTACCTGTCAAGATATCAAAGTCTCAAAGTGAGCCCGCACAAATGCGGCAATTGGCTTGTGAAGGTAGGTAGTTATTGGATGTGCTGCCTGCAGCCAGAGACATGCAGAAAGTGATATTCGCCGATGTTACCTAGCTTTTTAAGTGGTGCCCAAACGGATTTCTGGTAAGCTCCATACTGGCGGTGTCTTGGATGAGAAGCAAGCAGATCATATCTCTTTTCTTCCATCCATTCTGCGCCGTGCTATGCTGACTACCTGTAAAGGAAGACCGGGGTACCCGAGGTATCCTCAGAGAAAACGATAGCCTGCTTTGAAGAATGAGAAGGAAGTATTGATTGCTGCTGAATTATGGGAATTGCACGGGATGGCTAGAGAGTTCAGATTTTCCTCGGTAGATATCCGTACTCCGAGTCGATCTGGGGATACTCCCGGCGCTAAGATAGGACGCTGGTTGTGCAATTAGTGGCAGTAGATATGGGGCCAAGAGCGACTGCGAACTGCCTACCCAGAGGGGATATCGTTGACTCAGATGAAGTCGATGTTAGGGGATAAAATTGGTCACGGTTATCGGACCCTCAATCAAGGCATGAGACAGGCACTGCGAGCAGAACAAAGACAGCAGGAGACGCCTGCTAAAATGTCTTAAGCAGGAGCCACCCAATGGCAGCAAGGTGGGTAATATTCGGCAGCATCAGTCAGCTTGCTTTTCTTGGCAGGGACTGCCTTGCCCACCCACTGATTGACGGGAATCTATGCTCCCGCAGGTGCACGTGCCCTGACGTGCACTGAACTTCCTATTCGGGTACGCACAGATCTCCTTTAAAAGCCCGTCTTGCCTGCGCTATCTCTCTTTAGCTTCTCCACTTCAGCTGCTTTTTCTCCACCATTCTCGTCAAGTGCCGGCTCACCAATAAGTAGGTGGATAGTTTTATTCAACTGGATTCTTTTTTATATCAAATATTATGTGACAGGGGCACAATGAAGCAATTGAAAGCGACAACTATTTCTTCTTACAATAATGTACCGTCTTCGCCACCTCCAACGATATTTGGAGTCATTATTCTTGCCCCCAACTCCCCGGCATGTGGCGTTGCGATATAAAACATCTGTGCTGAAGCTACATATGTCGAAACCGCTGTCAACTGAATCAAATACCTGAAAGGCATCAGAGTCGCTCACCCCTTGCCAAATATTTCAGCCAGTCTAGTCTCTTGGAGAGTCGCCAGTCAGGTACCATTGGCCAACGGCTGTACAGCCACCCGGCAATAAGAGTTGAATATATTCTGCAACAAAAAGGTGTCAAACTTTCAACTAGAGGTAAGTGTGTTCAATTGAGAACAAACCCCATCGTCATATCATTGTTATCCGACTTTACGGGGTCTAGCTTAGCACCAGGTCTGGCGGGGAAGGCTTGCGCCGTTTGAATCGTTTCCAGATCCCTAGGCACACGACACATCTCAACTATCTTTCATAACACGACCAACTGCCAAACTCGAGAGATAATAAAACAAGATCTCCAATCGGGGCTTGTTGCATCGGACGCCAAGCTCAGGTGTCTTGGGGACAACTTCCAAAGGCCTGTGAAGTCAAAACATAACGTCAACGTGTCGGTCTACAAGCGATACGAGATGCAGACCAGATACCCGCATCTCGCACTGGTTTCGGGGATATGGTGCCACCTGAAACAATGTCATGAGAGGCAATGGCTCTTTTTTCTTAAAATTCTATCGCGCAATACGTCACCTTCCGAGCCTTGCGCAGTTATCGTTCGACTGATCGTGAACTGATGGAGAGGAATCCGTTGTCAAAATGAGACTAGGTTGCGAGTCCCTACGTATCGGGACCGAGGCCCTTGCATCAAAATTGATTGAAAGCTGCAACGGTCATTGGGCTGTAATTTTCCGTGCCCCGTCCTGACAGACATGTGTTGCACAACGTTTACTCCAGGGATGAAAGGTCTCGAGTTACACGAAGCTGAAGCTCGCCCTCAAGTTGCGATGGCGAGAATTCCACTGGGCCAGGCGGCTCAAGGTCGCCATAGTTTGTAGTCAAGGACATAGGTCCAGATGACATGGGAAATCATTGGAGGCGCTTTAGTCCCTTGTCCGCCAATTAGACATGCCAACTTTCTGGGAACACCCACCATGCAAGAGAACCGTAGATGATTGGCGTCCTCCACAGCATGATCTTCAATCATGACATTAAAGCCGGATCCACTGCCTAGGAAATTTTCCAAGTCTTGACTAACTTAACCCCCAGCCTTGAAACCTTTAGTAAAAACTCCCGACAGCTTGGCCATTCTAGTCCTAATGACTGGAGACGTGAACTAAAACTTGTGACCTGCATCCCATGCAGCTATAAGGAGGTCCGAGTTAGTTGTTTCTTTTTACACATGTAAAGCAACGGGATCTGTTGATCCGTGTCCTCAGTTGAGTCAGTAGCCAAGGTCGAGACCCTAACACATAAAAAAGAAAATTGGCCGCTTCACTTTATATGTGCACAGACCTTAAGTATTGAGACCTGCGGTTTGTGGTGGAATCAAGTTTGAATTGTTGTTTGATTCTGGGGACAGATTACGAGGTCACTTGACGCTGGTCCAGTTACTTTCTGCTCTCCTATTCCTCCATGTACGACGCCCCTCATACAGCTTTGTTGGTGGCAGTATCGTCTCATCTCTCGGTCATAACACTCCGGCTTATCAAACAAGCAAGTAGTTACTATTACGCAGGTGAAACTACTCAGGTTGTTGCTCTGGGGCTACCTTTGTTGGGAGGGGGTCGAGGTGTACCATCGCAGCTCGTCTACTCAGCCAGCATCACCGGAACTGCATGGATTCTGGCGCATATGTAGTTGTCATAGACTATGTTGCGACCTGGCTCTTGGATATAGACATGTTATTTTTTTTTTTTGAATCTTAAGGCCTGCGTCTCTTTTTCTCCTATAACCACCCAATATCACTACACTGTCATGATATCTGATGTCAGGTAGGCTCGCGGCACAGCCAATGAGGTGTGTCGGAGGCGCCGATCACTAATGCGGTGATTACAGCGTGACGTGCAACCGTGCCACCTCGCTGCGTTAGTGAGCTTGATATCCATTCCTCGTTGCTTTTAAGGTGACGGATATGAGATTGAGTTTTCTGCTTTCCAGCACCATGAAATCGGTCAGGGGATGCAGGAACGAGGAATTCTTGAGCCGCTAGCAGCCTCGATCAGAGCAAAGCAACGCGCCAGGAAACACGCCTCTGCACTTTGGGTGGAATTGGGTTAGGTAGCAGATCATGGCTGGGGGGCAAACGGCGAGTGCTGCGTCTAACTTGGTTGGGTGTTGTACGAATTTGCTTTTTCTGGCTTTAACAGGGCATTGCCAATGGCTCGGCCGAGTCTCGGAACTAAAACACGATGTCAGAGTCCATTAAGTACTTACAAAATCCATTCCATCCAGTGTTACACAAGACTCTTGTCTTCTGTTCGTCTAGGGTAACCGGTAATCGCACTGGCCGTGATATTCAGCTGTACAGTCCTGCCAATGTCTCTGTTATATCCAGTCAATTTCCTCTAAATTCCGGACCATTGACTTTTGAATGGTATGGTAAAAGCATAACTAAAATAGGCACTGGGGACCCCGAAACAGGGTGTGCAACTTCTGTTCCCTTAACTCTAACATGATGGGATAATGGGAATCCCGGTATTGGGGAAACTTTCCAATCGTGTGGTTTAACTACTATCTAGCTGATCACAACGGCACTATACAAATTGAATTCAATCGGCCCGTTCAACTGAATAGAAAATGTATGATGAATCTAAAAGTTAGCTAAGCTTAGGATTTGCATAGTGCTTGGGGAGAACTTGGTAGTCCTATCAGATGGTGGTGTGGCCAGAAGCTTAACCGGCTGGCCAAAGCAACTTGTCCATAGTCGCTGGATGGAAATGCATACATCAGTAAAATGTTAATATTGATTACCTGCTTGTATCAGAGGTGTGTCATTGTGAATAAATGGCTGACAGGTTGATCGTTAGTCTTGAGTTGAACATTAAGCAGTAGAGCATTGCAAGTTGAAATGATGTGTATAGAAACATTTAGGGTGAAGCTAAGTAGTTTAGTATAAAGCTGAGCTTATTGGTGACAACTGCCTCTCAGACTAGTAATGCAACCTACAAACACTCTCATTGTAGCTAAGCAGGAACCTGTTTATACTCAAACGAGCACTCGTTGGCTTATTGTTGAGCAACCTCATGCAGATTCAAAGGACTAATGATCTGTGTAAGTGAAAAAAAGGCAAGAGATATAAGATAACGAAAGATACACTGTAAAGAACCATACAATACCCTGATGATATACAGTGTTGATGCTATCCACAGCTAAATGCACTGTGCCCCAGTAATTACAACCACAAACAGAGTTGGTTGGATCCTTGGTAATAGAGGCTGACGTTGTATCGCACGACTAACCTAACCTACCTTCACAAGTTGCACGCAAAAGAAGGACATTGCTACTGCTTGATACCTATCAACAAGCCGCATTACTAGAACTTGGGCTACCTCTAGCACAGCATAGCACAACCAACGTCAGCATCAAGAAAGCCACCGCCATTTTTTGTTTTGTATTTTGCTTTGCATTGGCAGTGCGAATGGAACATACGTCATCTGCACCTGCACAGCCGTAGCTACAGTACCTACCTACCTAACATGAGCGACCTGCAGCGGACATGGGCTAAAGCCAAGTTCGGCCCATCCAGCGATGCCTTCGATGAGCTCCAAGAGGAGCAGGATCAGGATGTGCTCCCTGAGCTGCCAGAGCCTGTCGACGATGACTCCTCCTCCGCCTCGTCTGCCTCCTCCGTCTCATCAACTGGAACAATCATCCCCTCGCCCAACCAAAAGCTGTTCGCTCGACCTCAAGGGTAGTTGACAATCAAGTTTGATATCGAGTAAAATATCACGGGACTGACAGGCTATAGAGTCGCCCGTGGCAGGACCCTGGAGCAGATTCCCTGGACGACTTACTTTGAGCGCGAGGTATCGTTGAAGTCAGAGCAAGATCCGGAAGTCATTTACCATGCTTATTTGACATCGCCCGTGGGCAAGGGGCCACTGTTTGTGATGCATCATGGAGCTGGCTCATCTGGACTGTCATTTGCGGTTGTGGCTTCTCAGATACGAAAGCGCATTTCGACGGCGGGTATCCTGGCCTTGGACTGTAGGGGACATGGTTCGACATATGCCCCTGAAGACAAAGCGTTTGACATGAGATTGGATACGCTCTCATCAGATCTGTACAATGTTGTCCAGCTCACAAAAACTGAGATGTCATGGCCAGAGATGCCCCCGATAGTGCTCGTGGGACACTCCCTGGGCGGAGCCGTCGTGACTGATCTGGCCAAGTCCGGGAAATTGGGCACATCAGTTCTGGGCTATGCAGTGCTGGATGTTGTCGAAGGCTCTGCTATTGATGCACTGCAGAGCATGCACACCTACTTGTCTACGAGACCTCTGGGCTTTGCGACGCTACAAGCAGGTATTGAATGGCATATTCGATCACGGACAATACGCAACTCCATATCTGCTCGCACGTCTGTTCCTGCGCTGCTCGTCTTCAACGAGAACGACGACCCAACACGGCCGTGGAGATGGCGGACCAACCTGGGTGCAACGCAACCTTACTGGGAGGACTGGTTCGTAGGACTGAGCAAAAAGTTCTTGGAGGCAAGAGGAGGAAAGATGCTTTTGCTCGCCGGAACGGATAGGCTGGACACTGAGTTGACCATTGGGCAAATGCAAGGTACGTTTGGACGAGATTCTGTTGGTACTTTACGCTGATCACAATGACAGGGAAATATGCCCTACAGGTGTTTCCTGAGGCTGGCCATTTCATTCATGAAGATTTGCCGGAAAAGACGGCAGTGTCGTTGGTTGATTTTTTTCGCAGAAACGACCGCACTGCTCTCGTGCTTCCTCCGAAAGTATCCGATCTTATCAAGCAAGGAAAAAGAGTATGAAGCGAGCCACCGGTGGACCGGTAAAGTTGAACGTGGTTGCTCACAACGTTGGACTCATTAAACTTTATTTACGGATAAAGCAATAAAAGATGTACCGAGGGCCGAGTTGCGACGTTGACCGCACATTGAAAGTGGGTAATATGGGAGCACGAGGATTCGCAAGAAATGAAACGATGCCAGCATATTGCTCACAACTCAGAATTCAGTGGTATGGAATAGAATTTGATACGAACCTGGGTGGCTGCTGGGACATACATAAATGATGGCGGCGGCGTCTATTGAGCAGGCACTAAAGGCAGGTAGTCTTCGATCGATCGCCGGGCTGGACCCTCAAATAGAGTTGGGAATTGACACGCTAGAACAGTTAATAAGTGATGGCGAACAAACATGTTCAGAAGTTCAAGACGTTATGCTTCAAGCCTCCATATCTGCCGGACGTGCCTGACCATGCTTTTCCCTTTCTGATGTGCCTGGGCACTTAGCAGATCTTCAGGGGATCACAAAACTTAACTGCTGGAAGTATAAGATACAGGGTCAGTGGGTTAATACATGGTCCAAGAGCAAGCGCTCAGGTCATTTATTCTGACATGTTAGAGCTTGGAGGTCAACTTTTCTGTTAACCCCTAATCGGGCATGCTCAATAGCGCCACCGTCATCGAAAGGGACTAGCTGGGTATTTAGGCTGCTAGTGCTTAACTTGTTGAGATGTGAAACCCGACTGCCGTGTGGTTGTGATACAGATGTAACTATCATCCAGTGCCATACTTGACACTCTGAGAAAATGTCACCTGTCATACACTGTTTCTTAGCACTCTCATCATTGATCGACCCAATTCGATGTACATTATAGCGCTCCATCGATGTTTCATCATGAATCATTGCTCTGCAAGGCTCAACTCGAGCCGCTTGAAAGTTCATAGCTAATTTAACTTGGTGGGAGTCCGAGGACCGTCAATCCTCCGAGATGGTCTGGAATATGGGGAAGCTGAGAGTCGACAATTGGCTGCTCAGCGATCTGCATAGCAACCGGGGGGGATATTGGCATGCTATTTTCGCCGCCAGCGTGTTTCCGAAGGGCTGGGCTGGGCTGGCGCCCGCTGGGTCCTTGTCCCACGTACCTACATTAATGTCACTAGGCCTTGATAGGCATTGTGAGCTTATTTAGTTGAGAAGGGAATTGTCTTAAAAAGGGAGAGGGGAGACCATACTTTATTAATCTCTAGACGCGCGTACCAAAGCCTTTTGTTTTTACTTTATTTGACTTTACAACCTCTCGTTCCTTGTCTTTTGTCCTTCTTTCACATCAGTAATTCATCAACTACCGAATCATCACCATGAAGCTGTCTGTTTTCACCTCCGTCGTTCTCGCTGGCCTTGTTGCCGCTCAGCAGGAGAAGCTTCCCAAGTGTGCTGTATGTCGCATTCTCTCCACGATCTGTCCATGACAGCTACATCGGAGGTCGCCACGCGATAAGCCATGCTAATCTGTCATTTTATCTTTTAGCAACCCTGTGTTGATCAGTACACCACTGGCGGCGGCGTCGCTGGGTGCGGCCAGCTCGACATCAAGTGCATCTGTAGCAACAAGAACTTCCTTTCCGGAATCGCCTGCTGTCTCGAGACGGAGTGCGATGCTCAGGGCAAGGAGACGGCTGTCAAATACGCCAAGCAGATTTGCGCAACCGCCGGCGTGACCGATCTCCCCGACGATGTGAAATGCGACAAGAGCGCCGCTTCTTCTGGCACCGCTTCTGGTACCGCAACTGGTTCTACTACCCCTACCTCGAGCGACAGCACCAACACCGCCTCTGCTACCGGCGGCTCCTCCACTGTTGAGCCCAACGCTGGTGCGCGCGAAGGCGCCGCTGGTTTCATTGGTGTTGGAATGGCTATGCTTCTTGCCCTATAAATGGTATTGGGAATTGGTTTGAGCTGAGCGTTTACCTCTTAACGAGAGGAGGGATGTAATGACAGTGGACTATCAGCAAAGCCCACTGGCTGTTTTCTGTTCTGTTCTATGCAAAGAGTTGAGTTATGGAGTTTGAAACCATGTACTACTTACTACTGCTGCACGATCGTCGCAAAGCTGTCATTATTGGCACTGACAATAATACAACTCGGTAACCTTTGCTTGAAACTTAGTCTTTTAGAGCAATCTAACTATTGCCCTTTGGTTATCGATTTACTTTCTTCTATAGAAATGTGTTTGTGTCTCGCCATGTGTCAATTGCATCGAACTGGTTGATTTAAAGCGCTACAATAGAATCACCATTCGAGGTTTATTGAAATCCCTGTTGGCTGTTGAACCTTAACAAAAGAACGGACCAACAGTTTTCCGTATACAATCCATCCATTGACGATGAATACTCCCTTGTTGATAAAGCGGGTTCCGATGAAGATGGATGCTCTTTGATAAACGAAAGACACCCCAACAACAACCCCACTAACAACGTCACTGGACATTGGTGAGCAGTAAGAACAACCCCACCATGCAAGAGCTCTCCCGAAGAATGGTCCAAGTCTCTCTCCACCATCATACGTGAACCTTTTACACTCTTGTTGACCGTATACCTCGACAATGGCTCCCAAGACAATCATTGCTCCCTCTATCCTGTCGGCCGACTTTGCTCAGCTTGGCCATGACTGTGCCCGCACCATGAAGCAAGGCGCGGACTGGCTCCATGTTGACATTATGTGCGTTACAACTCGACGATAAAGCAATTGCCATCGTACTGACTTGACAGGGACGGTCACTTTGTCCCCAACATCACCTTCGGTCCTCCCGTTGTTGCTTCTATCCGAGGCCACGTCGATCAGCCCACCGAGGCCCACGGCCGGGGCACCTTTGATTGTCATATGATGATTGCAGAGGTAGGCATTGCTTCGCGAATGCGAACATGAGAAACTCCGAGAAGCTTACGACGATGATATAGCCCAAGAAATGGGTCAAGGAATTCAAGAAGGCCGGCTGCAACCTTTACTGCTTCCACTACGAGGCTGCCTTCTCCAGCGCTGCCGAGAATCCCGAGGATCAGACCGACGAAAAGACCAACCCCAAGGCACTTATTCGATATATTCACGACCAAGGACTGTTGGCTGGTATTGCTATCAAGCCTGATACTTCCGTCGATGTGTTGTGGGAGATCCTGGAGAACAGTGACGAGAAGGAGAGACCCGATGTGAGTCTGGCTCTTATATCCATCTAGCGTATCATGCTGACCTATAACTATAGATGGTTCTTGTCATGACCGTGTACCCCGGCTTTGGTGGCCAAAAGTTCATGGCCTCCGAGTTGCCCAAGGTCCAAGCCCTCCGCAAGAAGTACCCCGAGCTCAACATCGAAGTTGATGGTGGTATCGGACCCAAGACAATCGACGAGGCTGCTGATGCCGGCGCCAACGTCATTGTTGCGGGAAGTGCTGTGTTCGGAGCCAACGATCCTTCCGAGGTTATCGCGCAGTTGCGCCAATCGGTTGATGCTCGAAGTGCAAAGTAAGTTTGTGCTATATATTGAGGGAGTACTAGGTATAGATAGCAACGATATGATGATGAGAAATGATTAAACAAGTGAAAATTTGGCTTTTGGATGGAATTATGAAGATAGGTCCCCGTATGTTTTACGACAGAGTTCCTGACTATGTTTCAGTGCTTCTATTCGTCCTATCTCCTTGCTCTAAGTTGTAGTGAGGCTGCAGCGATGTAATGAGTACGAACTTTGGCGCATATCTGTAGCTGGCGATCCAATTCAAGCTTAATCCATCATTCTTAAAATATCCGTATGTATCTATCTTACAATCTTGATAAATATTAGTCGAACAACTCCATCGTCGCCTACTTGCACACATTGAGCATGTACAAGTTTTGCTACCCTGCTGTGCTCAGCCACTGATCAGGCGAGGTCCACTATCGGCCCCATCATGATGGCTCATGGGAGCTCTTGCTAGCGTCCATAGCTGTTCCATGATGAGGAATTGGTTAATGAACAGCAGGATTAGATGCAATTGAGACAAGATGTAAGAAAAACCAGTCGCGGAAGGACAAATAATTTACAGATTCAAAAGAAAATAGTCGAATAAACTTGTGGCAGTGTGTCCTTGGGCCGTCTATCATTGGCAGGGCACATGACATGGTGGTTGGATGGGTCGATTTTCGGAGCCAAAAATTTCAAAAGATTGGCGACGTCAGCCCATTATTTGCGATCAACCTTAACTTTTCTCAAATCCCAAATTTATTTCCAACAGCCCTTCTCTTTTCTCTTCGCACAACGTTTTAGACCCAATTCCATTGCGCGATCCATCATGAAGAGAAAAGCGGGAGCTGCTGCCTCCAAGGCCAACAAGAAAAAGTCAAAGCCTTGTGAGCGCAGCCAATTGCTCCAGCGAAAGCTTCCACTAACAAATTGTCTTAGCCCTCAGCGCCGAGGAAGCTCAGAAGCGATTCCGCACCGGCCTGTTTGATAATAAGGTCCTTAAATCCTACACGAAACAGTATGCTCAATCGGAACCTTACAAGCACGCTGTCATCCACGACCTCGTCGACGATACCCTCCTCCGATCAGTGCGCAGCGAGATCGAGGCCAACGTTGAGTTCACACCCAAGGAGACCGATATCTACAAGATTCACCAGTCTGGAGACCTTGCCAACCTCGATGGTCTAGACGACGAGTCGCTGGCCAAGCTGCCCTCGCTCCTCAAGCTTCGCGACGCTATATACTCCGAGGCCTTCCGCAACTATGTCTCCCACGTCACCAATTGCGGCCCATTGAGTGGTCGCAAGACAGACATGGCCATCAATATCTATACTCCTGGCTGTTATCTGCTATGCCACGACGATGTCATCGGCAGTCGCCGCGTCAGCTATATTCTCTACCTGGTCGATCCCGATACGCCTTGGAAGCCCGAATGGGGTGGTGCTCTGCGTTTGTTCCCCGTCCAAGAGCTTAAGGATCAGGAGGGTGAGGTCGCAAAGACTCCTCTACCCGACGCCACAAAGGTTATCCCACCCGCGTGGAATCAGCTAAGCTTCTTTGCTGTTCAGCCCGGTGAGAGCTTCCATGATGTAGAGGAGGTCTACCGTGCCGAGACGGAGAAGCGGCTCAAGAAAGAGGGCGGTCGCATTCGTATGGCTATCAGTGGATGGTTCCATATTCCCCAAGTCGGAGAGGATGGCTATATCAAGGGCGAGGAAGAGAGGAATGCAAAGAACAGCGGCCTCATGCAGCTTCAGGGCAACCCTGCCCAGTACGACATGCCTCAGCCTCAAGTTATGAAGGTTGACAAGTCGGAAGCCAGCAATGGCTTCGACGAAGCCGATCTCGAGTTCCTGCTCAAGTACATGGCGCCTGCATACCTAGTCCCAGATGCTCTGGAGGAGATCTCAGAAACCTTCAACGAAATGTTCGAGATCACTCTTCCGGACATCCTAGGCAAGAAGTTTGCTCAGCGCCTCAGAGACTATGTTGAGGCCGAGGAGAAAAAGCCCGTGCCACAGGACACGGATACAATTGAAAAGAAGTCTTCATGGCGCGTGGCCAAGCCTCCTCACAAGGCTCGATACATGTACCAGCAGCCCGATAAAATCCGCACTTCCAAGGAAGAGTCACCGATTACTGAGCTTCTCGACGTTTTTCTGCCAAGTCGCCAATTCCGACAGTGGCTTCAGATGGCCACCAAGACCACCGTTGAGAGTGCAGACCTTCTTGCCCGTCGTTTCCGTCGTGGCCTAGACTATACCCTTGCCACTGGCCACGAGGGTAAGGCCCGCGTTGAAATCAATCTTGGTTTTACACCTACGTCTGGCTGGGGTGAGGATGAAGAAGAGGAGCCTGAGGATGAGCAGAATGATGAGGACGTCAAGGGCAAGGGCAAGAACAAGAGCAAGGGTAAAGCCAAGGCCGTTGAGAAGAAGAAGAAGAAGAACGAGGAGGAGGTTCCTGAAGTCGGTGGACAAGAAATTTTCATGTCAGGCGATGACGATGCCGATGAGGATGCAGCTGTGTACAAGACAGGCGGCGATGATGACAACATCCTCTTCTTCCAGGCTCCTTCTTGGAACAAGATGACCATTGTCTTGCGTGACAGTGGTGTTCTCAAGTTCGTCAAGTATATTAGCAAGAGTGCCAAGGGTGATCGATGGGATATCTCTGGTGCTTTTGAGGTTGAAGAGGAAGACGACGACGATGACGAAGAAGAAGAAGATGATGAGGGGGGGGATGGAGACGATGACGATGAGGAGGAATTTCAAGGCTTTTCGCCGTAATTGAAGACGATACAAAGATTAAAGTACAATCTTGCAACGATAGATACCATGACATAAAAGCACGGCAATGATTTAAAGTCGGTTTGAATAATGATAAATTTCCATTTTCTTATTTCCCAAATTGATGTGTGAGAGTCAATAAGACTCAACCATGGTATCGCTGTAGCCAACTCCCTGTATACTTGTAATTCCAATATGTACATTTAGATTTGTGAGCAGTTCTGATGCCCCAGATTGCCATCAATCTATCTATCATTCTTTCATAAGTCCAGAGCCGGTTCTAATTTGTCGTTAAAGAGGCTGGCCACTTCTGCTTGTAGCAGCTCTGTGACACCCTGAGCCTCTTGAGTTCTGCCCGACTGAGATAAGTGATTAACAGTGTCGTGCCCCAGGAAGGCAAGCCACGAGACAGTGCTCAATTTGGCAGGCTTGGCCCTCTTAGGCCCAATAGAGATAACCAATCTTCTAAGCCTCTCCTTATCTTTGAAGAAGTTCAGCGCAGGAAGATGGTCAGGGTGTGTTGGGTGATAAAGGTGAAGATGGGCCCGTTCCAGAAGTAAGGGCTGAGATAGACGATCGGCCGTAGCGATATGAGCATCAAAGAGCTCTTCGGATGGCGCGGGTCGACTGTAAGACTCGACGGTGGAGAACCATGATACAGAGCGCCACGAGGAAACCAGAAGTTCCGAGAGTAAGGGGCTGGTCTTAAACAATTGCTGCGCTTGTAACATGGTGGAGATGCCTGAATCAAGGTTGCCATACTGAGGCTGACACTTTGTCTTGACGAGCTCTCCGAGTAGATACGATGCTCTTTTGAGACGCTTTTCCTTAGGGATATCTCCAGAGCTACCGTTGACTGTTCGCACAAGCCATTCCCAAGCAACCTCCTCCATTCCCTCTGCCACTAAGAAAGGGGCCAGTGTCCGAATAAAAGTCTGGTTGTCCATAAACCGCAGGTCGTGCTCAGCGCCGCAAGATCGAAGCCATCTTATAACACGGCCCGATACTCCTGATGTAGCGAGGCCCGCAAGACCAGCTTCTTGTGCTTGAAGTTGCTTCGCCTTGGCGTGCATGCAACCGATCGCAGCCTTCGGTGTCATCAGTCCTCGAGCTACGGCATGGTCGAAAACTTCTATGGGATCACGGGCTGGTGTTGCCAAAGTCGGCGGTGATAGACTCGTGGGAAATTTTGATGCGACATCTTTACTGTAGCTGAATAGCGGGTTGGCTAGAATGTCCTTTAAATGGAGGTTTGCAGCCGACAGTCGGGCATGATTTGTTGGATCGACAGATTTCGCAGCAGGCTGGGCCGGGCTATTGGAGCTCTCTCCATATTCGCGATCGAGCTGCTTTCGAAAGGATGTCTTGAGACCGTCAAGAAGCTTCTGAGACTGTTGTTTCGACAGGGGTAGAGGTTCGTGATAGGATGCGAAGAGATTCTTAAGCGACTGAACCGACTTGGTGGTGAACATGATTGGCAAAAGGGCAATTGATGAGCTGAGTGGACAGAGATGTCAACAACAGCAAGCCCTGCCCCAGACGAAGCCGATACGGCAGACAATGGTTCAACAGATCGTCACGTATGTTGCAAAAGGCGGGGTTATGGGTGATTTGTTTGGGTCATGCGTCCTCTCGTTGAACCTGGCTGGCATGATGCCATCGTGAACGAGTCAAGCCACAAAGCGGGACTTTCAAGGTCATGTGATGCAAGACAGCGCCTCGGGTGGCGTAGCCTCAACTTCTCCAAACCTGACCTGGAACTCATTTCAATGATTTATTGATCTTGGCAAAGCATTGGAAATCAAATAGGCTATACTATCAGACACTTTGCGGATATGACAACCCCTATCAGAGGCGAGTGAATGAATCGAACGTGAATATCAATTGAGTGTTATCCAAAGCAAGGAGAAAGCTTGGGTGGATCCAAATTGCGCTAAGGGTGGTAAAGGTTGCAGCAACCCCCTGGCTTGGATTAATGGCCTGTCTGCTGGTGTATCACGACTTCGATTGAGATCTAGCCTCTTCTTTTCTCACGCTTGACAGACGCCTACAAAAGTACTGGTACATCAATCTCCAAAGGGTACCTGACAGCCCAGCCAGCCTCACACAACCATGAGCGTGAGCGCTGACAGCCGAACTTTCAGGTGCCGCATTCTCAAACAAGCAAAGACGCTGTATTGACAAGAAAACGCCCGAGTGTAACCACCAATTGCGTCTCAATAAGACTCAAACACAGCAGATAAAAGAGCGGTGATGAGAGCGTCCATGTAGACATGCATTGGATTGCATAGACTATTCTCGAGCACTTGTCTGGCTCTCCGCATGAAGCATTTGATAGGCACGTCCCTGTCCCTGGAGTGCGAATGTGACGTCCTTCTCCAACATCCAAGTCCAAGTCGGATTCTTTGTTACGTGCTCGTGTGGGCTACTCGCAGGGGCCCGAACGCGGCGAGCTTCATGATCCTTGGTTGGATTTGGGGCTAAGCGACGAGAGGAAGGCCAAGTCTCTCTCTCTTTCTGTCTGTCTGTCTGTCTCTCTGATGGTTTAGGTACCGAGTAGCACGAGAACGGCTAGGGACAGAAGACGTGAATCATGTAGCTGTACTTGCGGCCATGCCGTTGAGGGTATGGACGCCACCTGGCAAACTGTCTCCAATGTTTAGGGCGATCTGCTTCCGGCCAGGGCAAAGTGTCGACGTCGGACGTTTGCAATTGGACGAACCAGTTTAGACAAACATCAAGTGCAGCTTGAGCCACTGTAACAGAGCTGGAAGATAGTGCAGTTGGAGGGTCTTTCAGGGGTTGAGAGACCTGGAGGAGAACATCAGAGGACGTGCAGCCTGGGGTGCGGGCCAGCCACTAGAGGCAAAACCTTCGTAACCACCTCCTCCACTGCCACTGATCAAATGCCCTGAAGGTCAACCTGAAGCCCACCTCAAGGTTCTTTGCTTCTGGGGAAAACCTCGTCTTATCCCGTCTCCTCTCTTCTCCCTTTGACTTTAGCACCAAACCAAACCTTCCCACTTCTTCAGCTCTTCTCCATCACCTGGCCTCTCTTTCCCATCGACGTCCTTATCTGTCGACCACGGATACTCAACCTGCCTGTTGCTCCTTCAGAGGACAGCTGACAGGTCTACCTTTTTTCTACCATTGTTTTCCTCTCCACACTTTGAGCCTCCATAGCTCTCCTCCCGCACAACGTTGACCTCACGCACACGCACACACAACACATAATCAACCACAACCCATCTAATGTCCGAAGCGACTTCACGGACATCCGCCTCGCGCGGCAGAGGCTCTGGCCGCGGTGGTAGAGGAGGTTTCGCCGGTCGCGGCGGCCGACGAACCAATGGCGACAAGCCCGATCACAGCACTGCTGATTCCCAGGGTGCATTCGAAGACGAAGGCGATTTTGGCGAGCTTCGAAAGCAATATGGCAACAAGACTTCGGTGATCCGCGAGATGTTCCCCGACTGGTCTGAGGCCGATGTACTTTTTGCTCTCCAGGAGACTGACGGCGACGAGAACGAAGCCGTCACACGCATCGCTGAGGGTATGTCAGGCTTTTTATCCATTTCGATCTCAGTCCACCCTTGCGCTCAGGCTGCACACACGTGCAAGCCATTGAGATAGTTGCGCCTTCATTACTCCCTTATCTGCAGCCTGATACTCTTTAATTGTGCCACTAACACCTGCCCTTTTCTAGGTACTATTTCGCAATGGGGTGAAGTTTCAAAGCCCAAGAAGGCCTCTCGAGCTAAGGCTAAGGACCAAGCTCCCACTCCTTCGAACGACGCGACGTCCGCCGGGCCCCGGGCCGCTCGCGGTGGCCGAGGTGCATCTGAAGGAGGTCGAGGCAGAGGCCGAGCAACTGAACGAGGAGGTCGTAGCACACGTGGCCGACCTGCTGCTGCTCCTACCAACGGCGCTGGACCTAAGGAGAACGCTGCCTTGTCTATTCCCACAGAGGAGTCATCTGCCTGGGGCACTAAGGATCCCAAGGTGGGCACCTCAGAGGAAAAGGAAATCGTTGCTGAACAACCTGCCCCCTCCGCGACTGAGGCACCCAAGCCTGCTGCTCCCGCAGTCAAGACCTGGGCAAGCATGTTGCGACAGTCTGCTCCTCCCAAGGCTGCGCCTAAGCCTAAGGAAGCTCCTGCTGCTCCTCAGCCAGCTGCTGAGCCAGCTGAACTTGAGTCTTCCCCAGAACCTCTCGAACCCGAGCCTGAGGCTGTGCCCGAGCCCGAGCCCGAAACCGCTCCTACCCCCGCCGACGAAACTGACGAGACCACGCCCGTTGCCGATACCACCACTCCCGCCGAAGTTCCTCAAGTTACTGTAGAGCCTGAGGTTGCTCTTCCTCCCTCTAAGGATGAGCTCACCGAATCAAATCTTGAACAGGTTGTTGACGAATCCCAACCGCCTCCGGAAGGTACTGTCGCAAGCACTGCTGCTGACTCTTGGGATCCTCGACAGAACCCTACGAGTGTTAATGCTACACCCATCTCGGCTGCCCAGCAGCAACACCAAGCCCCTCCCAGCGGATTCGCCGCAACTGCCGCTAAGGCTACTGCTGAGCGAACTACCCGTGTTCCTAGCCACCACCAGCGACGTGTCCTCGATCAGGAGGAAGCTGTTCGTATGCCTGGCAACCGAGAGGTTGACCGTGCTGCCGTTCAGTTCGGAGCTTTCAGCTTGAACGGAGATGAAGACATTGATGGCGAGCGAGAGGAACCTGAGACTCGAGCCCAGCCCCCAGCCGACTCACCTGTCACTCATCCTCGCACCTCGCTACCTCCTGCCACCCAAGCTGGCGTTCCCGATTCATTTGCTCAAAAGCCTGCTCCCGCGGTTGCTCCGATCGCGGCCCCTACTGGTATGACCTTATCTTCGAGTTCGCCGTTCTGCTTGATTACTGACCGTACCACAGTTCCTGCTGCTCAGTCCCAGGCTCAGTCCCAGGCTCAGGCTCAGATCCCTGGCCAGGCTCCCGCTTCAAGCGCCCAACAATACGGCCGCTTCGGTCAAGCTGGTGCCCAGGACCCCATGGCAGCTCAGAAGCCTTTGGATCCCTTCAACCAGCAGAGCACCCCCTCTTCTCAGCCTCCCTTCGACAATTTCTCTTCTCAAACCTCTCAGGCACAGCAACCTGGCGCCGCTTTCAGCTCTGCGCCTAACGACTATGCTTCCTACTACACCGCAAACCAACCCGACCGAAACCCCTATAACTACTACGGCCAGCAATTTGGCCAGCAAGGAGGACAGGGCCAGGAGGCCACTGCTTCTCAGCGACAGTATGCCGGTTATGGAGCTTCTCAGGCGGATAATCTTAGCCAGTATCCCCAGAGTGGTCTGCATAACCAGCCACGATTCGGTGGAAGTGCTGTGGATGCCCAGAACAGCGGCAACAGCACTCCCAACCCTACTACCCAGGCTCAACAGCAACAGGCCCAACAGCCTGGTCAGCAACAGCAGCAGCCTGGTCAGGGATCTCAGCCCCAGTCCCACGGCCAGCAGTATCCCGGTTACAACCATCCCTACTACAGCAACCCCTACTATCACCAATATTACTCTGGATATGGCCAGGGAGGATTTGGTCCATATGGAAAGGGCGGTATGTACGGCCAGCCCTATCAAATGTCTCCCAATGCGCCTTATGACCACAGCTCATCTCCCGCTGGATTCGGCCAGTCTTCTCTCCACCGTGACAGTGGTTTGGGAGCATCTGGCCTTGGTGACTACGGCCGTGCTGCTACTAGCCAGGCTGCCAGCCAGCCTGGTCTTGGTGCTAGCTCTTTCGGCAGTGTCCATGACTCCTTTGCCCGCGGTGCCACCTCGTTCCAGACTCAAGGCCAGTCGTTCAACAGCCCTGGTCAGCCTGGCAACGCTGTCGCTGATGACCTGAAGCCTCCTTTTGGCGATTCAAAGGCTGGATCTGGTCCTTCACCTTCTCTCGGCGGAGCTCGCCCTGGATCAGCTACCAATGCCCCTGCTGCCCAGAGCGGTCTCCCGCCACCACAGAACGTCGGCGGCTACGGCGGCTACCCTAGCCACCTCCAGGGCCACGGTGTTCACGGCAGCAACGCATATGGCATGGGCGGCAATGCCGGTGCCAACCAGCACGGAAACAGCCCTTACGGTTCGTACAACCAGGGCTTCGGCGGTAGCGGCTACTATGGCAGCAGCCAGCAACAGCAACAGCGCGGCTGGGGAAACAACTACCAGTAGGATGGAGTCATGGCCGACGTAATGCCTCGTAGGAGAGTGTAAGATGCAGGTGAAAGAAGAGGAGAGACGAAGCGAAGAGAGGATTGATGAACGATGATTGGGAGTCAGGGGTTATAATCAGCATGATGCATATGGTTCATCCGTGGAACCAGACGAATATTTTCACTCTCACACCTCAATGTGTCTACGTGTACGATTGTTTCTTTTTTCGAGAATCACCTTAAAAAGATCAGGGTGGCATATGGCAAACCAAAACAAAGAAAATGGAATGGGACGGAATGGAAGGGCAAGGCGTATCGTATCGCCATGGTCTTTTCTCTTTTTCTTTTCATCTTTCACTCCCACTCTCATTCTCCCTGGTGCTTTTTGTTCAGGTCGAATCCAACGAACGAACGAGACTGCGTGCGTGTCATTTTCTTTTTCCCTTGTTGGGAATTTGCTTGCTTTGATGAAACATTATGTTTTTTTTGGGTTGTTTTTCGAGGGAGAAGGGCTCAACTGCAACGGCTGGATTATGTTTTTGTTCATTCACAGGCTTTGGGAGACTGGGTTGAGCATGTTCGTTTAACGATGTGTATTCTTTCTGAGGACAAGGGGAAAAGGAAATACAAGGCGCGCACGGGAAGGCAAGGCAAGGTTAGGGCAAAGGATTGATTTGGCCAGGCATGAGATTGAGAAGTCCATTTATTCGGGCTTTGATCCAATGATATCAATGAAAATAAGAAAATCTTATTGGAGAGGAATTATTGTTGTGTCTATTGCGTAAAGAAGTATGGTGACATTGATGTATGCAGTTGTGAGGACATGTTGTAAATATGGATTGTCGGTGACAGATGGGCAATGGAGCACGTAAGCTTTGGGGGCACGATATGCAGTCATTCTCGTTTAACTGCAGACAAAGACATATAATGCATAGCATCAGAGCGGTGCATATGTGTGTGTTATGTCAAGAGTCCGCCGTGGGACAGCTGTATATCTCAAGGTACATATGGCAGAGCCAGAGATTAGAGGGGAAAGAGAAGACGTTGACGGGATAATCAGCCCTTTAGAAAAGGGTTAGATAATGTGTTGACTATTTAGGAATGATCCTCTCCGGCAATGAAACCCGGCTTTTATGTTATTATCTGATGGATGGGTGGGGTTCAAGATATTAGAGATCTACCATGCAACGCTGCTAATGCAGTCCTTTGGTGATGATTGAGAGAAGGAATTGGTATATGTTTGTAGCTGTGACTCTCTTATTCTTGACTTGTTCAAGAGTAGGATGTTATGTTGTTATAACAAGAATAAAGGCTAGTAGATACCTGGATAATCTCATGCCATATCTCCAACAAGTTCGCCATTCTGGCCCGCCTAGACAAGTTAGATCATCTCCATCCCCCACAGTTTTAACTCTTACCCCAGTTGATTTGATTGATAATTTGTACTGGATTGGGGGCTCCCGAGCTTGGCTGTCGACGGTTAGGCCTGCAGCATGTAGCTACGGATAATATATTAACCTGGACATTCCCCCATCATTCCCGTCGTTTGTTCTTTTTATCATCATGAATTTGTGACTTGCTTTCTCGATCAAGCCACCTTGTTTGGGATATTAGAGGAGAATGGCCGATCACGGGAATGAAAAGAAGCTAGACCTTGCAGTCGAGCCTGCCTCGTCTCAAACAGCTACTCTTGCTGTTACAGGCGAGGAAAAGAACATCATCTCAGAGACTCCAAACAGAGACGAAAAAGCACTTCCCGATTTCGGCGCCGACAATCGGACTCCCAATGAGAACAATTCCCCGGATGAAGGAGAAGGTGATGCTGAATCAATAGATTCAAAAGATGAGCTGAAGTTGTCCAAAGCTCGTTGCATAGCTCTTGTCTGTACCGTCACTGGAGCCTCTTTTCTCAATGTGAGTTTACCAATTACAAGTGAAAGATATCTGGATTGCTGACATTTAGTAGACCCTTTCTAGTCAAAGCGTGGTCATTATCCTCCCTCAAATTGGTCGAGCCCTCGATGTTCCTGACACGAGACTACAATGGGTCGTCTCATCTTATGTCTTGACCTTTGGTTGTTTTCTGCTACTCTGGGGACGCATAGCAGATATTTATGGCAAGAGACTGATTTTCATCCTGGGATCTTTTTGGGTTACAATCTGCTGCATCGTTAATGCTTTTATCCCTACCGAGATTGCTTTCGACCTCTTTCGTGGACTTCATGGACTGGTACGTTGTGTTTATATCTATCCATGGTCACTAGAGTGTCTAACTGACTGTCATGATTCAGGGAGCTGCTGCTAATGTGCCGACTGCAATTGGTATCCTTGGAACTACATTCCCTCCTGGCAAAGCAAAGAACTATGCCTTTAGTGCATACGGTGAGTCTCATATATCTATTTGTTCAAGGCACAAACTAACATATACAGCTGCTGGTGCTCCTCTAGGCAGTGTCTGCGGTAACCTAGTTTCAGGTCTCATCGCCGAATGGGCCAGCTGGAAATGGGTCTTTGGTGCCCTTGCCATAATGGCTGGCATGATCGCCGTAGCTGGTGTCTTTTGTATTCCGCCCTCACCTCCAGAGCTTCGACCCGAGTATAACAGTCTCCGGGCTAAGACGGCAGCCATTGACTGGATCGGCGCTACTCTTATTACATGCGGTCTCTTAGCTCTCACCTTTGCACTCACAGAGGGAAACGTTGTGGGCTGGACTGCCCCTTGGATTCCTGTACTCATTGTTGTTTCGCTGGGTATCATCGTCGCCTTCTTCTTCTGGCAGCGATATCTTGAGCAAAAGACAAATCGACCGCCGCTCGTCAAGGTGTCTATTTTCAACAACTGGCGCTTCACAGCTGTTATGATCATCATGGGCTTCTTCTTTGGCGGGTTCAACAACTACCTCATCTACGCAACCTATTACTTCCAGGACTACCAAGGCCTGTCACCTCTGCAGACGATGTTGCGATTCATCCCTACTGGAGTAAGTGGCTTCATCGTCGCCTTTTGCACGGCCCATCTTCTTTCGCGTATCCCGACGTTCTTCATCCTCGCCTTCGGCCATGTCGCTGTCTGCATCGCTGCTCTTCTCTACGCAGTGCCTATTCCCCCAACGACGTCGTACTTTGCTTGGGGAATGTGGGCTATGATTCTATCCGTCGTCGGTGCTGATACAGCATGGCCTTGTCTCACCCTTTTCACTTCCCATGCACTTCCTAGGGAGGATCAAGCTGTCGGTGGTGCTCTCATCAACTCATCCGGTATGATTGGCCGTGCTATTTCTCTGGCTGTTGCTACAGCTATCCAATCCTCAGTCATGGCAAAGGCGAGAGGTGTTGATGTGCAGCATGTCGGGTCGGTTGAAGAATGGGATGCTCCATCTCTCAAAGGCCTTCGCGCAGGAGCTTGGACAAATTTTGGTATTCTGTCCATGGCTCTTGCATTGGTTATATACACTTTCAGAAGCATGGAAATAATCGGAAAACTACCAGAGCGTCCTCAGAGAGCAGAGGGGGTAGTTAATCAGCAGGATGCAGATGTTGAGCGACGTGCTTAGTAGGGTGAAGCAATATTCTATCAGGGACATGCAGGACGATGAACACAAAACTTGCATACAAGTTATGTAGGGAGTGTCAAGTAAGATAAGGCACTTAATTTAGCAGACTGACATATTTGAAATCATGATCAAAAGTCTTATAACAACATACCGCATGAATGAAGCATTCCAAATAACACATGATACCATTACTTGGGTCTTCTGCAAGCTATAAGGATGCATTAAAATCTGACAGCATGTTTGATATAATGCCTCTACTATATCACTGCAACAAACTACCCATATTGAGCCGGCGGGAGCTTTATTACCCCGTAACGGCCCATCCGGTGCTGATATGTCTCCGGACCGGCCTTCAATCACGCCGTGAAATGGGGCCGCTCCGATCTCAATCCGCTCTTCGGCCGAAACAGGAAGAAATCATCACAATATAAAGGAATAGAGGCTATTTCAGAGTATGTTCCGGTTATTTGACCTTCAGTCTTGTGCATATTGTATCAAGCTCAGATAAAGCACTCAGAAATGGACAAATTCGATATCGTTCTCCTTGGTGCAACCGGATACACTGGTCGTCTATGTGCAACATACATGGCTCAGGTGCTTCCAGAGACCACATCTTGGGCCATAGCAGGACGTAGCAAACCTAAGCTCGAGCAGTTATATAATGAACTTGGGCTCCAACGAAAAACATGTATGTATCTCCTTTGCGTTGGCCTTCAGTGCTGACATGATGACCTCAACATAGGCACCGTCTACACTCTCGACCTCGCCTCCGAAACAGCCATCAATGAACTTGTGAATAAGACACGCGTTGTTATAAACACCATTGGCCCTTATGCTACGACTTGTGGGACAGCAGTGATCAAAGCATGTGCTAGCAGTGGTACAGATTATGTGGACTGGTATGTCCTCCATTATAAGCATATGTGCGTATTGACTTACATCAGACCAGTAGCGGTGAACCTGCCTGGATGAAGGACATAATCAAAGATTATGATGGAATAGCGCAAAAGACAGGCTCAAAGGTTAGATTCCATGTCCAGTACACAAATAAAGTCTAACATAATATTGCTAGATTATCATGACCACAGGCTGGGCCGCCGTCCCCGCAGATCTATCCGTCTATCTCTCCATTCTTAAACTCCGTAACGAATTTTCTCTCCCAACACGCGAAGTCATCGTCTGTCTTGATGATGTCCGCGGTTCCTTCAGCGGTGGTAGCCTCAGTTCGATATGCAGTCTTGAGCCCACCACCGGGGCTCCATTCGATATGTCGCCCGTACCAAGAACTGACGCAGAAATCGCCAAGCACGGCGTTTTGCCTGCTCCGAATATATTCGGTGTACAAGTAGTCGATGGTTTGGGTGCCTTGGTACGTAGTTCGCACTCACAGATCGAGACAGCTATCGTGGGACGTAGCTGGGGCTTGTACGCTGAAGAGGGACCATATTCTCTTGGGCCGGAGAGCTATGGGAGAGACTTCTTCTTCTCATCGCGTATGAAGTGTTCCAATGCGTTCTCGGCATGGGCATTCCGATCGACTTACACCATTTTAGAAACCGCTATTACCAAAATACCCCCTCTGCGCTACCTCGCCACACAAATGTTTCCGCCAGGAACAGGTCCATCTGAGGAAATGCGCAAAGGGCATTATTTCAAATATCGAGTCGTGGCTGTACCAGATAGGAACGATGATAAACCTGCGCCAAGAGTCGAGGTCAAGTTCGAATACGACGGTGATCCGTATGTCTTTACAAGTGTGGTTTTAACCCAAGCGGCATTGGTTTTACTCCGAGAGGATACGCCAGCCCATAGAAGGGGAGGTATCTTGACGCCTGCCTCACTGGGCGAAAGATTCGCAGAAAGGCTAAAGCAGCCAGAGGCAGGTGTCAAGATAGAGGTTATTTGATAAGCGATGAAGTCTATTAACGGTGTACTATAATTATATCGTGTATCATATGCAAGTTAAAGGTCTATAGAATAAACGACACCGCCACTGAATATACAGAAAACGTGCTCGTGTCTGATGGGTATCAAAACTCTAAAACTGCTTCGCCTCATCGACCCCTCATCTCTTCATCGATGTTGATCTGCGCCAAATCAACATCATCCTCCTCTTCCACTGGCTCATCACGAGCCATGCGCTTGAGCCTTGCCTGCAAAGCAGGGTCCTGCTCCAATTCCTGCCACAGTTCGACATCCCACTCTTCAATGTTCTCGCCGCGTCGACTCTTCCCCCAGGGCGGCCAGTCCCAGAGTCCGTGCATAAGTAGAAGACGCTTGACGCACTTGAGTACCATCTCAAAAAGACCGATAAGGCCGAGGACAATGAACAGTGTTGCCCACCATACAGCATCATCTCCGAACAGAGTGGTAAAACTGTCACTAATGGCGTAAGGCCCAGACGGCTGAGGCGCATATGCCGCGTCCAGGAAAGACAGCCAAGCGAACCAGCCGATTGTTGTGACAAAGAAAGATATCATGACAATGATGGATTTGTAATGTGTTTCAAACATGCTGCTTCGGTCAGTTATTGTCCACAAATCGTGCCTGATATTCACTTACAAAAGTTTCCAGTTGATCCAGAGGACTCCAGCTGTAAAAGTGAGCGTACCAAGCGCATACAATCCTTGGTCGCGCGCAGCAGGTGTTATCCATCCATAACCAGCCCACACGCCGTACCAACAAACCACACCCTCAATGGCGCCAAGAAGCATCCATCTGGCAAATTTCCAAATATTGAGGCCTTGGTTTCGTTGTCCGTAAACGTACAGCTCAGGAACTGCTAGTAATGTATCAGCACTGAGGTCCTGCTCCCAGATCCCCATACATATGACACAGAGACTAGTGAACAAAGTGTTGAATACAGTCAAGCTGGTGGCCTCATAGAGTGATGTGCCACTGTAGCCCGTATATCTCTGATACTGCGCTGTTGGCAGATAGAAAAACATCTCCTTCCAGAATGTGTATAAAATGAACTTGGACGTGCGGACATAGTTCCATCGTCCATGGACAAGCAGCATTCGTTGCAGGAATCTGAACTGAGCGATCGCATAGTCCGCTACACGAGCAGCTTGAAGGCCTTCCTTGCCGGAAATACCAATACCAACATGACTGGCTGAGATCATAGCCAAGTCATTTGCACCGTCGCCGATGGCTAAGGTGAGTCCTCTTCGGTTCTTGCCCCGGTGCTTCTTTAGCCGGGATCTGACGGTAGTGACAAGTAGCGCTTTCTGGGCTGGGGAAGCTCGGCAGCAAATAACCGAATCAACCTGCAGCATGACCTTAAAGAACTTGGCAGATAGTTCTGGCGACTTTTCGACCGCCGAAAGGGTCTGGCCATCGATGACAACAACACTGTGAACAGAACCAGCCTGGAGGTCTTCCTGAAGAGCAACCAGTTGTGAGTCTAACCCTCCCTTAGAGACATCGAGGATGTATAAATCGGACCCGGGTCGACAGATTCGAGCAGAGTGTGCAATATTGATAGCGGTCTCCCGTTTATCGCCTGTAAGCATCCAGATCTTGATGTTGGCTTTTCGCAACCTTTCGATTGTTTCGGGTACTCCTTGCTGTAGCTTGTCTTCGATAGCAGTTGCACCGACCAGGTCGAATGACTGTTCAATCATGTCACCCGCCTCTTCAATGCGCTGTTGTCGATTGCTAAGGCTAGTCGCGGCTTCATCCCATACTTTCTTCCAAGTCTGGTACTCGTGCTCTGTAATGAACTTTTGTGCGAAGAGTAAGGTGCGGAGGCCTTCTGTCGCAAAGTCATCCAGATGCTTGAAGCACTTGGTAAAAGTCTCGGAATCGTCTAGAAGAGCGGGATCTTCGAGGAAAGCAAGGTGGTCAGGGATGGGCTGCTGGTAATGGACAGGAGTGTGCAGATATTGGCCACGAGGCATGTCGATCGACACGCCTCGGGTCGCGATAGACAGACGAGGCTTATCTTCAGAACGTCTAGAGAGTCGGCCAAACTCAAATGACTTGCTCCTGTCCACGTTGGGGCGTCTGCTTGTGCTTCGATCTCTCGATACGCCAGGGTTTCGTCGAATTGTGAGACTGGGCCTGCCGCCAAAGCTATTCCTTGGTTCTTGCTGTTCGCTGCGTCGGCGCATCTCACGTTCTATATCGGCACTCTTGCGGACTTCGTTTGCCTTTTGTTTGGCAATTTGCGACATCTTAAGGCGCGGTAAGATGGCGGAATCTGCGCCCTTGCAGATGACAGATACACGGCCGTCAGGGAAACGAACAACAATGGACATTTTCTTTCGCGAGCTGGTGAATTCAATCACATCGAGAACCTCATATTTCTGGTCCTCTTCCTGGCCGTCAGACTGAGTTACTCGCAAGGTGATGGTTTGGGTCGTCCGATTGATAACAAGGTAACCAAGCTCCTGTGCAGCTCTAACGAGAGCAAGCTCGTCAGGGGAGGCGGCTTGGAACTCCAACTCTCCGTTATCCTTGTGCTCAGGTAAGCAGGTATGGCACAAAGCCACTGCCAAAATGTACTGCTTGGCCTTCTTAGCAAATCCTGAGTTAGGTCGAAGTCGGAGGTATTCGATAAGATCATTAGTCGTCACATCAGGCTGGACGTGATCCGGACGTCCTGTAGAGCGCCATTGAGATGAAGACCGGCGTTCTCCAAACGATGGTCGTGAAAATGCCATTGAAGGCCTGGATGGCGCCATAGATGGTCGGCGAGACATGGAAGGGCGTGGCGACATGTGGGAAGGCGATGGCAGAGCTAGCGGAGTTGATGGCTCGTTCGATGATTCTGGCTGTTCCTCTCTAATAACCACTGTGACAGGTTCCGTCTTGTAGACCGAAGGCTCACCAGGGTCTGACTCTTCGTCCAGCTTGATGGCCTCAATATCGTCAACCTTTTGTTCCAGATCCATCTCATGTAGCCAGACCGTTCCAGCAACGCTTATCTTTCGAAACTTCATGATGTTGTCCGTCAAGGTACCTGTCTTGTCCGAGAAGATGTATCCCACCTGGCCGAGGTTTTCCAAGATAGTGTTAGTGTTGCACCTAGCAGGCGTGTCCGTCTCCTCGTCATACATCTGGAGATCTCCGTTCAGCATAATGAGCTGTCCGATTTTTACAATCTCAAGACTAATGTAGAGAGCTAGCGGGACAACATTGTTGAACATGATGATGAAGGCGATGATGATTTGGTAAAAAGGCACCTTGGCTTGTTCCAAGTACCATGAATGTCTTTCGGTACTCTTCTGCCACCTGACATAGCCCATGGATACACCGACAGAAAGAATGACAACAAAGGTGGCAAGCGAAACAACAATCTTGTTGACGACCCGCTCAAGGGCGGGCTTCTTTGCTTTGGGATGCTTGTTGGCGTTCATGCGAATCTTGCAATCCTCTCCAGTGTTGATGACAAAACCAATTGCGGCGCTGGTGTTTCGAACGATGCTTCCACGATATATGACCTCGCTTGAAGTCAGGGGGACCGTCTTTTCGTTGACAGTGACACGGCCATCGAAATTGTAAAGATCTGGGTTCGGGTCCTCAACAACAAACTCGGCCTTGCACTTTGAGATACCCTCGATTGTGTCGCAGCCTTGAAGAGCATGCGCGACCTGTTTACACTTGAGGTTGGTCTCGCCGTCGAGTGCCATGGTCTCGATGTACGCCAATTTATTCTCTTCATCGCTATCGAGTAGAATAAGGTCGGCGGGGATGGGTTCGTCTCGGCAAAGTCTGATAATGTCTCCAACCTTGATCTCGCTCCATCTCACAGGAACCCATCGCAGGCCATTGAATTCTTCGTTGGGGGCGGGATAAGGTTGTGCCGTGGAATTGGTCAGGAACGGGTTCCATTTTCTCCATTTAGTAACTGGCTTGATCTTTCCGGTGTATTTGTCTTCGCGTCCCAACACTGTGGCGAAACCGGCGTTCTCAATCTTGTCCAGGCGGTATCTTCGGTAGTCATCGTATCCTTCCTTGACAATCGTCAAAAGCACAAAGAACAGGAGTGGTAGAATCGTCGTGTAAGATCCGGTCGTCGAGAGGCCTGGGATCTGTGAAACGTTAACAAAAAGGCCATGCTCACCCGTCATGAGTTGTACGTACCATCTGCGGTACACCAACGCACAGAAAGTAAAAGTTTCCGACGCGGGAGAACTGGAAGAAGAGTTGTTTCGGTATAAAGTCCCATACTGTATAACGCGATGTTCTGATGCTGTTGGAAACATAGGGGAGGCCGCGGCGGTCGTCTATCAAGGGCACTTCATGTTCGAGCTGGAGGGGCACATGGCGTCCATCGGTTGACGCGACAATGTGTTTGCGACGCAAGATAAGCTCAACAACGGTCTTTTGATATAGATCCGCCGCAGCGCCCTTGATGCGATTGGCCAACGGGGCTGATTGACCGGCATCGCTTCTGCGACGACGAGTATTGGTTTTACTATCGGTTTTCGAAGGTTCAGGTTCCAACGGCGCCACAACTTCCGGGCGGTCTTGGGACATGATGGCCTGGCGGGAGGATAATAAGCGAGCGTATTGAGGCTATCTTGGTCGACGACATGCGGGAGAAGTGTCTGCTGAGGTGACGTATTCAATCGATCGGAGGAGACAGGGGAAGAGGCTTGAAACGAATGACATGTATTGTAAATATGCTGTTGTGGCTGTTGCTGCCCCTGAATTAATTGTTCAAACCATGAGTCTCGATGATTTGTGCCCTGTTTAGAAGGACGGTTGGGGATATCATGCGAGCCAAGGAAGGGATGAGTTATGAAAGTTGCCTTGATCTCGATTTGGAGGAGGAATTTGCCGTGCCTTGATTCGGTAGTGGCGTGCTACTTGCACTGAGGCCCTGGCCTGCTGTAGCGTGTAGATAGGCCTATAGGTGGCCTGTGTCGTATCGTATCGTAGTGTCGGGTCCCGGGACAGAGATACTCTGTGGCTGACGCGTTTCAACGGTAATGGCTGAAAGGGAAAGAATGGATTGGTTAGAGTAAGTCAAAAGATGTATATTAATGCAATTCGCAATGCTATCAAGAACGATTTCAGTGTTTTTTTCTGGTACAGCAGTTGAGACAAGGTCACTGTACTGAGTCAATGAGTGTTAGTGTTGAAGGCAGATAAATATGGGGAGTACGCGTGGAGTGTGGAGGATTGTTGCCTCTATCTCTATCTCATAGCCAATCTTGAACCCATTGATAACTTCTCCTGGAAAGTAAGCTTTCGAGATGAGCCAACTTCAATTGCTAGTTGAACCCGCTAACTTGCTTGGGTACAGTAGCAGAGTAGATCCTTGAAACAAAAGTTCATATTCCCATTCTGGTCACCTTCCTTGGCAATATGTACTCAAAGAGAGCAAAGTCCCTTGCCCGGAGTAATTCAACCATTTCCATCTCATTTAAAGCCTAGCCATGGATCCGATTACTGCATTACAGTGGATCTTGTATGATGGAACCTGGAGATGATCACCGAGATGCATTCTGCACTGTACAGAGTATCCGTAGTCGGCTTTCAGAAGCAATTGATATCCCATCGCAACTCAAACCCTGATCTCATCGGTCCGTCTCCCTGTTGAGCAGGTGTCAAGGATCTTCAAAGGTCAACCTAAACCAAGTCAAGCAGGCCCTGGTCCATTGAACCCCTGTCGGAGCGGTGGTCCGTTATTGCGTACAGCTTCGCTTGTGATTTTGTTTTTTGCTTCTTCCGCTGTCAATTATGCAGCTACCCTCGGCAATGGAACTTCAAAGAGAAAGACTACACGCAAAAGTAACCCTGGATAAATCACAGTCAGTTGGACGGTTAATTGGAAAAAGTTATTGGTGATCTGATTTGATTTGTATTTCCATTCCACCGCGATTGCTTCACAGAATGATCAGTCAAGGTTGGGTTATGTTGTAGTGTGATATGTTGAATACTATTAACTATCGTGATTAATGCGCCTACCTGCTTGTGAAGCAGATCACTTCCTTCACATGCTTCTCCTTCTTCTCTCCCTCAACTTTTGAAATGATGCAAATAATATCATGAACAACAACAAATGACAAATAGCCTCCCTCCCATTTTTTTGCCCATCCCAAGGCACCTTTGCTGTAGTGAAACAGAAACGCAGAAACAAATAGCAATGATGTTTGTGCGAAAAAATAACAAATAGCCACCCAATTTTTGAAAGCGTTCGCTCAAGGGGAAAAAAAAAGACAAAAGGCATGAAACAATTGAAAAATGCGCCCTGAAAATCACTCCCTTTTTCTGATGCGTCGAGTTTGCCTCCGAGTGATCTCCTCTCTTGTTTTGGAAATCCTGTCGCTGTAAAACCACCCCCTTCTATCGGGATCAAGATGTTGTGATGCGCCATGATGCGCTGTGCTGTGCTGTATCATCCGTGGTGGTGGTGGTGGTGTTGCTGCTGTAACCTCGATCTTGCTTGCCCCTTTAGTGCACTCCCGAATGCTCAAACAGGGCCCTGATGGCATCATTGTCCATCTTGTTCTCGAGGGCCAGTTGGAGCTGGATCCTCGCCTTTTGCGGATTCAAAAAGCCCGCGCCGATTCCTGCCTCGCAAGGTCCGACGAAGCCGCCCTCCGGTCTTCGGCTTACTATCACGGGAATATCGGTCTCGTGGACGATGCGTCGAATCTCCTCGGTACCTTTGGACGTCCAGAATCCAGCGCCCATTCCCGCTAGGACGATGCCCTGCGCTCCTAGGTCGATGGCCGCCTGGAACATGCCCACGCTGAGCTCCTGGTAAGCGTAGAGCACGTCCACCTGGGGTAGTGCTGATGATCCAGCTCCGGGGGCTGCAGAGCGTCCGAATCGGCGGCCGTTGTTGTTGATGGGCTGCAGATCGAAATGATGGTGGCCAAGAGGTCGTGATGGCGGATAGAAAAATACTGGCTGGACGTTGACGAATGTTCCCAGCAGACCACTGTCAGGGGCTTGGAAGGCGTCCAAGTGGTTGGCGTTGACTTTTGTCATAAAACGAGCAGATCCAATGCGATCATTCATGGCAATCATGACTCCTCTGCTTCGAGCATTCGCTGTTGCTGCCAATGTCACCGATGACAGAAGATTCATTGGCCCATCTGCGCTGATAGCAGTTGCTGGGCGCATGGAACCTGTCACGACCACGGGCTTGTCGCTCTGGATGGTAAGATCAAGAAAGAAGGCAGATTCATCCAGAGTATCGGTTCCATGCGTCACAACTGCGCCTTGAGTAAACGGACTGTCCAGGTCATCCTGAATCTGCTTCGCCAAAATCCTCAACATGGACGAGCTCATGTCTATGCTGTCCGTATTGGCAAACTGAACACCTCTCACATTGGCTACATTGCACAATTGGGGTACTGCATCAATGAGAGAATCAACTCCCAATGCAGCTGACCGGTATCCCGTGGTCTGATCAGCCGAGCTTGCAGAGCCAGCAATAGTACCTCCGGTGGCATAAATAGTGACGTTGGGAAGATTGGGATTGAAGCAGTTGAATCCTGAAGTGGTCGAAATTTCGAAAGGGATGCCCGTCTGTATTGGTGCATTTTGTTGAATCGAGAAGTGAGGTTGGATGTGTAGGTCGAGGACAGGAGATCCCCAGACCGAAGCAAACCACGCACCAAAAGGCAGCAGGGCCGTTGAAGGGGCCAGCACAGCTATGATAAGCCGCCACAGATAAGTCGACCACGGAGCTGACGATGAAGCCATCTTGATGGTGGACGAGGCTGCAGGCCCTGAGCAAATAGAAGGAGCGGCGGCGACCATAGTCTGGCCGTGAAGTCTTCTGAAGCTGGGCATCATGATGTAGACTAAAATCTATAGATCAACTGTAGCTAAAGGCAATGTAGTGCAGCTATGCTTCATGGACGCTTGTCCTTTAGTCTCGCCAACAAGGTCCAGCCTTTTTTTTTGCTTTTGTGTTTCTTTCTCAAGATGTCTAACGAGTGAGAGCAATAAAAGATTAAACAAATATAGAAGAGAAAGACGACCGAGCACATGCTCATACAATGGAGATGCGATGCTCCCCGTTCTTGTACTGGGAGTATGGCTAATCCATTTTCATCTGTTTACAACTATTAGTCAATTCTCCAATCTCCAATCTCCAATATCCAGCTACTAATGAATGTACTGTACGGTACTGTGTCCATCCATGTAATTATGTATCCATCCATCCACAGCTTTGCTGTACCGTACTGTCCTGTTTGTACGGATACGTACGTATGTACTCTCTTGCTTTGCTGCTGAGCACGGTGCATCGGCCCGCTAGGCGAATCGTAGACCAGTATAGTATGTATGTATCTTACGACCCTGGACACATGTTCTCTGGGTCCGGGTCTGACATGGTTGTTTTGGAAGCCATGACTTCAGAGAGGGTTTTTGTCACTGTTACTGTACCCAGGTACAGACAAGACAGATGCTACTGCAAAGAGACTGCCCCCTAGGAATCTTTTTGCGCCAGTCAACGACTACCAGTCCAGGGTCTTTTTCACATTGAAGCCACTAAACATGGGGGGAGCGGAGGAGTTGGATGGGGACTCTTCATGGGTGTTGATTTTAGTTATGGGGCAGAAAAACGGTTATGGAGAAGTCAAAGTCAAGGATGCTTGTTTGTCTTGCCAGGCTGCCAGGCTAACCTAGCTTAGCCTGCAGGATGCACGAAAGCAAGCAGGCAGGCATAATTGTACTGGGGGCAGGCAAAAGGGCAGGATGGTAGGTAGTGATGGTACACTTACAGTACATACATCAACAAGGTGGCAGTGTAAGAGTAGTGGTGATGGTGATGGTGGTGGTGGTGGTGGTGGTGACGATGATGAGTGCTGCTGTTGAAAACAGCCTACCACGGATGGATGGATGGATCAAGTTCATGACAATTGCTGCACGGATTATGTACATATTTTGCATATTTATCAACGAGTTGCACTTTAAGCCCTCGCGTTCTGATGTTCTTTATGAAACGTGGATATGCATATGTGTGCATTTCTTCAGTAGGGAGCCAAGACCAGAGAATGAGAAAGACATGGGTGTATTCTACCTAGACTAGGATGTCGATAATGAATACTCTTTTTTGATAATTCCACGATTATCCCCGATGACTACTTACATCCAATATGTTATATCCCGGTTGTTTTTCTTTGTTGGTCCTGGGACCGGATCATCAATGACATTATTAGATGCACATTAACTCGTGGCATGACATGGATATAGCAAACAATTTTAACCCTCGCACTCGGTTCAAGATTGTTGCAGTAACTACACATCTGTATATCTCCTAAACATAATTGTATTCTCGTATGCCCGGAGTAGCTATGTATGGAAGTTGAACCATGAGTCAGAACTAGCAGAAACATGATTACTTCTCACTTCTACTACTACATACACAACTGGCAGGTACATCAAATCAAACCTGGACATTTTGGTCTGCAGTATCCAGAAACTCGTTTATCAAACCTCTGACATGACAGTCACATCGCTACTGCAATGTACAGTACGCCGCCAAGGTGCACTACGCACGCAAGACGTACATGCATGATTAACTCAGTCCGTACAGGGGGTCAGACAGCCTATGGATGGACGCATCTGTGGGGCTTCCTAACCTGGGACACTCAGCCGAAGCCCCCGTGGTCTCCGTCTTGTAGCCTTTGAGGCAATTCCGACATCCGTCTTGCCTTAGCCTGTACAGCACATACATAACTACAGAGGTGAACAGACACTCAACTTACAACCATTCATGGATACCATGTCGAGCTAATTCTGAATCCCAATTCATCCGGTCTTGTTCCAACAATTCAACCTGCTTAATCCGGTTCGGCAATTTAGCTTGTTTGTTCCGAGAGGAAGAAAGAGCATGATAAGTTCGGGGAGTTAGGGGGTTATTGGTTGCTCAAGTTTGTCCACACCACTTGGTAGCTAAAAAACCTCTAACCAACAATTCACATGATGCTTCTGACACGCACCTCATCTTGGTTGATCCTCGTCCTCGTTTCTGTGATCGTACCAGGCCAGGTTTTGAGTGCGTGCCTTGTCGTAAAAGGGCTGATGGGGAATTTCTCACGTCACACAAACGACGGAAATAACAGACCGGATCAGCATCGATTCAGCTGTTACGGGCAATCACTGTTGACCACCACCAGAAGTAAAATACATTGGCTTGGGTGATGTTTTGTGTGCTACAAGGAAGAGTCTGCCAGCCTGCATCGTCATCCCATGAAAAGTCATGTAGCCAAGAATAACCCATCAACATTATCACATTAATAAAAAAGGGTCCTCAGATCATATTCCAACAGACGCAAACAAAAAACACAAACAAACCCCCACTGAGATATCCAGTGCGTACATATGCTACAGCTGTCGTTGAAGAGAACCCACCCGGGTATAGAATTCCTTGAAGCCTTCCATCAACCGACAGCGGGTCTTTTTCACCATGTCATATCCCACCACCCGTTTTATGGGGAGCTTGGCTTGGCTTGTAGACTTAGAGGTAGGGGTCGATAATGAAAAAGAAGAAATTTTTCTTTTCTTTTTCCTTCCAAACAAGAATTGACAGGTACGGATTCGTAGCGAGTCAAGGTGCTTCCCGCCGTTTCACGGCATTCCCGCCCCATCTTATTCCCACTTCTGACGACGATTTATGCCGGCACTTTGAACTTGAGTGCTGCATCGATACTGTAGGTAGTAGGTAGGTAGGCCCCTACCCAGGTAGATGATGATTATAAGATATCCACACTTGATCAGTGCCTTGATGAAGTAAATACCTACTCTAGATAAATCCACTACGGTACGGTCCGTTGGCTCTATCCCGCGCCATGTTTGTCTAACTATCCATATACACTATTCACAACACT
Source organism: Fusarium praegraminearum (assembly GCA_002093855.1). Taxonomy (NCBI): domain Eukaryota; kingdom Fungi; phylum Ascomycota; class Sordariomycetes; order Hypocreales; family Nectriaceae; genus Fusarium; species Fusarium praegraminearum. The sequence goes on from LXHY01000097.1 coordinate 40,567, forward strand.
GTGATACCGTACAGTATGCCTAATAATAATTTATGATACGTAGAATTGCATGCTTCAAGTACGTCGTTATCACAACAAAAAGACCGGGTCCGAGCTGAGACACACGCACGTCGTCAGCAATCTTCAAGTCATCCCATCGCAGCCTGCATAATCGATTAACATGTCAACAAGACTGAGTAGACGGATGGTTGGAACACACATACAACACCATTCTGAGACATGCAGCATCACAACTAAGCCCAGTTCCACCTTCTAAAAGGATCCAGGTGCATACCATACATACGACAGACAACTCGTGGTTGCGAGCGAGTACATAGGTAGTAAGCGACCAGGTACATGACATGTACTGTACTGTGTATGTACCATCAGGGGAGGACTAGCCCAGAGCCTGCAGCTGGTATCCGCATCACTATGGAGCCAGGGCCGAGACCTGTCAAACTGGGCTACATGCATGAAACGACGTCGACTGTTTGTTCTGTTGACTGTTTATTGACTGTAGACTTAAGCTGCTCTACTCTCAAAAGACTCTTCCTATCATGTACGTTGTGTATCTCTGCATAAACGAAGCAACACAAAACCCCGTGCTTAAGGTGATGTTATGCTATGATGTTATGTGACAGATGATATGCACCCCTATGGGGAAATGGTGATTACTGTAACCAAACGCATAGCATCGCGATCTCCTACCAACATACTTTCTTCCTCCCTCCCA
>LXHY01000098.1:0-22788 GCA_002093855.1 Fusarium praegraminearum
CTGGAGCTGGAGCTGGAGCTGGCAATTAACGCTGAACAAGAAGCCAAGACGACGGAGTCTGTCCGTTTCTCTTCTAGCGCCATAACGAGAAATATGGATCGCCATGCTTCTAGAGCGTGTTCGGTGCATTGATAGCGCACTAACATCCAATAACAGCAGACGCTGGTATCAACACACAACAGTTGGTCGAACTAGATACCCGAGCTTTACCCAGACCAGAAATGGATCCCTTCCCCCTTCCCCCCAACCGAGGGGAAGACAAGGTTAGGGGAGGGGAAAACAGAACAACAGGTACTCTGTAATGGCCCCTGAGTCAAACAATTCAAGAGGAAAGACCAAGCCTTTTTGAACCCTTCATTTGTTCTACAGTCACAATACAATCCTTCTGTTGGTCAACCGGAACTGGAACTACGTACCAGGCCCAGTTTATTCCTCCTGCCTCTCAATCCCAGCTCCCAGCTCCCAGCTCCCAGCTCCCAGCTCCCAGCTCCCAGCTCGACGGGATCCGATTCGACCCTCGACACACCGACGCACCGATCCCAATTCAATCAATCAATCGATACGATAGTACATACATACATACATACATACATACACAATAATGTCTGGTCTCGACGCGCAAGAAATAGCCGCAGCCTACGACGCCGTGCGCTCCGATAAGGAACCCACCAACTGGCTCCTTATCTCGTACGCGTCGGCCGTGGGCAACAAGCTGGCGCTCACCAAGACGGGCACGGGCGGTCTCGCCGAGCTGGTGAGCAACTTGGACGACGGGCAGGTCCAGTACGGCTACGTGCGCGTCGAGTACGCCAACGACAAGGAGAGCACGCGCGTCAAGTTCATACTCGTGGTCTGGATCGGGGAGAACACAAAGGTCATGCGCAAGGCGCGCGTCAGCATCGAGAGCGGCGACGTCAAGAGGCAGCTTTCGCATCACAGCATCGCTGTCACGACGGGGGATAAGTCGGAGCTGGATGAGAGGGATATCGTGGTTCGCTTGAGGAAGGCCGGTGGTGCTGATTACAACGGAGGACGGGGCTGATCGCGTATTACTGCTGCACTACTACACATATAGCGTTTGGTGCACATGCATATGTACACACATACATACAGATTGCTCATGCAAGGAACGGCCCGTCATGACAAGCGTATTGATCATCAGCTATCGACATCGAGTACCGGTCACGTGTCGGTGAGGGAAAGACAAGAGAGACGGGGATTAAGGACGTGTCGCCGGACTTCTTAGATAGGAATAAGCCCATCATGCATGCATGATTATCGGGGAAAGGTAATGTTTATCTTGTTTCAACCTGGATACATCTCAACTGTCAACTTGGACGCACGCGACACACACACACACACCTCAAAGACCAGGGTGACAATGGTGATGGTGGTGATACCCTGACGATCACGTACTGGATATTCACCAGATTAGGTAAAGTATGAAAAGCAAAGCTGAGGGATCGTCGAACCAGAAACCGGAATTCGGGCTGTCGGGGTTGACAGATAGAGAGAGATACTACCTATGACACAGGCTACAGGGTATTGTTGGCTGTCGCTGTTTCACAAGGAGCTGTCGTGCGATGCTTCACATGTTTGTTGCGCAATCCGCGGCACGAGAGCAAGTAATTGGAAAAAAAATTAATTTAAATTAAAAACTGACTGGTCTGATGTGCTGAAAGTTTGGTCCAATACTCTGTACACAAACAGACAGTTCTCAACGTTGCTTGTGTGCTGTTGTAAAGCTTAATCTCCTTCCAGTTTGAGGTTGAAGCCGAAACCTTGTGTCGGCCTGTCCGTTTGGTGCCCTCTCCACTGTATTTCATGACGTAGCAGCCTATGGGCGCTGGGCGCTGGGTGCTGGGCGCTGGGGCGCTTTCTTGGTTGCGTGAGTTTTCCTTCTCTTTCGCTTCAGCCCCACGCGCTAGAGAGATCCATGGGAGATGGGTATCGCCTATCAGAGGCATTTATCGTAGAGTACAAGAGGTGAACTAAATTAATTGCGGTTTAGTCTCGAGTCAGCAGAGTGCAGACCTGCTCAGGAGCTGTTGGTTCTGTTCCATAGGTTCCATTTGTTCTGGGCTCACTCACAGACATTGCCCTGCCCTTGACCACTGCAACATCCATCTCTTCCCTGTAATTACTGCATGGCATTGGCCCTTGTTGGTGAATTGACTGATGAGTTCGACTTGACCACTCTCTAATCGCAATCGTCCATGTGGGAAACCCATGTCCGAGTCTCTCTTCTTATCCTGCTCCATTCCTTCTTGAGACTAGACCTCGCCCAGGGGATCCATTCTGTATCCATGCCCCTGTCAAGTCAAGTCTCTCTTGCTTGCCAGTTGCCACCCACTGTACAATGGCCTAAGCCTGGTTCGGTCAATCCCCCCCATGTTTCCCATGAGTGCGCTACTCCAAATTTCTTCCAGGTCCCTCCCCCCCCGTCCGTCATTTTTCCCTTTCCCCAGATTCAATTCGATCTTCTCTCTTTCTCTCTCTTTCCATTTATTAGTTTGGACCTGGTCTCTTTTTAGAATCCTGTCGTTTTTTGTTTTCTTTCTTTTTTAAAAAAATCCCCTCATTTCCCCTCCATCTCCTCTCACGCCCTCTCTCACACACACACACTCTCTCTCTCACCACGCAACAAATCCTCTCTTCCTCCGCCCTGTCAATCATGTCCAAACACGACTCGGGCAGCACCAGCACTGGTGCCATGGAGCAGCCCGCCATCGACCAGAAGCCTCGACGAAACTCCAAAGCTTCCGGCTCGGGCAACCCAGATGCTGCCGATCAGCTCCTCGAGAACCTTGGCTACAAGGCTGAGCTGTCGCGAAACCGCTCGACTTTCCAGGTCGCCTTCATGTCCTTCGTCCTCGCTTCCATTCCCTACGGTCTCGCTACAACCTTGGCTTACCCGCTGATTGGCGGCGGCCCCGTCAACGTTATCTGGGGATGGCTCGCTGTTTCTCTCATCATCGTCTGTGTCGCTGCGTCCCTGGGTGAAATCACCAGTGTCTACCCTACAGCTGGAGGTACATTTTCTCTCTCTCTCCCTCCAATCTTCCCTTGCTCGCTTGGTCTGTTGTGCACTGTGAAACATGTCGCTGATTCGTTTGCCCGTGATAATTAGGCGTCTACTACCAAGCTTTCATGCTCTCCCCTCCTCGATGGCGTCGCATTGCAAGCTGGATCTGCGGCTGGCTCTACATTGTCGGAAACATTACGATTACCCTTGCTGTCAACTTCGGTACCGCCTTGTTCATTGTCTCGTGTGTCAATGTCTTCGAATCGAGCCCCGGCGTCGGTGTCATGTCTGGAGAGGCCTACCAGGTCTTCCTCGTCTTCCTCGGCCTTACATTCCTGTGCAATGCCGTCTCTGCGCTGGGAAACAAATACCTTCCCTGGATTGATGTACGTGAACTGTCTTTGTGTCTGGTGATTGAATGGTGTGCTGATAATTTGTTACAAAGACTGCTGCTGTGTTCTGGACTTTTGCTGGTGTCATCGCCATTGTCGTTTGTGTTCTCGCCATGGCAAAGGAAGGCCGTCGCGATGCCGCCTACGTCTTTGGTCATTTCGAGGCAAACTCTGGCTGGCCCAAGGGCTGGTCTTTCTGTGTCGGTCTGCTCCATGCTGCCTACGCTACTTCTTCCACTGGCATGATCATCTCGTGAGTTCAATTGACTTGACTGCCCGCGTAGATGCATTACTGACCCCATCTCTAGCATGTGTGAGGAAGTACAGAACCCCTCGGTCCAGGTCCCCAAGGCCATGGTCGCCACCATCTTCATCAACACCTTCGCCGGTCTCCTCTTCATCATCCCGTTGATGTTCGTCCTCCCCGATCTCCAACAAGTCATCCTCTCCGCCCAGCCAGTGCCCTTCATCATCAAGTCCGCTGTTGGCAGCTCCGGCGGCGCCTTTGGACTCCTCTTCCCTCTCATCATCCTCGCCATCATCTGCGGTATTGGCTGCACAACTGCCACTTCTCGATGCACATGGGCTTTCGCTCGTGACGGTGCCATCCCCGGTGCCAAGTGGTGGTCCAAGGTCAACACTTCGCTCGACGTTCCCCTCAACGCCATGATGCTCAGCATGGTTGTCCAGATCATCCTCGGTGTCATCTACTTTGGTTCATCCGCCGCCTTCAATGCCTTCTCCGGTGTTGGTGTCATTTGCTTGACTGCCTCTTACGCTACCCCCATTGCCATCAGTCTCGCCACTGGCCGTAAGCAGGTCAAGACTGGAAATTTCTACCTGGGCAAGTTCGGCGCTGTCGCCAATGTCATCGCCATCGGTATGTTGTCCACTAACCTCTCAATCCGTCTGTCCTTTGCTAACCTGTCCAGCTTGGTCTCTTCTCGCCATGCCTCTCTTCTGCATGCCCTCCACGATCCCCGTCACACCCGAGACCGTCAACTACGCCCCCGTCGTCTTCGTCTTCGCATGCCTCGTTTCTGGAATTTGGTACTGGGCCTGGGGTCACAAGAACTACGCTGGTCCCCCCACCAACGAGGATTAGAGAAGCAATACTGCTTCCTGAGTGAGCAGTATCTAGATGCTTTGGCAGTTTATTTCAGCATTTGATTTGATATGTTTTGAACATCAGTGTGTATATATGTGCGAGGATTTGAAGTCGTGCTCGTGTGCTTGATACCCATAGATACCTGGTGTTGGATACAGGATCTGACCTGATCATGGTATAAGTGATCTGAGTGTTGTTGGCCAGGAAGATACCAAGATAGTTGTAATTCGATATATGTTGAGCTGTTACTTGGATACTCTTGACTGAATGTTACATGTGATTGAGCTTCGATGTCTTCGTTAACTACAAGCAGTGCCTCTTCGATGATGACTTGATCAATTAATACCAGCGACAAAGGCAGAGAGGCCTTGCGTTGTCGACAGTGGCTGCTTTAATAACACACATGTCAACATGTGTGTTCTGTATCCCCAAGACACTGTAGCCATACTGTATAGTAATAGGTCATGCTGTGATCAAGTCCAAGAAGAGTCACGCACCGTGCATTCGCTACAATGAGAAGCCAGCTTCTTTCTATATGTAATATGCCACTCTTTGTGTCTTGAACGTCATGGATCAAGATCATCGAGACCTGGACGAAACTCAACACTATGCAATCTATAGGGTGTGCTGCTGTCGGCAAAGTATCTCCATGCTATATGGCCATTCGGACTGTATTTACTTATATTCATTGCTGTTCCTTCAAAATAAGCTCATTAAGCATCGCATTCTTACCATCATAGGCAGGATGAACAATGTCTGAAAGACACTTGACAATATGCAACCTGTAGGGTATGCTGCATTTACAAAGTCTCTGCGAGCTCTATGGACACTGAAGACATATCTAAATTTACCTATGGCTGTGTCCTCGGACTGGAAGTCATTAGACATCCTATCTTTGTTATTGTTGGTTAGGGTCATTGAGCTCTGGAGGACGATCGACATGCTACATATCCATATTTTATACTACCCTTAATGAGGCACCTCGAGGAGATCTGACTACTCAAGTTGTATCTACTTGTACCCATTGCTGTACCTTCAAGCTTACGTCTATCAGACTTGACCAGGGCCTTGAGTCTGCCATTGCTTCTATCCAGTATAGGTCCGTTCCCCCGGTAGGCGGCATCGGTGATGGCATGCTGCCGACCTAGCTGTTGGCACCTCTCCATCTCTAGGCCCATCTCTCACTTACCAGACTCACAGCAAGAGCAATAATAAGGGTCAAGACTATGTGAAATAGGTAGTCAAGCTGGGAAAATCTTATGTATAGGTATGGACGAAGTATCTTGGAGCTATATATTAACTTGAGCCATATCGACTTGCTCAAGTGACCTTGGTCTTGAGCTCAACAGAATGAACCAAATTCTTAATCCCGCCATGGTATCTGTTCACGGGAACGTTACCCAGGAAGATAGTAGCGATGGTGGTCTGTCATCACCTTCCTGTGTTTACTTGGCTTGTGCACACCAGACTTGGAATAATCGCAATAATAACAATTGTAACTCTGTAAAAACAGGTTATATAGCTGGAAAGACCTTGCATTATGCTTCTATGTAAAGTATCTCAAGGCTGCCTTTTTACTTGAGCCACTTCTACTTATACTCTACTCGAGTGATTTTGGGCTCAAGCTTATTAGAACGAATCAAGTTCTTAATTTCGCTATAGAATATGTCCAAGAGAATCTTCCCCAGGTAAGTGACACTGATGGTGGTCTATTACCGACCTTGCCGTTGACAACCTTCCCATGTTGGACCTAGCTTGTGCACGCAAGACTCAGAGCCAACAACAACAAGGGTCATAACCGTAGGTAGCATAGCTGGACTGACCTTACGGTATGCTTACATTGGGGACGAACAAGGACTACTGGAAGAATCCTCATGTGTCACCACTGGTATCACCAGGACGGACTTTCACCCGAGTATCTCTAAAAAAGACAGCAGCCGGTGGGTAGCACAAACGTTGGCCTGCCAAGTCTTGGGGCTTTATCATTATGCCCTCAGAAGCCTACTCTAAGAAGCACAATCTGATATACTAGTTTCGTCTCTTATGCTTCCAGCGGCCAATCGTTATGACGCCCTGAGTAATAGTTATAGAACCCGTCATGTTTATGTCACACAACGTTTAGTGCAATCTAGTAGATACAAGTGTCGCTTGTCACTCTCATTTAACATCTGTGACTCGTCAAACTTGTGCTTAAGTATTATCCTTGCCCATTCCTCTCTAGGCCAAACCCGAACTAATGCGCAATGTTGCCATCTGCCATCTTCTGTGTAACTCTGCAACCCTTCCTTGAACAACCAACTCAATCATCAGTTCACGATCTAATGCGTTTCAATCGGTGTTCGATATAGGTCATACATATCACTCATAGGTCAAGGTGATGGTTTTCAGAATGTACCCGTCTTTAGTTGGTGACAAGAGTGTTCACAAGCTACTGTTCCACAAACTGACTGATCACTCAGTTGAACACTCCATGATACAATGACTATATAATCTAAACGAACGATAAGAACATAAAAAAAACTGTACAAAGACGTGCCTCAACTCATCCATCAAGCTTTGAGACAACAGGGCTTGATGTCCTCTCCTTGGTAGAGTAATCTCCCTCATCGACACTCACTCCAACTCTTTCAACGTCATCAGAGCCCTCCTCATCAGATGCTCTTGAATTTGTGGAAGAGCCCTCATAACCGTTCTGCATGAGTTGAGGGTTCCTTCGAGACCACCACAGTAGCCCAAGCTGCACAAAAACAGATCCAAACGAGAACGCAGTTGTGAGCGGGAATCCGATCGGATACTGTGGCGCGTCAGAAACCCTAAAGGCACGAAGAGGTATAGTCGCGTGTCCAATGTAAACGATCATGACCGTCAAAGCGACGACGATAGATCGTGCTTCAGGCTCCTTTCGCATCAACTCGGCAAACCACGCCATCAGGGCTGGACTCCCTGCGTTGACAGCGTAGGTCATAAAGTAGAACCCCATGACGACCTTGTTGTCCGATGGCCAGGCGCAGAGAACACTCAGCATGATTCCCAGCATAAAGGCACAGCCTGAACTGATCTGCCATCTCCAGTGCTTCCAGTCCGACAAGCCGTTGAGGATCAGGTTGGTGCAGATCTGCATGGCATAACCACCCAACGGAAGGATGTTGACTTGGTATGTGCTGTAGATGCGGTTGCCTGCGCTGTCCTTGAGACTCTCAATGTACAAAACAAAGTAGGCGTTTGCTCGATGTGCCCATGCGTTCATGACGAATGCACAAAGGAAGAAGAAAGTAACAGGGTGAGTGATCAGCTTGCGCAACTTTTGCTTCAGAACCGAAGTCGGGATCAGGTTTGAAGTTTTGGCGCCAAAGTCTCCCATGCGCTCTCGTGAGAGTCTCTTCTCATCTTCCGTCAACCACTTGGCACGAGTGTACGCAGGCGTATCCGGAATGACAAAGAACCCCACGATTCCCTGAGCGATGGTGATGACTCCCGAAACGATAAACAACCACTGCCATCCCGCGATACCGTGAGCGCCGTTCAAGTTGCGGTAAAGAGCTGCCTGGAGAGCGCCAAGAAACATAGCGCCTGCTACGTCGGATACGTTGAAGCAGGCGATCCGTAAGGCGAGCTCCTTGGGAGTGTACCAGTTGAAGATGAGAGAGACGACGCTGGGCCAGAAGACGGCGGAGAAGAGGCCGAGGAAGAAGCGAAGGACGTAGACTGTGGTTGCGCTTTTGGCTTGGCAGGTTCTGTATGGCAGTGAGCTTTCGTGTAGGTAGGTTTCAGGCTTGCTGCTTACACCAAAACGAAAAGTCCCCAGATAATCTCACAGGTCGGGAGGAAGATAGACGGTCGGACCTATCAGAGTCAGTATACTGTCAGACGGATCAACGAGATGACTGCACTCACCCTCGTCTGGGCCAGTTGGCCGGGAACAAGCCCGATGGCATACCCTATGGAGAAAAAGGTATTGAACATGACCAGCTCATTTCCATACAAGCCCAGCGCCTCTCGCATTCCTGAAACATAAGCCTGTGTGGTAGCGGACTGGTCCATCTCCTTCATGATACCAGCGATGAACGTCCACGTGAGGAGAAGGCAGTCCAGCTTGAGGATCAAGACATGTCGTGGGTTCTTGAAATAGGGGATAATGCTGGATATTTGCTTGAAGATGCCCGTCTGAGGAGGATGCGAAGTCACATCCTGGGCTGTCGTTGAGTCCATGTGTGCTGGTGTTTCGGAAGTAGTAGTCGTGATTTTCTAGTCTCGACTCGTTTTGTCTGGAGTGTGCAAGTCAGGATGATAATGATGTCGAGTAAAACAAAGATCGAGATGAAACGTGAGTTATATACAAGGGCCATTCCGCACCCTGTCTTTCTCGTCACCATCCCAGTAACATCCTTGTGCCTCTGAATCGGCCTCGCAGCGACAGCGGATCAAGATAGGCATTTAGTGGGCCACTCAAGGCTCGCGTCATTTGCCGCGCAAAGAACGACATGGGAGGAGGATTATCCCAGACAGGTAATATCCGTCGGGCCAAACCTCGATGTCAGACTGGGACGTTTTAAGCTTAATTGTTACATCGCAGCGATTGGATACCTGATTGTAGTAGTCTCTTGCTCTGCAACGGGAGGATTGCGCTGCATGATCTTGATGAGTTATGTAGGTACTACTTTTATCGTCGCTCTCCAACGGCTCTGTACCGACCTGCGATAAGATGGATATCACTGATAAGATGGATAACACTGATAAGATGGATGAGATGGATAAGATGGATAAGATGGATAAGATCCATATCTCTGATACGCTTATCGATAAGCTCAATGCCAACATGCGCAATTCAGCAACGCGCCTCACGGCATCAGAACAATTGGCCGCTGGAAGCACAAGGCATTTAGACCACACTCTTCAGATATTCATTTCGCCGACGTATCTACAACTCACCGGCGCGCAAAACAAGCAGCCAAAGCTGTGCTACAGCGACATGCCCCCTTGCTCTTTTTTCTGTCCAATTACATGTGCTAACAACGATTACGTAAGAATTGCACCACCATCCAACGTCATGCGTTAATGTGGTAGGGCAGTTAACTACCTGTTCATCTCTGTACAATGTTATAAAAGCCTCATCATACATAGCTTTGCATTGTCATTCGTCTCATAGTCTGGTTCTATTCACTTTCAGCAGAAGAAACATGGTGCGATTCGCTTGTTGGTCTCTACGCTGTGATCTAAAGGGGTACGTCGCAAGCAGAGTAATGCAAGATGCTGTTGAGATCGAGAAGAATTGGAACGGGCTACATATAAGCCTACTAATTCCAACACATGAATAGCTTCTATTCTTTTTCCACACACATTGTCCTGTATGGCAGATACTGGATGCAGAATAGCAGGAGTTTGCAAGTATGCAAGTGTCGTCTTAACAGCGTCATAGTAGCTCATGACCCTTCAAGGCTTTGCTGTTCTGGTGCTACTGAAGCCCAGTGTCAATGATCCGGCTTGATGTACTCAGTGATATGTATCTCAAGTCAGATAAAGGCTGTAAGAATTGTGACATTAATCTGAACTGTAGCCTGGTCTAAACTCAATCTTGCCTTATCATCTCTGTCTTGATTTCTCTGTTTAGATTAGGTAGTGTTGTCTTCTTTCTCTGCCTAGGCATGCACCTATCTAGATCGAGTTTCTTCGAGGAAGCCCCGATCCGTAATGTTACGTGGAGGCATCAGAATGACGGCTAGCATTTTCACACGGTATTCTGGGCTAATAGCTAGTGATCACCTGTCATGTTCACAATGAGCCAAATTGGTAAGGGACTGTACACGGTGAAATCCAACGTTGTATTCTCGAATCTGGGACATTCAAATTAGTAAAATACCAAGAGCAAATACAAACAGTTGTTACCTAGATTCTCCGATTTCTCAATAATGAGCGTAAATCTCAACTCCTTCCTGCCAGTTCGCATCCTACAATTTCTTCATTGCTGACTATCGCATGCCCGTGATCGGAGATAATCATCCTCTGTCTCGAACTCGAACACTTGATTGGGCATATCCCTTTCCATCACGTCTGGTGTTTGAATCCAAGCGGTGTGCTTGTCTCTGTACTCCCAATACTGCCAGATATCTGCCGAATGGGCAGCCTTCATTTCGTCTACAGTCGTCTGGCAGCTCTCAAGAACTCCCGGGTTGAAGTCGCAGCGAAACACACTGGATGTCTGGTTCACCAATTGTACAATGGCATCCTTGAACACAGCATCAAAGGTGTAATCGCGCTTCAATTCTTCCACTTGCCTGTCTGTAAGGTGTTCGAAAAGGCCGATTTCCAAACACTTACGCATAGCCTGACCCCTGGCAATGCGCCTGTGGATGAGCTTCTGGAATCCCTCTGTGCAGAAATCGGGGTAGGCGTCTGCTTCCAGTACCAGTGTCAATGATCCAGCAGTTATGTCCTCATCGTATACCGCGATAGTGTCCAGGAGCCACTGGGACACTTGAGGAACGAACGACTCAAAGTCGAGAAAGATTGAGTGGTCGCCGTCTGACAGAACATCCACCGCATGATCGGCTCCACAATAGTTGTTATAATAAGTACTGGCGACATTGATGCGACGTTCGATTCGAAGCAAATGGCTCTCTCTGAGGAACGGAACTAACCCGTCAACATGAAGGGACATTTTGTTCACTGATGGGTGGTCTTCCTGGAGGATTATAGTTCAAATTTGAGTTCGTTGGGTATTTGGAAGCAGGCCAAGAAATCGAAACGCGGCGGCGGTAGCAGAGAACATGACCTTTTCGCGTGCACGAACGTCAAATTCGAGCGTCGGTTCGCATCCCTCAAAACGATGACCTTCTGGGAGCTTTTCGTAATGGTTGTACTTTTCTTTCCAAGCGTAATACCATGTATTGGGAAGCTTCCAGACATATTCAGGGATGTCAAGTCGGTCCATAGCGATCTGAAGCTGATGTCGTGAGGGAATTGCCCAACAATCGAATTGGAGGTCAAGGAAATCTCGCGCAGGATGTTTGCCAGCCCAATGGGGCAGACACGCATACACACGGTCGCTGAATTCCTGCGGATACTCATCTGCGATGAGTCTCAGGCAATGGGGTAAGCACTTACGGATCTCTCCAGAGTAAGTGTCCCACTGTTGGTATGCGCGATCACATGTGTCTGTGTCACCGTACGCTGGGAGATATTCAACATATTCATGGACTTGCGCATAGCCCTGATAAGGCCTTGGAGACTCGAGATCATATTGGCTGATTTCGCGGTCATAGAAATCTCGTACAAACTGGCATGCATCGAGTTGCCTATGGTTAACAGGATGCGCGGAATTCCAATGTAGATCAGTTCTGCCACCATCGCCAGTGTTCCAGACGTGGAAGTGGAAGGCTCGCTCGGCGTCAAGTTTGGCCCTGAAGGTGGGGAACCTCTTCTCCAGCTGAGCGTGCATCTCTGGGGTGACAAGATGGGCAAGATGTAGGACAATGTCTTGTTGCAGAACATAATAATATGTAGCTACAAGATTGAAGCATCCTGCTAGACTGCGCCAGTCCTCACGATAGAGGGTTGAGAAATGAATTGTATTGACGGCAAGTGGGAGGTTCTTACAGTCATTGGCAATCGAGCGGCATGTGTAGATGAGAGACAGGTCGATCGGGGTATTGTCGGCGTATCTGAGCTTGTCTGACTGGCCATCGTAGACGTAGCCGCCTTGAACTTTGAAGTGTTGGCGAAATATTTGCTGTCTTATCTCTGTAGGGAGCTCGGTGATGCCGCGTTTGGTGGCCATGGTGGACATGGTGGACATGGTGGACAAATGTTGTCAGTGAGATGAATGAGGGAAAAAAGTTGGAGTTTGGAGTCGGCAGTGGATGGCAAATGGGTTTTATGTTGGGAGACTATGAGTCATCCTCCACTAGGCAGCAGCCAATAGAATCAAGACGAGTGCGGTACAAGAAACTCAAAATCAACACACCAACACAAACATGCACAGGGGAAATCAGGGAAATCAGGGAAACCAGAGTTGTTGTTTTCGCCGAAGCATTTTATTTTATTTATGTTTTAACTATAAGCTGGAGCCCTAGTCTTCTCGATGTACTCAAAATTCTCAACAAAAGGATCTATCTGGATCAAAAACTCAAAATATCAAAACAAGGTTTTCCCAATAACTTTCTTCAAAAGAACACATATGCTGCTGAACCTGTTAGCAAGATGTCTTACTGGAGAATCTGTACTTACTTACTGGCAAGGTAGAAGAAGAAGCCTCCGAGCTGTGCGCCCAGTAGCTGTTTCTTCCTCCTGCAACACAACATCGAGCAACGTCAAAGCTATTCACACAGGTCAGCATAAGGAAGCAAAGTACCAGCCAGGTTATACGCCTACTTACTGCCCATTCAATCCACCAAAGTCTCTAGCATAAGTCAGTCCTATTACAAGCAGAACATCTACTCACTATCCAACATACCGAGGTACTCCAAAGAGTACCAAGTGCAAGCAAAAGCACTTACCGTCAGTCAATCCCTGATCCATCTACTGAACAGATTAGTATGCTGTTGGTAGAGCATAAAGTGCACCATATGTACTCACCGCTCCACATAGCTAACCGACGTCGCAGGTCATACAACAATGCAGCCTGACATAGGTTAGCAACGCCTTGTTGAATAGCTGACAGCCTGCATATCAACTTACCTCGACGACGAAGCCTACACAGTGGCATCCCTGGCTATCCAGATACCCATTTCCTCAACGAAGAAGACACGAATCGGGTCATCCAACTGAGCAACCACGGCAAGGACCTGAAATGGCTGAGGCACGAGGCAAGGAGCCTCCAAGAGGTCGGGCGACGTGATGATGATGACCACAGCCTAGTCACTGTAGATTGAGTCAGTTGGAATAGTTCTTATACAGAAGATATAGATTACTGACGGTTGATTGCCTTTGGCTGCGAACTCCTCTTGCTCTTCGCAAGGCGTTTTCGAACCGTCCAGCTAGGCAGGATGGTTCAAGGGCTTGAGCAGGAGCTTGCGCGCCTAAGGGACCTTGAGCAGAGGCTTGCAGGAGGGCTTAACGTCTACGAAGACGAAGTCGCCTTCCTCAAGGCAGTCAGGTCGGATCTAATTCAAGTCAGCGTACTGGAACAAAACAAAGCTCAGAGAAGTCAACAACATACCTGAGGCACAGAACCTGGTGTCGGGTCCTCAGATCCCAGCTCATTTGGGTCAACGAGGCCTTTGAAGACGCTGTCGTCAAGGCGATCGAAGTCGAGATAGCGAAGGATGCGGCCACGGTGGCCAAAGTGATGAGGGCTTCCGCGCTGGATGCCGCCCCATGAGCTGGACTCGGAGCATTAGCAAGAAGAAGATAAAATGGCCGGACTAGCTTACTGACAGGAGCTGCGTGCGTGCGCGCGCGCGTGCGGGGTGGATTGGGTTGATTGGGGAATCGCTGGAGCACAAGAGTTAGCGTATAACTCGGATGGGTTCGCTGGGACGATGTGGATGGGCCATACGGACAGGCGAATCTGAAGGGCATGGTCAGTAGATGACCAAAGATCGTGTCGTGATGTAGGAATGAGTAGTGGAGGAGGATCGGGGTCGGGGGACGAACATACAGGGTTCTGTTGGGGTCTGCAAGAAAGGTCAGCATAGTCGCAATAATCTTGACAGACGTTCGAAAACTTACGATGTAGAAAGTCAAGTTCAAGGCGGCCCGAATCCAAAGACTGGCGGAGTCAGTCATCATGCCAACAAATTCTCACATGTCGAAGTCTGACTTACATTCGTCAACATCCGGATCACGTGCGTGACCTTCAGTTGCCTACCCTCTGTGGCAGTCAGTACAAATTGACAGACAAGATTGGTTCAACGTACAGACAAGGGATCAATGTTATCAACAAAATATTCAACCGTGGGTAGCTCCCTCATGCCAATCAATGTAATGAGGGAGCTGAAACAAATACCATATGAGGAGGACAAAACTCAGAAAGGAGATGGTGAATAATGTATACAAATGAAAGGAAAGGGAATTAGACATTAGTAGGAATGTCCTCCTGTATGGCGTAAAGGTGCCTAAGCACTGGTGTGCCGATCATAGAACGGCGAGTCTTCCCGGATGTAGTCGTACTGAAAGCCAAGTGGGAAGTAGACCATAGCCCACTGGGTAGCAAGCTTCGCGTGGACTGTGAGAAGGGTGTCCCAATCCAGTCTGCCAATACGATCGACCAACTTCTGTCGTGCGGCATGGAGTTCTGGGCAATGAAAGAACAGGTGATAGACGGTTTGGTATCGATGTCCGCATGTGCATGCCGGAGACAAAACAGCCAGTTCTCCGGCGTGCTCGCTAGCTTTGGAGCTAGGGTTGACTGGTCGTGGAATCCTCATGTCGTGCAACGGGCCATTCAAAGCGATCTTCTCGGTGCGTAATTCGAGCAGCAATGTACTCTCACCCCGTCGCAGACGTTGATAGAGATCGAGACTCTCATGACCCCAATCCTCCCTCAAACTGGCAGGACGGTGCCTGGACGGATGCTTGTCCGCTCGCTTGCATCGGTACTTGTTCCATTCCTGGGAACTTCTCTTCTCCTCATCCTCGCGGGCCACGTCATTGATGGCTTGCTTGCGCTTCTTCCGATCACGCCACGCCTTGAGAAACTTGTTCTCATCACCTCCCTTCTTCGATAAAAGGGCCTCGGCAGCTCGGATTGCCAGTTGGCGCGCTTTTTTGTCGAGAATGTCCGCTGTCAGGAGGTTGTAGTGCCTTTGGGACGAATGTGGGTCGTGTAGTGGGCTGACATAGGGTTTCTTCTCCTGGATGTCCATGGACAAGGCTCGCGCAGCTTGTGCCCTTCTGTAGAGGTAGAAGCGAATGTTGGAATGCAGAGCTCCTTGAGAATGACTTGTTTTGGTGACTGACCAAAATAAGCTGTCACGACCTTGAGCACCTCATACTGGATTGACTCGAGTCGGTCCACCTGTTCCTTCAGTGACTGTGGAAGCTTCTCTTCTGGGCAGAACTGAAACCAAGCTTCACATGCGTATGCGAAAATAGGCAGGATACTACCCATGTAGAACTCCCGCGCTCTCTGAACTGTCAAACCAACCTTGCGCCTGGCTATGAATCTCAGATGCCTCAGCTTCCTCTTGACTCTCTTCTCAATGTCATCGACATGTGATTTGAAGCCGAGCTGAGGGTCGAGAATGACTCCGAGCATCTTGACCTTTTGCTCTTTGAAGCATGAAAGGTTGCCAGCAACTCCAGGAATGTTGGGGAGGAGTTGGCAGTCAGGCGACTTGTCCCGAGGGTTCTTGAAGTGCGTAATACTGTACTTCTGCGGGGAGAACTCCGTCCCCGTCTCTTCCGCCCATTTTGCAATCGTACGATGGGCCTGCTCCAACGCCAAGCAGTTCTCACGGTAGGATTGAGACAGGATGACAATATAGGTATCATCGACGTAGCAGAAGGGAATGATCTTGACACCGTGGATCTTCTCGGCCTCCAGTCTTTCAAGCAAAGGGGCTGCAAAGAACAAGAACAAGAGTGGCGAGAGTGGTGATCCTTGCGGAATCCCAATGTTGACGCGAGTGGGGCCGGAGGTGCTACCAGGGAGTTTGAGGCTGGTATAGCGGTCCGAGAGGAATGACTGCATCATGCGAAGAAAAGCCACAGGTAGGCCCTTGTCTGCAAGGACCTGGAGAACCAGCGCGCGGTTAACCCGGTCGAAAGCACCTGCAATATCAAGACCCATTTTGGTGATCTTCTGCAACTTCCCTGCTGCAAGTCTGGCCTTCTTCCTAGACCAGTTCCGATGAATAATCTTCATCAACTTCTTGATGCAATCCGTGGCAGACTTTCCTGGTGCGCCGTACTGGGATGCAGGAAGGAGGAGGTTGTCAATCGCAACCTTCTTGAGGCAGTTGGCCAAGAACCTCTCGAATACCTTCCCAAGAGAAGCTAGAAGTGCAATCGGACGCCAGCTCTTGGCTGAGGCGTACGATTCCTTATCTGGTTTCGGAACCATGCGCACAAGGGCAGGTTTGAAGCAGGTAGGGAAGTGAAAGAGCTTGATGCAGGCACGAAAGAGAATGGTGAGGTAAGGGGCGAGCGTGTCCCGTGCTAGCTTCAAAGCCTCGCCAGGGACCGTATCAAGGCCAGGTGTCTTCTTCCGCCGTAATCCGTTGATGAGGCGTTTGACCTCTGTCTCGTCCAAAGATATGTCCATCTCGTACACTGTGCGTTCCGGATCAATGTTGGGAAAGGGAACGATATTCATGTCCTCGATCTCGGGCTCATTCATCCCCTTCCACACCGTCTCGAAGAAATGTCTGAACTTCTCCTGGTCGGAAATGTAGGAAACACCTGACGCATCTACGAGAGTAGGCACATCCTGGGTGATGCATGTCTGGGACAGTCGCTGACCCAGTTTGGCCACCTTCCATGTACCGAGATAGGACTCTCCAAGCTCGTGAACATGGTCACGGTAGGGGTTAGGCTTTGTGGCCCGTAGTTGACGCCGTCGCTGGGTTCGACTGTTGACAGGAGGGGTTGCTGGCTCAGAGGAAGGTGTGCCATCGCTATCAAGGAACCGTCGAGCTTTGAGATTCACGGGCTTCTTAGGAGGTGGGTGCACCAGATCAGTCGGCACAGTCTCATAGATAGCCTTTTGCAAACTCTCCACGATGTTCTTTGCAAGGCTGTCGCATTGCTCCCTTGACTTGTCATCCCTTGACTTGGCATCGCTTGGCTCGGCATCGCTTGGTTCGGCATCGCCTGGCTCGTCCAGACACTGTAGGAGGCTCAATTCGTCCAGAGGCGGTAGAATGCTAGCCACCTTGTCATTGAAATGCTTCACATTGGTCTTGTCGAACAAACAGCGTAACCCGGTGTCTCGACAAGGTTGGATCTCCAACGTTGTCCGGATTGGACGATGGTCGCTGTCTGGCCAAGGATTTGTTTCATAAACTTGACATGACCGAACATAGTTCTGCAATGACTGACTGACGAAAGTGAGGTCAATACATGAGCGGATCCTATGTTCGCCCTGACCGGACACGAATGTCTCTGTGCCAGGGATTGTCTTGAGTACCATGTCGGCGCTGGCCATGCCCTCCTCAAGCTGTCTGGCTGGCAATAAGACTTTGTTGGGGTCTCCACGAAATATTTGGCCTGACCACGACGGATGGTGAAGGTTGAAGTCGCCCATAACGATGTCCCTGCCAGATACAGTTGTCTTGACAAGCATCTGAGGAATGTCGATGGTCTGTCCAGGCTGGTTGGGATTGTAAACGGCGTGGACCTGAATTTCGCCCATGTCGGTAGCGATGTGAAGAGTGGCAACCAGTCCGCTGTTGACATCATCGTGCCATACAACGTTCCATGAATCCCTGTCGATTGTCTTCGTTACGAGAATCGTGACTCGACTTGTCTCGACAGGCGACTCGGGAGCGGGGGGTTGATCGGTAGTGGAACTTTCGGCGGGCTGATTCATGGGCTTCCTGCCCCGGCTCTTGGAAGGTTTCTCATATCGCCGGTTGGGGTCGCGTGGGTTGTCTGTCTCAACAAGCGTCCGAGAAACTCTTATCACGACGTGGTAATCCTTGGGGGCGTCTCATAGAATATACTGCGAGGGATCAGAGGCGATCAAGATGTCAGGTTTACGCCAACCTCGTGTTGTGTTGTTGTGACGGAAAAGCTCTTTCTCTCGAGTTTTAGAGCCCTTGAAATTGGCTTGGTCGATGATGAGCGCTCTGTTCTGTTCAGTGTGATGAGACTCTGAGTTCTTTTTCTTTCTCTTGTTTTTCTTCTTATTTTTCTTTTTGTTTTCATCTCGAGCCTTGGCAGTCGGGTAGGAGCGTTTGCGTTCCCCCATTGCGAGACGCCTGAATAGGTGCGAGATGGGTTGGGGTCGAGAAAAAAAGAGAGTGTAGAGGTAGGTCATAAGAGAGTAATGAGATGATAAGGTTGATGACAAGAGATGGTGTGAATGATAAAGAGTAGTAAGAGGTGGATGGTGAAAGAGTGGCGAGAAGAGCAGAGTATGCAGGTGTGGTTGTTGTGTACTAGAACGTTAGCGTACTGGGCAATGGCCAGGGACGAGAAGTACGAAGGGGAAAAGACTTACCGATTATACGACTGAAGGGTTTGAAGAGAAGGGAAACCGCGGGCTTGGAGTGTGGCTGTGTTCGGATACTTGGGTAGGTTAGGTATTGTTAGTGATACTGGTGGCCATGCTAATGAAAGAAGGCTTCATACCGGTTGCTGCGTGTAGTAGAAGGTTAAGAGAAGGTGAATCGAGAGATGGAGCCGGTTGAAAAGGTGAGAATGAGAATGAGCATGAGAATGACACGTAGGACGTATGTTGGGTCGTGTTGTCGTGTTGGCAGAGGCTGTCTGCTTTTGGAAAAGAGAAGAAAAAAGAAAATGGTTTCCGTGGGCGGCGGCAGGTGGCAGGCAGTCGAAGTTGGATGGGAAGAGAGAGAAAGAAGGAAGGAGCGAGGCAATGAGTTGAAGTCAAGTAGCAATTGTTCAAGGCCACAATAGTACCTGTCAACAGCTTGCAGAGCAGTGGGTGTGAAAGGTATAAAGTTGGTAATACACCAAAGAAAAGGGAGTGGTGTCAATGATTGACAGTAAAGACAAGTTGATACTTGAGAGCAAAGATAATAAAGACAATGATGAAAAGTGAACTGGATGGATATTGACACGGGGACTCTGGGGGATATAAAGTTGTGCAAACACGGAACGCGTGTCTAGTGATTGTACCAAGCCGCTCATCCGGATTTGCAAGAGGGGCTGATCAAAACCAAGCCGGTACTAGGTATGCATGGGGACACTCCATGTGATACTATTCCCAGCCTCATGCTTGCCCTTGCATACTTGAGTTTGGCGTTTGGCGTTTGGCGTTTGTCAACCATTTCCCAATTCAGCAACCAGCTCGTGAATGAAGTCGTCACGATAGTTGCGTAGTATCAACTCCCAGCCTCACCTGAACTCTATTCCAGAATAGATGTGCCGTGGGATCACTGTCCATGTCACGGTGAAAGGCATGTGAGATGGCGGTTATCATTTGCATTCCTTGTTTAGCCTGTCTCAGTTGCCCTTCCATTGTACTATTGGCAATAGTCCTGAAGATCTCCAAGGTGGCGGGCGTTGGATTCAGTCTTCATTTAGTTTGTCCTCGACATTCCAGGGTCGTTATCAATAAATGACATAATTGACAGGCAATCACAGTCATGTGGTTATTTCCCAGCCGTGTTTTTCGACGCCCGAAATCAGTGTGAAAGAAATACACACAATCAAGTTTTTCGTCCGAGAAAATCTTGAATACGTCAGCAACATGAGCAAGCAAACCCGCCTTGACACTGTCAAAAGCATCAACGGTCCCTTTGCGGAGGTCGTTACCGTGTACTTCAAGGATGCTGTCCCCGGGACCCAGAAGGATGCATTCATGCTACTCAACTTTCATGACTATGACATGGAGCAATCAGCTCGAGAAAAGATCCAAGACTTTCGATCCAAGTTCGGATTCAGCGATGCATCGTCCATGGTCCCCAACCAGTACCGCCTCGAGGTATTGCACTTGCTGCCGAGGGGATCTTGCACACTTCCGCCATTCGATGGCGAGGCTTTTATCCTTGAGAACTTTCCCCGGTACAAGCACTCTCTTCGTGCAGTCGCCAAGGGCAGAAAGGTGGATCTCATCACAAATGATCTGAACCTTGCTCATCAACTTGAATACACCACGGCCAAAATCAAGGGACAAAGCTACTTGATGGAGTAAGTTTCCTCACAACCTTGCCTGATCAAGAGTATATCGCTAATATAACGGTAATAGAGCCACAACTTCGCAGTCGAATGCCTGCTTCTGCAACACATGCGGAAGGCCGGGTCACATGGAGCATGAGTGCACGCTTGACCCGATGTGTGGTAAATGTTCTGGGCCTCACAAGGTTTACGAGTGTGACAAGACGGATAAGGCGGATTTTAAATGTCCCAACTGCGAGGGTAAACACCGAGCCTCGGATCCCAGCTGCCGCAGCCCTGAATCCCAGAGGGAGCACCGTCTCTCTGCCTTTCATCGGGCGATCCCTCCTCAGTGGTCAAGGAAGAGGCGAGCACCTCAGCTCGTCATCAACCACTCTGATACCGCTAGTACTCCTTCCAAGCCAGCAGCCAAAAAAGGCCGTGGCTGACCGCGCAAGGATCCCAAGCAGCCGGAAATCAAGGACATGTTCCGATTCTCCAACGGGGCCTCGTCATCTCGATCGATTCGTGACCCAGGGCCATCTTCGCAGGCCGTGGCCAGCAGCTCCAGGTCCCAGATTCCAGCCACTGATGTGCGTCGGGGCGCCGATAACGACACTATGGAATTGGACTTTGACGCGGAATCTCTGCACAGCGCTCACAATGGTTCCACCACCGGCGATGCGGTGACGGTCGGGAAGAAGGCATCCAAGAAGAGCAAGCAGACGAGGAAGCCCAAGGCCAAGGTTGACAAGGGCAAGGGCAAGGAGGTTGCCATTTCCAAGGGTAAGAATGTTGCCGCAGCGCCCAGAACCATTTCAACTGCTGTGACGCCAGCTTCACTGAGCCCCGTATCTTCGGCTCCGACCTCATCTGCTTCGACTTCTGCTTCTTTGGAGTCAGGCGGCAGCCAGATGTCCCAGACATCGATGTCCTCCACTCCTAGGACTACAGGGCGCATCGCCAAGACGCCAGCATCGTCTGCCCCCAGGACTACGGGACGCATCTCTCAGACACCAGCATCGTCCGCTCCAAGAACCACCGGCCGCATCACCAAGCCACGTGTCTCTCCTTCTGAATCTTTGAACATTCAGGTTTCAAATCTGGTGTTGGATCCCACCAATGTTTCATCTCCCTCATCTGATCACGGTGTCAAGAGGAAGCGAGGCTGAGTTGTCGACATCGATGGATACGTCTTGCCACACTGTATTTCCTTTGTTCACACTAATCCTGTGCCGTCTTTCTTTTCTTTCATTTCTTTTTTTCCGAGTCCGTAGTTTGTGTGCCTTGTCTCTCTCTATCGTTTTTGTTCGTCTCATTCTGTTGCCTATACATTTCCTTTCTCTAGATCTTAGTCTTAGTCCTTAATCAATTTCCAATTCTTTGAGCTTTACGCTTTTCACTTTGCAATTTTAAACTGTGATTTATCTCGTTGTCATGTTTTGGTCTCTAAAAGTTCCATGTAGATGAATCGACTTCAGGTAATTAATTTAGTTGATATGCACTACCGTACATTTCCACCAAATACAACGCCGACGTTAGTGTCTCGCCACAGCGGGGTATGGG
The DNA here is from genome assembly GCA_002093855.1 of Fusarium praegraminearum. Lineage (NCBI taxonomy): Eukaryota > Fungi > Ascomycota > Sordariomycetes > Hypocreales > Nectriaceae > Fusarium > Fusarium praegraminearum. Next base: position 21,815 of record LXHY01000098.1, read on the forward strand.
TAAGGTAACTTGATTATTCTAGACTAGATAATATGCGGAAGTGATTAGCAGGGCCTCTCCCCCGCAAGAAAATAGTTGGCAGGCGAGGACTAGCAATAGCGTAATCAAGCCGTCAGGAAGCCGGACATCCGGCGCACGGCTGGTCATTAGATATCAACTGCCGAATTATTGAGATTGTCGCTGGACTTGCTTGTCTTGGGCAAATTGCGCGCCCCTTGTGGCAGTAAGACAGGCTGCACAATTTGTCGCATTCCGTTCAGACCGGGTGAGGCACAGAATGGAAAGATAAGGCTCATAATTACACGGTTACACAGGCGGCATCGAGCGCTGGGACCCCTGTAAGATTTGCGCCGGCGATCTCTTTAAGACCCAGAAGTGTTACTTTTAGCGTGTGGCTGAAGGATCCAATCAGAAGTGGCTGATCAGCCATCTACATGATAGTTATATCAGCCGGGATATCCGCTGGCTGATATCTCAGGCTTATAGCTAAGACTTATGATGTCGCTCTTTAGTATAGGAGGTACATCACTTAATATGACACTTTTGGTCACACCACAAGTCTCTCTATATACCTCCTTATTAATTGGTCAAATCGCAAAACATGCTAAAAGTAACACTTCTGGGTCTTAAAGAGATAGGGAAAGGGCGGGCAAGATTCCATCCAATGGCATCAGGCCTGGGCTGTTCCTGCATCCGCGCCACCCAATGTCATGTTAGTGTCAGTGTCAGTGTGTTGGCTTCACCAATTAAAGTGCGGGCGTTCCTGCGTCAACGTCACCCCGCCATCCCAAGCGCGGGGCTGGCCTATCCCATGTTGCGCCCGCAATATTAATTTTATTTATGTTTTAACTATAAGCTAAAGCCTTAGTCTTCTCAATATATTTAAAATTCTTAATAAAAAGATCTATTTAAATTAAAAACTTAAAATATTAAAATAAGGTTTTCCTAATAACTTTCTTTAAAAGAATATATAT
>LXHY01000099.1:0-202074 GCA_002093855.1 Fusarium praegraminearum
TGCCAAGATATCTTGGCAGCGGATATGTCGTTTTACGCGCAAGCCTTTCTCCTTGGCCCAATTATACGTCAGTGCCGAGCTTGCCAACTGCCAATGGCTTAGAAGTGCTCAACATCACGTCAGTGATCCTAAATATGCAAGAAACGTGGTCCAGTATAATCTCAATAATGATTGCTTTCTGGGTTGCCCAGCCCTATTACGGAGTGAGACCTGCATATCGTGGAGCACATAGAGATGCCGTTTGCCGTTTCCGTTCTTGGCTTGTTAGTTTACTCATTATTCCGTGGACTAACAGTAATGTTTCCATGTGACAAAACTGCGGGATGTGCACTCCAGTATTACCTGCATGCAGCTTGAAACCGGTTAGTTACTGCCATGTACGTCCTCGTGAGGCCTCTCACTGAATCACTGTTGCTTCACTTTCCCATGATAGCCTTGGCACATATGCAGTGTCTTGCGGGATAAAACACAGCCTCAGTGATCAACAGTAGAAGGCAAAATGAGGGGTTGTAAGTGAACAGGTTGACAACATATAAAGAGTCAGACTCTCACCTCACTTGCTGCGTCGTCAACAACCACCAACTCATCTCATCCAGTCCTAAAATACAAGTACATCTCCCTCTTCCAACTACTCACAAAAACATCGCTCAAAATGGGTCAACTCGACAACGACAACTGGCTCTACCCAGGAGACGGTCTCACAAGTGAGAACGGCAGCGCCGAGTTCAAGATTGAAGGCGACGGCAGGATGTCTATCTACTGGGACGGCGAATGCATCTGGCAAAACACGGATGAGGGCCGTGAAGACATCAAGGGCATTCATCTGCAGGAAGACGGTAACTTGGTCCTGTAGTAAGTACTCCCAATAGACACAAGAGTGTTGCAAAACTGACACATATTGCAGCACCCACGACGACGAAGCTGTCTGGGCTTCAAACACTGAGGAGCATGGCGATGAAGTGTACTTGCGTGTGCAGGATGATGGAAACATCGTACTGTATAAGGGAGAGGATGATGACGCTGAGGCTGTTTGGGCCAGCAACACTGTCCATGAAGATTAAGAAGGATAGAGAGCACTTATACAGCTACCCAGCTTGACTGAAGCAACCAACAAATAAAATACAAGTTAAACTCCCATGCTTCTATAACATGCTTGCTGTAGTGCCTCTCTGGATCTATGAATATAACATAGCGCAGTGATTAATGCGTGTGAAGAATGAGAAATCTCGTGGTATTGGGTCCATGATCCTGAATTTTGACATCCTCGTCAACAAACAGAGCCACGCCCGGTTAGCTCAATCGGTAGAGCGTGAGACTCTTACGAGTACGCGATCTCAAGGTTGCGGGTTCGACCCCCGCATCGGGCTGTTCCTATAAAGTACGATTGCAAACAAGCGAGGCACTTCTTTTTTGCATTTTTGTGCCCTGTCCCTCAGCGTGACGACAAGGGAGACGATAAGGTTCATCGTAGCAATGACTTGAGAATAGAGTTGCAGTGACGCGGCATAGCCTTTTATTTCATTTCCTTGTTTATTAAAGCCCTGCTTTTTAGAGTTTTATTCACATTAGTGGTGCGGGTTGGTGCTAACAAGGGAGACCGTGTTCCCAGGGCGCACAAGAGAGGCTTTACGCGCATTGAAACCTTCGACATGTGGCTGAAGGAATCTCTGTGTAGTGTCTGAGTTCTCCAAATAGTAGTGGACTGTGGTCCTGTAAGTGAAATTGTTTGATGCATTTAGATATCGTCTAGGCGTTCCACGATTTCAGTCGGCGGAAGCTATCAGGTTCTGTTGCGAGGAGCTCTAACACCCACACTACAGTACTGTTGAATTGGTTGTACTTGGTTGGGCGCAACACTTTTTTTCACCAAGAAGGGTAACTCGCTAACACACATAATTCATTGCAAAATAAGCTAATAAACTAGTGAACATGTATCTAATGATGTTATTAACATTATGATACAAATGTCAGTATTGAACCCGAGCCTCAGCCATCGTAAAGTAAAGAAGATGCTGAATCTCAATCTCGATGGCGTTACCCTAGACTGAGTTATAGATTCAAGCCCGGCTTGTCTACACACCAACACATAGCCAGGATACCCGAATAGTTAGTATGGGCGAAAAGAATAAGCAGAAACTATGCAGTGACAACAGTTGCTATTTTAATCTCCTGTAGTCGCGGAGTTGTAGGCGATTGCAAACACTGCTGTGTCACGACTCCAACACAACAGACCTCATCATGGCAGACTGCAGCAGCTTCTTTAACCAATCAAAAGTCGTTGCGGGCGAATGGTTTAGTGGTATAATACTCCCTTAGCATGGGAGTGGTCCAGGGTTCGATTCCCTGTTCGTCCAACATTGGTGGTTTAATTCCGCTGTTATACGCATCTTTTTGTCCCTCATGTTTGTTCATGGTGTTTCAGCCCCTTTGCTTTTTGTTTCGGCGCATCGGTACCGCACTTCTTTTTCTTCTTCTTTTCAGTTCATTTTATTCTTTGCCCTCGGCATTAAAACCTTCTCTTGGCGATATCCATTTGTGCTATCACCAAGTCCAAGCGTTCAATGGACATCTCACGTCCCGTTCCGTGACCAACGAAAATATTGGATGAACTAACCTATGCCCCGTTTATAAAAGGTCCAGGTATCACGATTCTCGTATTTCGTGTTTGCCAATAATTATCCCTTCTAAATAAAAGCTTCAACTTACTTTTAACCGAGCTAAAGACCCCTAAATCTATAATTTCACCGGGACAGACCAGCCTAGACCTCTGGAATGGGGTTCATGGTAGTAAGAAATTCCACATTCTGGCAATGGGGACGGTTAGATGGTGGATATAATGTGGAAAAGAGGAAATGTGGCACGCGCTGCATTGCTTGATTGAGGTTAGCGGTGAGATGTGTGCCATGAATCGAAAAGCCAGCGATTATGGTCCGTGAGTTGGAGCAGGACACAGGTGAAGCTATCGCCAATAACATCATCCTGGCCCTTGTCGGTAGACAAACAATTGTTGTTTCGTACCAACAGCAAAAAAAGAACAACTACATATTTTTGAGCGACAAGTGGACCAGTGAAACAACTCTCGTTTGTGTGTCCGACAGTTGTTGCAAACACACTGACAAATGGAAACAGCGAATCTCGTCAAACGTCTCAGACCCTATCGTGTACGCCAGAAGAATAGGCGCATTGCATGTATTTCCTCGTCAAGCCAATCAAGAGGCGTCAATGTTGATGACTCTCCTCTGGCGGGTTTCAGGAATCAAGTCGAGATCGTCGCACCAGCCATGTTGTGCGACGACCTTGTCCCTTCTCCTCAAAGCCCAAAGCCGTTGGAAAAAAAAAAGGAGAGGGGAGGAAGAACAAGGGCCCGTGCCATGTCAACACGAAAAACAAGATCATGATCACCACGGCAAACCGGCAGTTGGTTAAATACGAGGAGATGCTGCTAATAAAGCACTGTGCCATCAAAGAGGGCAGAAGTGACAGAAGTGACATGCGCAATCGGATCTACGTGCCGATTGGCCTGTTTCAGTCATATTGCTTGCGCGGCTTATTGAATGATGAATGTTGAATGGCAGGCCTAGTTTGGGGGAATAATGGAACGGAAACACTACGTAGGAGGTAGGTAGGCAAGGCTATGGATGGCGGGTAGAGATGGCTGGGTACTTTGAATGGCTTTCAGACTTTTCAGCTGCTTCTCGACAAGGCTTGACTCCCGCTGCTTTGAGATCTGTGGCGTGCTTTTACTATTAATGTCACATCCACTGTTTGTGGAAAACTCCGATGGCCTGGCAGAGCAGCAGCCACGTTACATGGGCGCAATGCAGTTGTACACAGTCCTCTCTGGGCTCTGTCGTGTTCTATTTCAGGGCTCGGCGACCCCTAACGCAGCAGAATGCCCGCGCTAACCATAGAGTGCGGGTAGACAAGCCTCAGCGCCTAGGTCTACTACCTGTTGCTCTGCACTGGCAGCTCCAACGCAGCGTTCAGTCTCTTTGATGAGTCTCCCTGAAGGATCAGCGCAAGGATTGCCGTACAGCCGTGAAGATGTAGCAGTAATTTGACATAAACATGTTTCAGAACAAATTCACTCAACGCCTGTTGACGTAGCGATTGTCCCAAGTATACGGTTTCAAGGTTCCGGTACGCCCAGTCAAACGTCGCGGAAACCACTGAGCAGCTCCACAGTGTACTCTGTACCGGCCTGGTAATGTACATACAGCACCCACGGCTAGATCGGATGGCACATATTTGAAAGGCAAGGACCTGCACACTTGGCGAAAGCTTGACTACGCGGCGGCGCCTATGACGGGAATCATATGTATCATTGTGGATTCGCTTTTAGATTTGTTCTGCCCTGCCCTGTTCTGCTGTCAGTGCTGGTGGGTGTCAGTGTCAGTGTCAGGTCGACCCAGTCTCGTATAAGTCGACTCGGAGCCGCTCTTCTCTGACACCTCCTGGCATATGGATTTTTCGGACCTCTTACACTCGCTTTTCTTCCTCAGATACTCATGACACCATGCGCTCTCACAGTACCTTGTTGCGCGGTGCGCTCACGCTTGTAGCCATAGCATCCTGTCTCGTCATCCTCCTCGCAGTTTTCCACATCAAATTGGCCGACGGTCTATCCATTGTACCAGTCCAAGAACGACCTTTCTTCTACGAGCAAAAACCACACCACCAATCGCCGACAAAAGACAATAAAGAATCCTCCCCCGAAGAAGACAATGCCGAAGCAGACATCGAGCAGGGTGAACAGCACTCAGAGCACGACTATCGCCTTCTTACAAGCTTGAGAAATAACATGGGCTTTTACAACAAGATCGATGCGAAGTTGACAGGGCACCAGCTTATGAACCCGACGCTTCTTGAACTCCCTCGCAATGAAAACAACACACACGACTTTCTCATCATTGCGCGCGCACCCCACGTATTTAAAAAGATTAATGACAAACGATACAAACTCGCTCGTCAGGTTGCGACCTTTGCGAATCTTACATATAACAACCTAGGCCGTCCAGTGCTCAAGACGGGCAAGTGGTCCAGACTTTTGGTCAATGACTTCGGCGGCCCGGAACATCACTGCCAGAAACAACCCGACATGGACCGTTATATTGGCCCTGAAGACATGAAGCTATTCTGGACTCGCACCGGCGAACCGCTTCTCATCTTCACACACCAGGTCAACGATGAAGTTCTGTGTCAGGGTCAGTTCATCGTCGATGTTCGTGCTGTCATGCCCGAGCTCGAACAAGCTCTTGGACCCGAGACGACGGCCCTTCTCCCGCCAGTTCGCTTCAGCGAACCAACCAGTCTTCGTCGCGAAGCCCCAGAAGGTCAAGAATCACACCCTCGGTTCCAGCGCGAAAAGAATTGGGCGCCCGCTCAATCACCCTTCAGCAGCGACGATGAGCTTTTCCTTATGGTTGAACCAGCCCAGCTCTACCGATGGACATCAAAAGAAGACCCAGTCCAGCCCATCGTCAGCGACAAAGACCAGATATCAGTTGTCCAAGAACCTTACCCACCAAACGCTGCGCCCGGAGGTACATGGCATGCTCGTCTCAGACAGACATGTGTGCACGATGTCATGTTGGATGACCAACACGTCCACCAGAGCTCGCCAATGCTGAGCATCACGCTCTGCAACAGAGGAACATGCGAGCCGGACGAACAGAACACGGTGATGGTGGGCATCGTGCAGCGACGCCTGGACCCGCCCTTGTCGCCGTTTACGTGGTACGACCGACGGGTAGCGGTATACGAGTCTGCGCCTCCGTATCGAATGATCAGCGTGAGCAAGAAGCTGACATACCACGGAGAGTCAGATGGACGCTACGTCTGGACTGGGTCGATGGTTTACTACACGAACCAAACACGATTCCCACCATCAAACCATGGCTTTTTGGATGATGAGGTGTGGTTGAGTTTTGGCATCAAAGATGCAGCCGCCGGGTGGTTGGATGTGCGAGCCAGAGATTTGGTGGCTGATCATTACCTGTGTCAGGGTGCTTCAGAAGGTTACAGGCGTTATAGACAGGGCATTTCGGCATAAGCGAACCATAATGACGGGCGGTCTGGGCAAAGCATTTGCATTTTGACGGCGTTAAGGTTGGGTTAGAACAGCATCATCAGCATTAGCATAAGCATTTTTTACTTTGTATTCTTCACGATACATATTCATCAATATGAGATAATTGAACGACTTCAATTGCAATTGTCACGTCACTTGTCGTTAATGATCTGATTGTCTTCATTGATGCTGCTGCCGGTTTACCGTGATTACCAGGTTGCTACCGGAAAGGGTTAGTTAGTTATGGCCGATCGATACGAGCGGCAGTCACTCAAAGGTACCTACATACGACAGCCCTGTGATGAAATGTCAAGACATGCTTTCCAGTGGCTGGGTTTATGCTTACCAGGCAAACTTCAGCCCACGCAAGCGGATGGATTATGCCTTCTTTTGGTCGCTGTTGGTCGTTGAATGTCTGACGGTGGCGTCGGATGGACTGTCCATGTGTCTTGACCCTCGTAAAGATGATGTCCAAGTCTTGAGTTAGTGGGTGGTGATACAGCAGTGCCAAACGCATCCAGACACAGCCAAGAACAGATCATTCCAAGATTCATTTCTACTTGTGGAACTCCTTTCAAGACCTTGCATTAATCCCGAATATTGACGAGATGCATGGGATACACACGGATCACACGGCAGACAGTGCCGTTGCATTTACGGCCCAACCAAGCAAATTCTGTTGCACGACTCCACGTCCACGCGAGGGGAACCACAACGAATTGGGTCTTTGATGGGGTGTCAGGTCCACCAAAAATCGTCTATTCATTATTGGGAGATTAGTTGATGATCGATACGAGAATGAGACGAGAAGAATTGGAAAGTGTATAATACAGAGTAATAATGTGAAAGGGGGATGGATATGTCTTGAATTTCCAAGTCACGAAGAGTGAAAAAATATTCACAGATGCTGGCTTTGATATGGATACATGTTGATCTCATATGAATTGTCCTATCTGGTCTAGTCTGGGGTTTATACCACAGTGGTTCATGACTTGACTGGCCTATCAGTCTGGACATCCTCCACATTCTCATCGTCGATTCTCTTCGCGCGGCTCGCAGCGATGCCCACATCCTCGACCTTGGAGAAATCTGCAATACCAAACACCTCGTCCATACGTTCAAGCGAGATCTGCAGATCACGAATGTTAGTCTCCGCATATGTCTAAATAGACTGGGTCTACTTACACCCTTGGTCTCGGGGATCCAGTACGCGACAATGGCCATGAAAAAGTTGAATGATCCAAAGATAAAGTATGCTCGGTACGGATCGTGCAGAAGCATTACTGGGGTTGACTTGGACACGGCAAGGTTGTGGACCCAGTGGGTGAATGATGCCAGAGCGACGTTGTATGCACGTAAGCGGTTTGTAGGGATCTCGGACACGTAAATCCAGGCTGCACCATTAGCAAAGCACTTGTTCTTGACATGTATTACTCACAAACAGGTCCCCAACTCATATTGAAAGCCGCAGCGAAGATGTATATCATCGCTAACGCAGCGATGCCTGCTGGAGGAGGATGGTCATTTTCTCCAGGTTCAGGACCGAAGCGAAGGTACTAAATACGTCAGCTTGATTCGAGATGCATGCTAGGGATACTTACAAAGCCGATGAAGAACATGCAAAATGCTTGAATGGCACCACCGATCATGAACGATTTGCGACGGCCGAGAGAATCAGCCAGGAAGAAGATGAAGATCAAGCATGTCACGACCTTGACTACGCCGTAGATCTGGTTGTGTTAATATACGCACACTGGGAGTGGAAGATGAGTGTACTTACACCTTGTGCGAATAACGCTGTTGTGGTGCTCGAAAGTCCTAAACCTTTGAAGATCTAAATCGTCAGTATGGTATATCCTGACAAGTACCGCCCATAGAATACTCACAGTTGGTGCGTAGTAGTTGATAGCGCCGGTCTAAATATCGTCAGCAACTCATCAGCACAATCCTGAGTGAACACTTACACCCGTCCACTGTCCAAGCGTAACTATACCAACCGTCAAAAGTGCCCTCTTTCTGTTCCATGGTATCGTCCAGCACTCTTTCTGCAGAGCCCAAAACCCTGTATCCTGCATGATTGCTTTCTCTTGGTCAATCTGCGTCTTGAGCTCCAACAGCTCCTGCTGAATATACGCATGATCAACCGGCAACTTTCTCACATCGGATAGCACAGCGCCAGCCTTTTCCCACTGGTCCCTAGAAGCAAGCCATCGTGGTGATTCTGGACAGAATAGCATGCTGACAAAGAGAAGCGCTGGACAGATGGATTGGCATCCGAGGGGAACCATCCAAGTTGCTCTGCCAGGGAGGTGCAGCAGGGAACCATAGTTGATGAAATACGCCGTCATGCCTCCGAGAACGAGGAGAAGTTGAAAGAAACCGACGAGAAAGCCACGAATGGCTCGGGGTGAGTTTTCAGAGACATAAGTTGGTGCAAGCATTGTTCCTGCGCCGAGGCCAAGGCCTTCGATGAAACTGTCTTTTGTTAAAACCAAGCGCGCTGAGAAGACATGCCAGGGAAACATACCGTCCGATGTAGAATGCAGAGAGATGACCGTAGGAAAATGCTTGCATGATACCACCGATAAAACCCGTGATAGCGACAAGAAGAAGAGCAGGTTTACGGCCCTTACGATCAGCAAATGGACTTGAGAGGAGAGCTCCGCCAATGGCACCGGCTTGCATAGTAGTGACCAGATTACCAGCAAGGTCAGCGCGTGCTTGATCAGAACGATTGTTAAGACCGAATTCCCTAGAAACATATCAGCATGGAAGTTGCCATTCGGGGCATGAGACGAACCGCTGAAAGTCTGGCATGGCGAGAACACCACCAATGATACCAGCATCAACGCCAAAGAGGGCTCCAGCGAAGCATGCCTTGTTTAGTTAGCACAGGCATCTGTCAAGGCTGTTAGGGTAGATAATTACCGAAGCCGTCAACGCGATTACTCGCCAGTTGTAAATTTCCGGAGGATCAACACGGATAGCATCGTTGCGCACGATGCGCTTAAACATGCCATGTATCGTCATCTTTACCGTCAACACACTCTTTTCGGCAGCAGAGTAGGTATGTATACACAACTGAAGAGGATCTTAAGGTTCGGAAATAAAAGCTTACGAGAGCATCTTGATTTAAGTAGTGGAGTCACGGCAAGGTTGCATAAGTGCGAGCCTTGTTTGTCATAATGCCCGGGATGAGATGTGATATCAATGCGGGGTTGTGATGGAGGCATGATTGTTTGTCTCTGTAGATCATTCTGGGGTCGTTACAGATCGGGGAGTATCGCTTGACGATCAGACGGTGATTTGCTTCGGGGAGTGTCGGTTACGGATTGAGGAGTCTCGGTCAAATGGGAATCTCAGCCGCTGAGACGATTACTGGAGTTGATGGTCAGTGGATTCATGAATGCTTATTGTTGGGGATCTAGGGGTCAATGGCTTTGGGCTTTTATCGTATTGCTGCAACCTTTCGGACTTACCAAAGTGGGCTGCAGCCGACATGCAGCTTGTGCTGACGCCCAGGATCTGAGTGAAACATTTTACGAAGAACATACATGAGTGGAGAGTAACCCGAAATGTAGACATAGCTGTGTGCTTACAAGGGTTCTAAAGCATAGAAACTGAAGAGACTGTGAGAGAACTCGAGACGACATACATAGTTTTATCTACTGTACGTTTGACGATAACACTTTTTTTATCTACTTCATCAAGTCTGGGTACCCCAAAGAGCATCGGGCCTCTTCCAAATCTGTTCCAACTCTGACCCAAGTGAAGGCGTAGGCCAGCCGCATCTCTTCTGACAAGAGTCCAGCATTTCCAACACAGCCTTCTTCTGAAGAGGATCTTGCATAAACAGTCCAGCTGTGAACCAAATTAGTAAAACACCAGATCTGTGTAATGTCGACCTACCGATGAACAAACACTGTGAGGATAACATGCTCGACGCATCTTCAGTAAGAGTTATGCCAATACCACAGACCATGTCAATACTTTGTTGTATATCCTTTTGGCGCTTTAGCAGACCTTGTATACCGTCGAGATGTGGCTCGTGAGCTGTGATGAGGATCAGGGAGCAATGGTGGAGCTGTACCGCGAGCCCTGTTTTCAGTCAGTCTCGTACAGGTCAAATCGGGACGAGATTACATACCGAAGCATTGCGGATGTATGAGATGCGGTTTGAAGACGTCGATTCCATGTTGGCCCATAGAAGGCAAAGCCGAGAACTCAACCGTTAAATGAGACTGCCATTCACTCAACATGTTCTTCAACCCTTTTGCCCAGCCTACTCTCCTTGCCAGACCTCCTTCCATGTCAATGGATGAGTCAACAGCACAGAAATTGATAACTTGTGCCATGATCCACACAGCTCTTGAAGCAAGTTCATGATTATACAGCTCCGCATATCCTTTCTTGGGCATCCAAGTGCTATATGTCCTCCTCTTCTCGCGAAAGGCAACCCATATGTCTTGTCGTAACCAAGCCCACCACGTCGTACTCTCAAGACTGGATGTTTCCACCTCAATCTGTCTCGATCTCAATATCCGAAAGACGCCCTGAAGGTGTTGTTGCCAGTCCTGTCGTGATCCGCGTAGCATTTCATACGTTGACACCATGAGTGTTGTGGCCATCAACTCCTGACTGTTCTGATACGTTGAGTACCGCATCGCCTTTTGAACATAGTGTAACGTTTGGTAGTAGTACTGCAAGGCAATGTTCTGGTCTGGGCGCTGATTGGATGGAATGCTTTCATCAAGAGATCGGTGGTAGCTTGATAGTGCAAGGATGGCGTTGAGAAGACCGGCATTTCGCACAGCGAGATGTGGAACTCTTGTGGAGAAGGTTCTAGCTGGATCGAACAAGTCGAGCTATGTTTGTTAACGTCACGTATGGAGCGGAGGAACGATCAACCTACCCATGAGCATATCCTATGCAGGAAGTTCTGAAACAAGCCCTGTTCTAGATCAAGTAGTGAAATACTCGCGGAAGCCTGCCACAGGCTCTCCTCAGAAGTATGCGAAGTGCGACTGTTTCGTCTGTTGGATATCTCAGGCTGTGTATCAATGGCTCTTGTTGCCCTCTGTAACGGAGTGATGTCGCTGTTGGCTTGACCATCTGGAGATGTATCAAGAAGATCGCCTTGGAGGGTGTCTTCTTCCAGTAATTCTTCACTCGGAGCGTCGTTGGAAAGAATTCCGAACCATCGAACTGCAGCTGCGCTTGCCGATGAGGCTGGCGTCGTTGAAGTCGACTCTGACTGTCCTGTGAACCAGTCTGCTGCGTGAAGCTGATACTGCGACTGTACTGTTGTATCAGAGTTTAGACTACTGAACTGTAATTGATCGTGAGATGCACCCGGCCCCGATGCTATATGAGATTGGGATGCAGCGATCGACCGAACTGTGTGTGTGAGTTCATTTTGGGTGCTGATGATGTGCCCCAACTGCCGGAGGATTTCCAAACTAGCTGGATCGAATCTATGCCGTTCGTGTTAATAGTGCTATCAGAACGAATCGGGCATGGAACGACGCACTGGGAATGATCCTTTTCGGCATTGTCATAAGAACAGTGAATATTCAACGACGCACAGAACCCACACGTAGGGTGTACATTGTCGCACTTGGTCTTCCTCGCGCGACATACATGACAAGCCTTCACACTTCTTTTGCGAGGATATTTCAGGTCTGACGTCGGTAGACGAGCCCTTTTGGGGCCGTTCTTTGTCTCTGTTGTGTCTGGCATTGTCTCTCTCTCTTTTTTGCGGGTATGAAAGGCGACAAAGAGATCAAGGATCGGGGAGAATTGATGGAAGTACCCGAGAATGAGGAAACAAAGAAGGGGCGGGGAATTTGCAATGACTGCATTTCATGTCAGACAACTTGTCTTGGCAACTGTTGGTTCCAGGGCGTCTTGTGATGGCAATTGGGCGTCGTGCATATTAGCTGCTGCGATATTGGTGTGTAGGCAACCCCTCACGGGGATTGTCGGGCCTGGAAATGGGTTTGTAGATCGTAGTGGAAGACATAGTTGCGGGAATACGAAGCTAATCATAAGCACAGAACCTGAGAGATATTACAAAAGAGACATGTTCCCAGGAAACAAACATACCCAGTTTATAGACTGATCTTCATTGCTTCATCTTTCCCCTTGTCTTCAGCTCATCATGGGTGACCTTGACCCCGACCAGCCACAGGCCTCAAACCCTGTCTCATCCTGGCAAATAGCCCATATGCACACGCGCCCCAAGTCATTTTCAACAGACATCCTGATTGTTGGGGGCGGCCTTGGAGGTGTTGCAGCAGCCCTGGGAGCCCTTCGCAGAGGTCGTCGCGTTTTGTTGACAGAAGAATACGAATGGCTGGGAGGTCAATTGACAAGCCAAGCTGTTCCACCAGATGAACACACCTGGGTCGAACAATTCGGTGTTACGCGCTCGTACCGTGCTCTAAGAGATGGCGTCAGACAATATTATCGCGACAATTATCCCCTTACAGAAGATGCAAGGAGGAGGCCCCAGTTGAACCCTGGTGCTGGACATGTCAGCAAGCTTTGCCACGAGCCGAGAGTTGCAGTGGCCGTTATTGAAACCATGCTGATGCCGTTTATTGGCAGTGGCTTACTGATTGTCAAGAAGCGAGTCAAGGCTGTCTCTTGTGATATGCTGGGACAAGTCGTTCGGTCTGTAACGTTCCGGAAGCTGGACACGCAGGATACGTTTACCGTTGACGCGAAATATGTTATTGACGCGACAGAACTTGGGGATTTGTTACCCATAACGAAAACTCCTTATGTTACCGGGTTCGAGTCGCGAAAGGACACGGGAGAGCCAAGTGCACCGGAAGAAGCACAGCCCCAGGACTCACAAGCGGTCTCTATCTGTTTTGCCGTTGACCATATCGAAGGAGAAGACAATACAATTCCCAAGCCTGAGAAATACGATCACTGGCGAAAATGCCATCCTGATTTTTGGGGCGCACCCCTGCTTGGCCTCAAAGCGCCTCACCCTCGAACACTCGAGATCGTGGAACGAGAGTTTACACCGAATCCCAATGATGACCCAGCGTTGGTGATCTCCGATCAGCGCAAGTCTGGCGGAGATATGAACCTCTGGACATTCCGACGTATTGCGGCCAAGGACAACTTTACGCCTGGGGCTTATCAGTCAGATATCTGTCTTGTGAACTGGCCCATGATTGACTACTTCGAAAAGCCCATCATCGATGTCTCTGAGAACGAACTACAAGAGCGTCTTGCTGAAGCGGCTTCTTTGTCTTACAGTATGCTGTATTATCTACAGACAGACTGTCCTCGCGCAGATGGCAAAGGTACAGGCTATCCGGGGCTTCGATTGAGAGGCGATATCACCGGCACAGAACATGGTCTGGCAATGGCACCGTACGTCCGAGAATCGCGCCGCATCAAAGCCGTCACAACGATTGTGGAACAAGACCTCTCCCTCGATGTCCGAGGTTCTAATGGCGCAGTACACTACCCCGATAGTGTAGGCGTAGGAATGTACCGTATCGATCTTCATCCATCCACTGGCGGAGACAACTATATCGACGTGGCATGCTGTCCTTTCGAGATCCCTCTTGGAGCATTGATCCCACTAGAAAGACCAAATCTGCTGGCTGCGTCTAAGAACATCGGCACGACGCATATTACAAATGGATGCTACAGATTACATCCTGTAGAGTGGAATATTGGCGAGGCCGCGGGCTTGTTAGCGGCGTATTGTCTAGATCGGGATTTGTCACCGCATGATGTGCAAGGAACAAAGCAGTTGTTCAAAGAGTTCCAGAATATGATTGTTAAAGAGGGTATCGAGACGGAATGGCCTGATGTTTCCGGATACTGAGATTTGTCAGAGTTCCATTATGCCATGAGATTCGAGCATAGAGACCTAGATACAAGATAGACAATCCAAACCAGAGTTCTAATCACTGGCCCTGACCATATCCAGTCGCAAAATTTGTAGACTTTCAAGCCTTTCCAGCAGCGACCTCGTACGGCGGCGGCGGAACATCAGGTGCGTGTTCCTCAGTTGTAGAAGGACCTGCTGGCGAGTCCCTAGACTGTGGCAATTCCCTGACCTGCTGCAATCGAGGCTCTCCTGTGAGACCAAGTATTTCAAGAAAGTCCCTTCTTTTCAAAGCCTTGATAAACTTGACTGCACTCTGATTCACATCCGCCATCGGATCAGCGCCATGATCCATGAACAACTTCGCCATGTTGAAGTCAAGCCTCAACATTGCCAGCATCAACGGCGTTCTGTTCAAGCCGTCTACTTCGTTCACATCAACACCGTAAGATAACAGGCTTTTGACGTGATTGCGGTGGTTCACGTCAATGGAGTATGTCATCATGGTTTGGCCTCCCAGCATGCGCACCTTGGTCTCGGCACCGCGGATGAGCAGTTCTTCAACAATCTCAGGGCTGGCGGTTTCCACTGCGTGACAGATGGCAGGAAGACCGAAGGTTATGTCGATGGCATCATAGTCGGCGCCGTTATCCATGAGTATTCGCATGACTTCCAGCTTGTCATCCTTCTTCATGAGAGGATTTCTGATGACTTTTATGAGGATGGGTTGGTTTTGGGCATCTATCAATCCGAGATCAATGCCAGCAGCTACAAGCTGTCTAAGAATGTCCAAGCGTTTTTTGTTGATGGTATACTCGAGGATCGTCGTGCAGAGGATAGTGGCCGGTTGGGTTTGGGCTCCCCTTTCCAAAAGAAGGCTCACCAGTTTCGCATTCCCATTCTGAATAGCTGTGTTCAAGGCCGAATTTCCGTGAACATCGTGACTGTTCACGTCTGCACCATGTTCAAGCAAAGCCTGAACCATGTCGACTTGATCCTTCTTGACAGCTTGCGAGAGGACACTTCTGCCGGCTAGCGTAGATGCATCTGCTCTGGCACCGTTTTCCAGAAGGAATCTCACGCCTGAAACATTTCCCTTGTTTACAACCTCGACAAAACACGGCTCACCAGCTTTGGAGACTTCATTGATGTCCACGCCAGAGTCAAGCAGCATTTTGCAGACGTTCAAACTTCCCACAGTCGCAGCCTTGAAGAGAGGAGGTAGCTTGTTTGTAGTCGCTCCCATCGAGAGAAGTAGGCGAGTTGTTCCAGCTTGATCGTTTAGTATAGCACACTTAATGGGTGTGTTGCCATCTTCATTGCGGCCGTGGACGTTGGCGCCTTGTGAGATGAGACCCGAGACCTGTTGTTCGTCACCACGCATAGCCGCATGGCATAGAGCTGAGACGAGAGGATCGGGCTTTGAACGGAAGCCAGATTTCATAGCTTTGAAGAATGAGAATTTGTTGGTTTGCGTAGGGCTGATTGGAGACGTGTACGGTGGAGGTACATCGAAGCTAGCCATGGCATGTTCCCTGGCATTGGCACCCTGCTGTATATTCCCCATGTTTCTTTGCAGGTAATGCGAAAAATGTGCTACAAAGGTATATCAGTCTAAAGTAATGGGAAAATAAGGCCTTCATCATGAGAGGGAACTTGACCGTTATGAAATAAAGCTCAAGAACGATCGTGCGATGGTTCTGCTACACCCACCACTCTCTGTATGGGTGGTGACGTAAATTGGCCAGGGACAAAGTCCTAGTGGCCCAACTAGCGCTAACAGCCCTGTCGATCAACTGTAGCGGTTGAACGAACGGTTGTCAATGCATCTGGGGACATCAGATGAGACAAAAGTACCCATAAGCTTATCTCGTCCTAGAACTCAATATTATCCGAAGTCTATCAACCAAACACTGTCATAAATTACTTGATAACTGTTCGCACAGATGACTCTTTTCGAGATGTACTACCAAGTACCCAGACGGTGGCTGATCAGCGCTAACTTGTCTGGAATCGCAATGGCTGCACGAATCCTTCGACCACTATGTTTATGGCAGTCCTTTCGAGCTGCCATCTCCAACTGCATAACGGTTGACCCAATTTGGCAATCCTTTCGAATAACGTCAAAATGAGCTTATTCGGGGTTAGAACATGCGCAAGAATCCTAATCAAGTAACGACCGAGATGACTTGTCCGTCCTCCAGCACGGATATCATCGCCTCATTGGCTGAATAGTACGGTAAGACGGACGATTAGAATGCCTGAACTCCGAGATGATGGTGTATTTGAGCCAAGCTCACAGCGAACATCTGCTCTGTACATGGATTGGCTTAGAAGGGTCCGGCAGCGGCGCAGCTGCAACACATTTTGCAACACGCATTTCCATAGCGATACGAGTAGGGGCATGTTCCAACTAGTACAAGTCTCGAAACCTCTATAGAATTGGATATACGTAGCCACTAATCTATTAACCAAAGTGACGGTCGTGCTAAGCCTCTATAACTTTGTCCATCGTTTGTCGCATCTGGTGTCGTTCGCAACATCTTTCCTTCAGCGTGTACTAAGACTCTTCAACTACTGACTTAGTAGCCATGTCGAGAGCATAGAGCCCTCGTTCGTATTTGCGCCTGAGCATTTCAATACGCTTGGCTCTGGAGAGGACCTGTCTTAAACTACCATCCATAACGATGCCATAAACAAACAGTCTTTGGGGAACTTTATCTACTTTTCTCCGGGGTCTGGGAAGAAGGGAGCATAATAGCTCGGTCGAGAGCGTAGGGAAGACCGCGGTGACGGCCACGGATCATCATGAAACAGATGACAACCTTTCCAAAGATACCGAACATGCCGCATAGTGAGAAGCTCGCAGTCGGGTAGCCAAGGCTAAGACCAACATTACCACTGGAACATACGTCAGAAGCAGGCAACACGAGATATTACAGGATACTTACTAGGCAGAAGTAACCTCGAAGAGAATTGAAAATACGGTAAATGCCTAATCGCTTATGTTAGTACCTATATCAAGACCAAGAGACAGCGATTTAATGAGTATCAACTTACAGGATCCTTGACATCGGCAATCCTCGTCTGTTCGGCGATACATATACAAAATGTCCCCAAAAAGATATACCAGAGATCGAAACCAAGCTGGTTTTTCATATGTGTTACAAGATACGACTTGCCGTTCTGTTCATTCAACGACTCTTCGTGGTCCCAGAGCCCGAGCGATTTCTCCTCGTACGCATTCGACGCACGGATACTGATGGCAATAGGAAAGACAGCGATATACATCATTATCAAAAGACTCAACTGGACAGCGGGGCTGACGTTTGCGAGGTTGAATGACGCTGTACCTGTATGGCGGGCCGAAGCAGCTTGGAATATGGCTGCGGGGATTCGAGCGGACAGAGGAAGAGACGCCACCTCATCGTTTTTCAAGTCGAGGAGAATGATGAGGAGGATGTCGATAAAGTTGAGGGCGAAGATGATGCTGAAGAGAATCCACGTTGGGCCGCTGGGGAAGAGGAGAGTGTAACATCGTCGTGGGTGGTTAAGGAGGAAGGTGAGAGATTCTTGTGTAGGGGAGTTCTTGGGAGTGATCTTGGACATAGTCCAGATGGCCAGGCGGAGGAAGACTGGATAGAGTGTGTTTCCAGCAAACGCTAGAAAGCTCATGAGAATCATGGGCCATTTTGCGTCGCGGAAAGAGATCATCGAGTCAGGAGTGAGGGTAAATCCAAGATTGTTCATCATGGATTGGGAGGAGTAGAAGCCCCTAGAATAAAGTGTCAGTGTTTGATTCAAGGCTCAAGGTAATAAAAAGTCACTTGCCACCACGTCTTGTCTTGAGCAGCTGCGGCCAGGACATCGGTATACTTGGAGTCTGCGGTATGAATCCACCCAACAAGACAAATTGCGCCGAAAAGGTGAAGTCCGAAGAAGTAACCTTGAATCCTAGTCAGCATATTCCCCTCTGGTTATAATTGCCATACTGACAAGTAACGATTTTGAGCAGAAGCTTCAGAGTCCTGTATTCAATACCACCAAGAACTTCCCGATCGTGCTCTGTCAAATTTTTAAAATGCGAGTTCCGTCCGATTGTAGCCTGACGTGATAGTTGGGGGATATCATTGAGGGCAGGCTGCTGGATTGTAGTCGAATGCACCGAACGAGGACGAGGTGCTGTCTCTGAGCCGAGGAGGAGGAGAGACGCGGCGACATTTGCTACACGGTCGATGGATTTAGAGGCGGTGATTTGAAGACCATCATTACTCAGGCGACGGCGGCGTATCGAAGATGACGCGTTATTAGACGCTGCACTGATGACCGGTTTGATCCTATCTACTGTATGTTATTATCGAGAGTAATAAGTGCCTGTCAGTAGGTGGGACTTGCCGTCGTCGGAATCATCGTGTCGGTCATCGCCATCTATTCTTGCAACGATAGGTTGTCCTTACTCGTCAGTTGTGCTTGGAGAGGTGTGCAACCATGATACCACACTTACCACGCTCACGGGCTCTGGGACCTGGAATATACAAAGATGTGTTTCCTGTGTGTGCTTCTGCTGGCACGTCGAAAGAGATGGTTGTGGTGCGAGCCACTAACCTCTCCTGGTTCGGTTGTTTGTCGTTCGGATCTGTAGTCTCATTTGTAGTCCCAAGAGCCAGACTGGGTCCGTCAGTAGTAGACTTCCCAGTTGTGTTGGTCTTTAGGTTCGATTCGTTATAGGAATCTTCGACATCGTTGTTTCGTTCGCTGTCGAGCATCTGCGGTGCTATATCCGACCGTCAGCCTATTTAAGCGTAGCAATAAATAAACACAACTTACCGAGATGCTTCAGGTGTCTTTTGAACCAGTGAAGACGCACGATAACAACAATGATGTTGATGAATCCCAAGTTGGTCAGTATAGGAATGAAGTAGATATAAAGCTGCTGATATGTCTTGAGCGCCTTCACATCGATGCTTCAAACGGAGCGCCATTAGTAACATATGTCGCACTGCGGAACGAAAGGACGAACGTGTTTAAGCCCGACTCGGTAGATGCACTGGCCCCGAAGAACCATGCATCAATAGCATCCATATTGCCATAGGGATACAAGATAGGCAGGGCCATCAAGCCCATGAAAATGATGTATGCATCTACTCGGCTCAAAAATCAGCAATCAGATGTCAGATACCGTCGCGGACGCAAGACCTTACAGTGCAACGTGAGAAAGTTTATAGGTGGGCGATACATCTCGCCGGCGACGGGACGGAAGACGAGGCAAGGCTAGACAGGATAAACGGCACGAAATCTGGACAGGATGCAGGAGAGAGAAACAAAAATTAAGGTTGGGGGAGAGCGTTTTGTTTCTTGAGCCCGGGGAGTACTTTTTGAGCCCTCGCGCTATCGCCGGATTACTAGATTCGTCCAACCTGAGATTACAGCTCTGATAGCCACAAATTAAAAAGAGTAACACAGCCTCGATTTATCACTCAGCTAACTGGATCTGACCATGGTGAGACCACAGGGACCTCCCTTGTGGAGGTATCAAAACCTCGATGACTCGTCTAGATCCTGTAGTAGTCAGCAATGTATAGAAGCATGACAGCGGAAGTGAGACAGGTCCCCTGCTTGGCTTTTGCCAAAGTTACGAACGGACCAATAGCGGTCGAGGATAAGCCATGATGATCGATGGGGGAAAAGCTTGATTTTCTTAGCGCAAGAGATCGCGTTGATGTGGGGGTTGCTGGGATATATCCCATGCATCAAACTCATCTGAAAGCCATGACTACTATGTATATATGCATAACAGACTCAATAAACTCAACTGATAATGAATGACCTCATTTGACACGGGAACTCCCGGTCAGGGATTATCTGAAGTTGTAGGCCTCGACTCTAGGAGGATGCCTGGGTAATGAGGATGGTAGGTTGGTGTCTCTATGAGGTATTTCATGGCACTCACCTGATGTGTGTTGGTTCTTTTGTGGCCAACCTTTACGGTCGTCTCAGCTCCACACCGCGTTTTCTACGCCCGCAATGATGTCTATTGTCGCGGACTTTCATGACATTAAACGATAGTAGGCTAAGGCATGCCGCCACTTCGATATTACTCTATCAGTCACGTTTTTATCGTCTAAGCTTATTGATAAAATGCGTAGAGCCTCTTACTGGCTATCTAAGAAATCACCGATATATGAAGCAGCACAGCATAATCGATAGGCGTTAATATTTCTAGCAAATGACCTCCCAACGCATAAACAGAAATTCATCTAGACGACGTGTGTTCAATACCCGCTGCACGGTAAACGACAGTTTGCTTTCTACCCATCATTTGTTGCCTTTGTATTGCTATGATTGAACTTAGGACTCCTCCGCCTTGCGAGCATAGACGTATCGAACAGTCATGTAAGAATGAACCTTGCGGTCACGGAGGAACTTGCGCATCTCCATGAGGAAGACTTGGTACTCGTCGTCAGGCCATTGGAGAATGGTCTTCCAGAGAAGGAGGGTGTAACCTGAAACATTGTCAGCAGGAGCATCAAAAATCGCAAACAAGGGCATCTTACCCTCGAGGTCGTTCTCAAGTGTAGCACGGACAAAGTTCCCGACTTCCCTCAACTCAGGGTCCTTTGGCCATCCACCAATGGGGAACTGCATCACGGGTCAGCAGGGCGTTTTCAAGCCTCCAGCACCAAACCCACCTTATACTCAATGCTCTTGATATCGGTGAAACCAGCCTCATGGATTCCCTTTTCCTGCAGATCACCGTCTTGGATATAGAACGAGTTGCCTAGCACTTTACCTCCCTCGGCGAAGAGTTTGCCCCAGAGCTTCAGGCAATCGATATCATCAGTGGTACCGTCATCGCTGCGAATGTGAACATCAGCCTCTCCGGATTGGATCCAGCCATCGACAGCACAGCAGCGATAGGCCTCCTGGAAAAGAGCGGTCCAGTCCTTGATAGCGCCGAAGAGGTAGCGGATATGGATAAAGTCAAAGGTGTTGTTATCCCATGTCCAGCGGAGCGAGGCGTCGTCGATCTCAAACTTTACATTGGGAGGGACCCAACTGGGAAGTATAAGTGAAGGTCGACACACGGGGCGGAGGAGGGTCTTACGTAGGTTGAATGGGAGACAGGTCGGAGCCAATAACTTCGGCTTCGGGGTACTCGTCTGCAAAATCACTGCGAGAGGTCAGTATACGATGAGGATACGTAAGGAAAAAAGCTTACATGGCCCAGATACCTATGAGACGTTAGCTATGTTCAGTTTACGTTTCCACCGTACGACTCACCAGTTCCAGTACCGACATCAAGTACTCTCTAATCGCTGTAAGTAAGCCATATCATATGACCAAGGATGCATATACATACCTGCACGTTGGGCTTGATAGGTGCCAGGAAGAGCTTTCCGCCCAAAAGCAGCGTCAAGGCTTGATGGCTGTGCAACATGAGCAAGGTTTTACTTGTCTAGACGTGGTCACTTACTTAATGTCAATCGAGGCAGACTGTTGCTCATCGTTGGGAGTAAAGTACTCAGTAGGGTGTCTGTCACTGTGAAACGTGCGGCCCTGAATAGTGCGGTACTCAAGAATGCTTGATGTGATGGAAGCGGTAGAGCTCGCGCTTCAAGCAACAGTAAGCAGATGCAGCCAAGAGGGGTATCAGCATGTCTCACGCATCATCACCAACAGCAGAATCGGCTTCACTCTCGTCGCCATCCTGCCGGCGGCTGTCAGCGCATGTCTATGGGTACGTCTTGTTTCATGACAAAACGAAAACGGATATTGGCTTTTCGCTCACCTGTGGATCAGCAGCGGGAACTAACTCTGGCTGCGGCGCCGGAGTCGACTCAACGGCCGACGCTAGATCGGACCGGGCCGTGGGAGCAGCGACAGTCGCAGGCTGGTCGGACATTGTCTTGGTATAGTCAGTCGACAGAATCTGTCACAGTAAGCCCGAACTGTACTCGGGAGGATCAGCTCAAGTTTGTTGGTGACAAGAGTCGAAAATGGGCTCAAACCAACACTGGAAAGGGATTTTTGGTGAGGGGAACCAAGGGGCTTGGGACGGTACGACAAAGAAGACTGTTTGTGGGGTGGCTTAGAACGAATTCGGCTTGGCTGACCATAGTACGAACCAATAATGAATCAGATAGAGTAGCAATCGCTTAACGTTTCGCGTGTCACTCATCAATTGGGTTTAGTGTGTGAGGAGGCATGGGCCTGGACTCTCATGACTGAGTTCCTGATATCAGTACTGGAGGAGGCACATCAACTCACCTCACAAGTTTGTGTAGCAATTTATATCACCAACATTTGTATGCTACTGTCAGAATCTAAAGTAACTATGCAAATAACATTGTAAAAAATAATAAAGTAGCTTTCTCTCTTTCTGAGCTACTCGATAGTTATCCGTCCACAAGACCAGGCTCACCTCTCAAGCCAAGATCTTATTCAGGCTTCTGTCCCATCCAGAAATAATAGTTCTCGTAAGCATGATAGTTCATATTGTTTAAATCCTTTCGCGCGTCGATCAAAAATAGTTCAATCTCATCTGGACCCATAACCTTGAGTAGCGGCTTGGCAGCCATAGCTCCGAACATGTCACTGACCGCAGTCTTGAGGTAAAGACCGATAAGGCGAAGTTTCTTGTCCTAAGAACACACCGTTAACATGAACTAGAGTGCTATAAGCGAGAACTTGTTGCTGCTTACCTTTGCCCATGTTCCAATCGGGACTTTGAGAACTTTGCAGCTCACATTCACAAAACCAGCCTTTTCAAGTGGCTCGCGTAGGTTCTCGCCCGCGCGAAACTTCATACCAAAGCTTGCTACTGCTGTAGCTGCCGTATCGAAGAACTTCGCAAGTGGTGCATCTTTAGGAAGAGAGTTGTCATCGCAGTTTGCGCGGGCGTCAAGTTCTTGGATTTCGATCCAAGCTCCTGGCTTCATGTGGCTGCATCGCTGTCAATTAATGATTGCTTCATGTACATGGAGGAAGTCAATCATACTCATGAGCCTGGCGAAGAACCTTGACCTCATCCTTCAGCCACGGACTAATGCAGCGCATGTGCACAAAGTCATAGTTGTCACCGTGCATCCACTCATCTTCGATGTCGTCGACAAGGAATTTCAAGTTGGGAGGGACCCAGGATGGCTGAATTGGACTGAGATCAACACCAACAACGGAAGCGCTGGGGAATTTATCGGCAACTTTTTAATCAGATTTTGCTTCCAAGAATAAACGGTGATGGCTTACTATCAATGGCCCAGATACCAGTTCCGGTGGCAAGGTCGATAATCTTTTGAGGGTTTTCAACAATTGGCGAGAAGTAAAGATTACCACTGAGACAGTCAGACTATGATCGCTACTCAAGTTAATTTCCTACTTAGTAAGCTCCAGCATCATGGCATGCTTCATATCGTCGCGGTTCTGCTCTGCATCGTCGTTTGGGATTGGATATCTGTCAATGTCAGTTGAGGAACCAGCAAACCTGCGATGTACTCATACGTTCCGTGACGATACTGATGGTACTAGCACCTGGTTAGCCTGTTATCGAACATTAAATAATCATCCGACTCACCCGTCGCCCATTCTCAAAAGCATGCTGATAAATGCTGGCGTTTAGACTCGTTGAACTAGATGACAACGTCGACGAGTCGAAGTCAGATGTCTGGAACTCGTTCTCCTCCTCAGAGTGCTCATCAGCCGTGATGGGTTCGATAGGCTCCTGTATCGTAGTCGCCATTTTCGATATCTGTCATTAACCAGCTAGATTACTTTGGTGTTGGTGTTGAAAGAGGGTAACATGGACTGACTTTATTCCGCACATCTGACAAAAATAACTCACTACGTAAGATTCACGGAGTATTAACCACATGCTTGCAACGGCTCCGGCCGGTTATTTTTACCAAATAGGCCGATATAACCGAACGGTTGACTAAACCACGCCTGGGGATCTTTAACAAGGGTATCAATAAATCAGTGATATACAACTCCCGAATAATCAATCGAGACTTGCGTCTTCATCTTCATTGTGGGGGACCTGCAATGACAAATTGGCTTGATTTTTATTATGACAGTGTGGAATTTTGTCACGTTTTATTCGGTCCCTTTCTCCCGAGACGGTCAGCAAGGTAGGGAACAATGGCGACTTATTCCTAAACAAAAATGCTGGTGACAAACAACAATTTATCGTTTTATAGAGCGTTTCTTTGTCTATATTGAACATTGCTTTCACAACTAATGACCAATCCCTTTAAGAAGTGGATGCAGATTGTGTTCGCTCTAACACCATGCTCTCTTTCTGGTTTTGGCTTGAACATAGCACTTGATCATGCTACGACATGTTCCAAAAAGCGAACATGATGCATGGCGAAGAAACAAGTGAATGTTCATGGATTAGTCTTATTGTCCTCAATCAGTATATAAGGCTCTCAATATCCTCATTAGACATAATAGACTGATCCTGCTTTTCTTCATCAGCAACTGGAACCCCAGGGAAAATATCTGAACAGGACCAGGTGCACTCCGGACATTGCTATACCAAACCTTTTTCACGTACGCGATTCAAATCACTGACAAAATGTCTTCACTTCCTAGCTATTTGCCTTCGTACAAGGCATCTACCGCTCTCGACATGCTTGCCCCAGGTATGGACTCTCCCACCGCTCCGGATACTAACACAGTGGAGACCCAAGTCAAAGACCAAGCGAAAGTTCAGTTCCTTGTGGCATTGAACATCGTTGGCTCTGGCAAATGGCCCCCTTGGAGTTTCTGCATTTACAATCCCAGCAAACATACCTGGACGACCTACGACGCTTGGAAAGGATATGGCCCAGACCGGTCATATCTCATGGTTTCGAGTAGGTATCGGAGGACCGCCGATACGAAAGCTGTTTACTTCAAAATCGCAAGCATCCCTCTTGATGATCTTGATGCAGCTATGGACAGTATTTGTACTGCCGGTGTGCCTCGTTCTACCAGAAAGGTAGACTGCAGTCAACTGTATGTAGAGAATATCGTCCGGAAGTTGATCAAGGCGGGCTTCCTGGATGTAGATCATGTCAAGGACGTTTATGCCGGGATTGAAGATTACCGTAGTGACTATGACATTCTGCCTGAAGAACCCCACGGCGGCGATGATGAACTGTAGGGGCTAAGTTTACGAAAGGTTGTCCAAACCGAAGGTAGTCAATCAATCTATGGTGACATCAGATGCAGCTCCTGTGTATGGAAATTAAATTGTCGCCAGTAGTCCGTGTTGCTGTAGGTAAATGCACTTGAATGGTATAGCTAGTATCGCATCGAGAGCTAAATGCTGAATCTATAAATCAACGATTATGACCAAAGTCCAAGTTCTTTCGTTGTGATATATCATCCAATCTTGATACAGCCTCCACTGGCACTAATAACAGACCCCGTGATCCATCTTCCATCATGCCCACAAAGCATGCCTACGACATCTGCCACATCCTCAGGCTGTCCAAATTGTGGCATGCTCTGCAATGGGAAGAACTCGTCCTGAAATCTCTTGACGACCTCTGGTCCACAATCCATGACAGCATCCGTCTCTGTCAAGCCAGCCGTGACAGCATTAGCCGTCGTACCGGCCATGAATGAATATCGCTCGTCCTTTCCACCAAAGGCTTGGGACCATGTTCGGCATAGTGATTCGCCAGCAGATTTACCAGCTGCGTACATGAGTTGATCAGCCCATGGGAGACGTGACCGAACAGAGGATATGTAGATGATGCGGCTGTTAGGCTGGAAATACTTCCTTCGAACAAGCTCTTCAACTATCAAGACTGGTGTTTGAATGTTGCCCATCAGACTTCGTTGTATCTCATCAGTGCCCATGTCGCCGAGAGTGCCAGGCATTGGATCGCAAGCTGAATTGACGAAAATGTCAACCTGGCTATTGAAGTTGTCCTTGAGTGCATCCGCAATTGTCTTTGCGCAATGATTCGAGAAGATATCGGCAATAACTCCGGTTATCTTTTGGCTGTCTGGTCGGTCTCGTGATGTTGCCTTGTAAACACGCTCCGTGATCTCGTCGTTGAGACCAGTCGACAGTGACTTGACACTTGTATCACTGGTACATGTCCCAAGAATAGAACATCCTCGAGATGCGAGATTAAAAGCAATGGCACGACCAATACCACGAGATGCGCCACTGATGACAGCTACCTTTCCCGTGAGGTCTAGTTCTCGAACAGATGACATATCGTTATCTGGATATAGGGTTGAAGTAATTGAGAAAATAGAAATTCTAGGAGATGGGTTTGAGGAACTGAAGTTTGGATGAGGTTTTTGGTTTGCAACGTCAACCGGCTAACTCAAAGATACCATCAGGCTTTTATACAACCCTTGTACGTTGTGAGAGTCGTTGTGACTCACATTTGTTGGTGGCGCGAGGCGGGGACTCCTGTTTCTGAGCCATGGGACGCGTTACCTTTTCCTATTGGACGGTGTTACTGTTTACATGAGGAGATTTTCATTGTAGTACGACACAGATCGTCAGGGCGGACTGAGTTTAGTTGGTCTGCCAAGTTTGGTGTACGAAAATAAACAGCCCAAGAAGTCTGGTCTAACTATGATGAGCTGGCCTACTAATTCTGTCTCTCCTGCTTCCATCCATTGAGGGCGGGGTAGACGTTTGAGGTAACACTTACCTCTAGGAAAACAGCTCTTGATGATTTCACGTGTCGGACATCCGAAAATTGGTAGAACACTTTGTCACTGTCCTGGCCTCTTATTGTCCATTCCAAATTGGGAGAAACATTAGCTTCATTCCGATGTTCATGGTCACTCATTCCAATATGTTATCTTGCTTTGAGCTTTGATACTCACAAATCATCGGCAAGAGAACAAATAGATATCAAGACTTCTCCTCTACGGACAATTGCCCAAATGTCACTATCCAGCAACAACTGGTCTCATCGTTTGCAGCTTCGCCAAGTCCCAACCACTAACGACGGGCTAGTCTCAAACTCACTTCCACCAACCCCATACACACGTCATAGCTGAACGAAGCTAATGTCTTGCCTCGGATTCTTCGGGCATAAGCAGTAGCAAATTCTCTGAGAAGGTCCATCATCCGCGAGAACCTGGAGACAACAATTGAGGAACAGTAACCAATGGCTTCATCAAATGAGTCTTCAGAGACTCGAAACGAAACACCAGGACCACCTCAGAAGAAGCATAAACTTCCGCCATGGCTGGACCACTTCAACACACATGACCTGAAGGTCTTCTTCCGATGCTGGATCGCAGTCTGGGTCATGTTGCTCCTCAATTTCATCAACCCAGTGCTCATAAACCTCGGCCAGGCCACTTTCTTCGGCGCAATCCTACTCTTTGCCGTGCCACCAACCAGTATCGTCTTCATCTACCTCCTCGGTGCATTGTCGCTACTGCTTGGCATGTGCTTGGCTTGGTGCTGGGGTCTCTTGACAATGAAGGCAGCACTTGCGGCGAGACCAGCAGCCGAAACGCAAGGTTTACTGAGGGAGTTGCAAAGACAAGCAGTACGGCGTGCACTGCGAACGGGGCAGCCGGCAGCTTTGGAGGCACAGATCTTGGTCTATGATGGATTTATGCTTGACGCGAGAGTCACGGCAGTTTTCTTCTCTATGGGGTGCCTCTTTATCTACGCGTTGTCGCGTTTGCGTTGTGCGAATCCGAAAACAGTTGTGATGCAGATCTTTGGAACGATCGTCATGGACTTGTTCATCCTCTTCGGCCCTTTACTCCCGACTTTCAAGGGCGATGTTGCAACAATTTTGGTGAAGCCCGGCGCTGTCGGAATTGGAATTGGATTGGCGTGCTGCCTCTTCTTATTTCCTCACTCGACATCCCATGCGGTTCTCAGCGGCCTCGAAAGGCTTATCCGCATGTCGAACCGAGCGATTGTGGTAACAAGAAAGGGTCTCCAAGGTAATCATAGCCCAGTGGCTGAACTTCAAGCAAGTAGAACTGGATTGATCTCAGCATTCAAAGCCGGACATCCAGCCCTTGCATTTCTTCCTCTTGACTTTTCACGCGGTCTGTGGTGTGCAGACGATATCAAGGGTCTGCACGAACGCGTTAGGAAGGTCATGTATACCAGCCTATATCTTATCGACTTCCAGATAGGTCAAGTTCGTGGACGAGAGAAAGAAGATGAGCACAGAAAGGCTGAAGCTGAGGGTCACCTTGAGCCCGTGGGCGAGCAGGAGAAGTATCATATTGGCCGTCGACAAAGACAAGATACCATGACACTTCTAAGTGCTTTCGAAAGACCTGAGGCATCGGAGTTGAAATCTAAGACAAGGAATACACTGTTGGAGATGACGGCTGAACTCATGGAAATTGGGCAGCGGGCAGTTAATCTTGCGGCTGATTACGTTCAGGCTGTGAACTCTTGTCGCTGGTTCAGAAAGACCTCACCCGAACGCTTCGCAGAGTTGAACAACAGTCTTCACGATTTGATAGATCGATCGCGGATAGCTAGAGAATCCTGCGCTTTTAACACAACTAAGGGTGTTCTCGAAGCCCACGCCGAGGTATTCGACGCCAATGGCAAGCTGAAGCCTATAAAAGGAACTGATCGGCCATTCCTTCCTAGTATGGTCATCGCAATGGTTATTGAGGAACGCATTCTCAGTTGGGCAACATCTGTCGAGAGACTTCTTGAGTACATTCTAAGCCTTTCTGAAAAACGCACCCATGTTCGCATATGGGTTCCCTCCCGCTTACAATATGCCGTTTCCTGGCTGTTCCACGGTCCAATCGCGTATCCCGGTCACGATATCACAGCAGAGGAAAATCCAGACAAATTAATGGAGGCCGACACATTTGACGAGGAAACCAAAACAACAAAACGACGACTCGAGGTTGGAAGAGGCTACAAAGGATCTTCAGCAAGGCGGAACAAATTTAGCCGGATGCTCATGGCAACATATAACTGGCTCTTCAATCCAGCTGGCATGTATGCCTTGAGAATGGTAGTCGTTACAGTGGCGACATCAATCCCAGCTGTCATCCCAAGCAGCGCAGGCTTTTTCTATCGAGAAAAAGGTATTTGGGCGGTCATTAGTGCTCAGACGGTGCTTCTCGTATACTTGGCCGACTTTACATTTTCTCTTGTTTCCCGGGCGATTGGAACCATCGTTGGAGGTGTCATCGCTATGGTGGCTTGGTATATCGGCGCAGGTAGCGGTATTGGCAATCCATACGGTATGGCAGCAGCCACGGGTGTTGCAATTATTCCTCTTCTTTGGTGGCGCATCTTTCTCCCACCGTCGTTCCAGTTCGCTACTATCATGGCTGGTGCAACGTTCGCCCTGGTCCTTGGGTTCAGCTGGGATCACGATCACATAGTGCAATATGGTCTACCAGGGAGAGGCTACGAAGCATTCTGGAAGCGAGTCGTCACCGTTTTCATTGGATTTTTAGCAGCGTTGATCGTGCAGCTATTCCCAAGCCCACCGTCCGGGACGACACACGTATGCAACACACTTGCGAATTCTGTGCGCAGTCTATCAGATCACTACGCCCTGCTGATATCACATTGGGGACGTACTGATAAGAACCGAGCTTTGGCTTCTGTTGCCGAAAATATCTCTATCGAAGTTGCAGAGGTCCTACTTGCCTTAAGTCCATCTATTGCTCTACTAAAAGGCGAGCTGAGCTTCGGACCATTTGACCAACACGTTCTTCACCGCACCAAAGAGCAGTGTCAGTTTATGAACCAAGCGCTAGGCGGTCTTTTGAACCTTGCATCTACATTACCAAAGGAGCTTCAAGACCGCCTTACTCATGTCGCGGGTATTCTAGACGACCGGTCCATTGGGGACATTATGGCTGTTCTAGCCGTTATCGAGCAGGCATTGCGGACAGGTTCTCCCCTTCCCGAGCGCTTACCAGTACCGCTGATACGACGAGCAATGGACCTAGTGGAATCTCAGAGTAACGATAGTATCTTAACCGCAAAGCTAGTGCAAGATGAGGACCATCGACGCTATTGTGTGGCTGTCACGTTGTATCTCAAATTCTTGGGCAGCATTGATGATTTGCTGATTGTGCTGAAGGAGGCTTTGGGTGAGAGACACATCATATACCAGTGGAGCGACGTGAATGATATTGCATGAGGAAAGTAGGATGAAATGTTTGCTGTATTTACTGCTATCTGATCCTATCAGGTATTTTCTATATGATGTCCAGTAACTGCAAGTAATGGAATAATTTATAATCTGTTTTTGACTATCCTCTTGGCTTAATTCTTTATCACTCATGCAGTAAAACAACTACCGAACCGAAACATGACCAGCGGCAAGCTATGAAATCCCAGGTATACTTTTATCGCACTGTGAAGAATGAATTTGCTGTTCGACAGCAATGCGTAATGTCGCGTCCTGGGCAGTAAGGTATCAGAGCAAGCAGTTCTGTAGATCTCACCCAAAAACGGCTGCATCTTCTATAAAAAGAATACAACTTTTGCAACTCTCACGTCCTATCAAAATAGCCAATCAAGCTTGTCCCAGCTTCTTTATCTTGTCACGCGTGGATAAATTGACATCTAGAACAATGCCCACCGTGGAAAAGACCGAAACCATCGATGGTCATACCTTTTTGACCCCTGAAGCATTCCAGCCCTGCGTTATTTTTTCTGTCCAGCCACACAAAAGCTCCGATCTTTCCTAAAACCGGGAATCGAGGAATGCGATTGTCAGGAACGAGCCCCTTGCATTTGGGTCGCTCTGTAACATGTGGCGCTGACCCGAACTTGGAACTCAAGGAGAATTAGAAGTTTGCACAACGGTTCACGGTGAGGATTAGAAGGAATTTCTGAGATTAATTGCTTGAAGCGCCAAAGTACTGTAGGCAAAATTACTAGATAGATTATACTTTTAATCACTAAACTATCACGACTTCTCTCGCTATCGCAATCATAACAGCATCATTGCTCAAAATGGAAAAACATCGTGGATAATGACCACAAACAACACAATACACAGCATTACCCTGTACCATGATTCCTGGATCACCAGGATATATTCGTATCTGTCTTGGAACCCATTTCAGGGTTCACTGTCATACCCGATCTCCCCAACCCTCCCAGACATTGTCGCTCAGCAATGTCTCAGACCCAGCCAGATGGATGAATGCAGTCTCAGCTCACAAGGCACAAAGAAACAAGGCACAATTTGTCACAATGTCCTTGTGAACACTGATCTAACAAGTCTTGGACCCTTTGACCCCTATTTCCAGCCTCTTCGATATCATCCCGTGCATTAATATCTCAATTCTTCATCGTCATCTTGGAGTTCAGCCATCGTTATGAACGGGATGTCTCAACCACCTAAACTCATGACCACTCTGTAACAAGGTTTTGTACTTATCTGCCTCTATTGTGTGACGAATAATTAAGACACTGGCGTCTTTTTCGGGCGTTGTCGAGGCTGACTGCCGTTTCTGAACTCTGTTCGACCCAAGTGCACGGTCTCGCCTTGTCAATAGACCACTCCACAATCCTGTCTAAGTCGAGATGCACCTTATTCCCTTGGCATGTCATACTCAATATCAGGGTCCATGAAAAATGTATAAATCATATTGAAAGCCTCGCCGTTATTTGTCTTTGCCTCATCACTTCTCTTCATCCCATCACATCGAGCCTACCAGGCTTTCCTTTGTCTCTTCATTCTTTCAACAACCACCCGTTTCATACACCAACGCTTTCTAAGCATTCAAGATGAAGCTCTTCACAACCTTCGCTACAGTCCTCGGTCTAGCTGGTCTAGTCCAGGCTCACATGGAGATGACCTACCCTCCACCTTTCAAGAGCAAGAAGAACCCTTACACCAACGGCGACATCGACTACAGCATGACATCTCCCCTCTCACCTAGCGGGGCAAACTTCCCTTGCAAGGGATATAACTCTCTTTTCGGCACTGCAGCTGGTGCACCTACTGCTACTTGGACAGCCGGTAAATCTTACAATATTGAGATCCAAGGCGGCGCAGACCATGCTGGTGGGAGTTGCCAGGCCTCACTCTCTTTCGATCGCGGAAGTACATGGGTTGCCATCCAGTCCTGGATCGGCAACTGTCCCATTGCACCTCTATCCACCTTCAAATTCACTCTTCCTGTTGATACGCCCGCAGGCAACGCTCTTTTTGCATGGACGTGGTTCAACAAGATCGGCAACCGTGAAATGTATATGAACTGCGCAACTATCACTGTCAAGGCTGCCAGTGGTACTCCCAAGACAGCTATGAAGAAACGCCCTGCCATGTTTGTCGCCAACGTCGGGAACGGATGCGGCACAAAGGAGGGTGTTGATCTCATGTTTCCCAACCCTGGTCCCGATGTTTCTGTGGGATCAAGCAACACTGGACCGCCGGTCGGTCAGTGTCCAGCTGGTTCTGGAGTTGCTGTCCCACCTAAGCAGACTACCACTACGAAGGCACCTACCAAGACCACCAAAGCGTAAGTTTAATCTGTTCCTTTGAGTTAAGAATTTCAAATCCTAACAATTCATCAGACCTGGCGGTGTCTTTATCACTGTCCCTACTCCTACCACTACCAAGAAGACCACTCTGAAGTCGACGACTCGCACAACAAAGACAACTGTCATTCCTCCCGCACCAACTAAACCCGCGCGCGGTTTGATCACTCCTGGAACCCCTTGTACGCCTGAAGGATACTGGAACTGTGTCAAAACCGGCATGGCTTTCCAGCGATGTGCTTCTGGTACGTGGTCAGTCAGTATGGCTGTCGCGCCGGGTACAAAATGTATTCCAGGACAGAGCATGGAGTTTACGATTGTGTACGCATGATAATGAGATAGGCCCTTCTTATGTGTCAACGTTTCTTTTGTTTGCGATACCTAGAAACTCTAGAGTAGAGGATAGATATATACTGTATTACCTTGCGAGATTCAGTAGCAGGCACTGCAGTAAGCTAGCCCGAAAGACAGTTATATAATACAGATCTTTTCTATTGATACCAGACTGGCGAGCTACAAATACTCCAAGGAGAAGAGTTATATCGACAGGAGGTTTGCCTACTACAGCGCCCACTACCCAATTTCGCGAGGTTATGCGGTAGTACCGTACACTTCCGTGACATTGGTCAAGGGGAGTAAGCCGACTAAGGCAAGCCACTGGGTCTTGCCGTATCAATCACTTCTGTATATCATCTAGACCAGACAACAAAGGATAAAGAGGCCGTCATTGATTTATTTAAGCCATTAGTAAATCGTCGGATAGTTATTTACCTTCCCCATGCCCCGCCGTGGCCGGCTTACTCCCTTCGACCAAGTTCATGGAAATGTGCGGTAGAGTGGCCACGTAGGATGTCTTAAAACCCCCGCACCATCGAGACAGGCGACGTGGAAGTTGTCTTTTATTTAAACACCTTTGTCCAGGGTTCTGTTAATATCCCTGGTCCCAGCTGGTTAACCACGCACAGTCTGGGTCTACCACAGTTTTATAAGAAGAAGAGAGAAGATAAGGCAAGGAGGCTACAGAGGATCAAAGTCAAAAAAGGAAGTAGGTCAAGGTTGGCTAGGTAGGAAAAGAGTAGACTGCGTTGTTCTAAAACATCTCCACCCTCTATTTCATGAGTACAACAATAGCTACGATATAGAACTTAGGATTTAAGCCAGACTTCAGCTGAACTGATATAACCGGCTTGATCAACATGATCGACATGCTGAGGATTGGCTAGCAATAGATTCAGCTCATCATCGTGCTTTACGCTAAACCTAATTAATGGTAACTCGGCGCAGATATTGAATCGATGCGGTGAGACTGTTGTTTCATTGGCTTGCTGAAGTAGACATGTCTTACTTTGCTACGTCAAAGCGAGAATGACGTAGGAGAGTGTTCGGAGGATAAACCTTTAGTAATTCAAGAGAAGGGATATAAAGTGTCGGATTCTTCTCAACGAGTCAATTGCACATCACTCTCCATTCTTCATATCTACCAATTACTACAATCCTCCTAAACATCCTATTATCATGTCTGCCAAGGTGTATATCGGGTAAGAATTAGCTTGAAAACGGTTTTGGAAATTACATTTTAACTTTCAATAGTAATCTGAGCTGGAACACAACGGATGAGAGTCTCCGAAGCGCCTTTTCAGAATATGGCAATGTTCTCGACTCGGTAAGCTACGGCTATTTTACGCATTGTCGCCTGGGACTAATCTGTAACGCAAGATTGTAATGCGCGATCGAGATACTGGCCGCTCAAGAGGCTTCGGCTTCGTCACATTCGAGAATGAAATGGAAGCCAATAGTGCGGTTAACCAGTTGAATGAACAGGAGTAAGTGCACATCCTCGCTCTATTTGATAACCCTTCTTAACCTTTTGTTTATTAGGCTTGATGGCCGTCGTATCAGAGTAAATCTGGCCAATGCTCGTGCCGGGGGAGGCGGTGGAGGCGGTGGCTACAGTGGCTACAGTGGAGGTGGAGGCGGCGGCTACAGTGGAGGAGGTGGAGGAGGTGGCTACAATGGAGGTGGCGGCTATAATTAAGTTGGTATAATGTTAAATACAACATGCCTTTGTCCGCTCTGCGTTATGAGTTATATAAAGTAGGACATAAATGCAATCGTGATCTCACATAACAAAAAATCACCATATAACTGCTTAGCAGTCTACTATTATCATATGATACCGCTGCCAATAAACACATAATAACATGTACTTCCCAATATGACTCTCAATTTAAAGCCAGAATCATCCTCAAGATGAAGGATTATTTGGAGATCACGACGGCAATGCCCGATTGAATAACACTTTCATTAATATATTTAGCTTCCATTAGTAATTATGAATAGCCACATACTTCTGATCGACGTATATAACCTCTTCGTATTAGGTATGCTGACTGCTGAAGGCATAAGAGACGAAATTAGTGAATTGGTTTATGCTACCTGGACCAGACTCTGAGTTTGTTGAACACCGTTACACGAGGCTGTGTGGAACAGGAAACACGACGCCATCTAATTTCTTCTTGACCACAAAGCCGAAATGAACAACTTCACCTCTTCAGCGTGCATTCGTTATCAAGACGTGAAAACAGATATATATGGACTTGCAGGCCAACTTAACATCCAGCAAGCTCTTTTTTCTTCAGGCCTTACCTCAGTGCAACTGTTGGTCCAGGCAGGAGCAGACCTGTGTCCTCCGTCGCAGCATCCATGGACAGCTCTTGATCTGGCACTATTATATGGAGACCGGAGGATTGTCGAACTTCTGCGAAAACAGGGCTACAAGCTACCCACAAGAGACTCAACTTCGTCCCAAGATGTTTATCAAGATCTTTCACGGGACCTTCTAAAGTTCTCAAGAGACGGCAATATTGTTCCATCAGAGGATCTCTATGAGTTATATTGCTTTGTACTGGGAAAGTTCGATCTTGCCGCATTCGTTGACGCCGACATCCTTATCAAAAGATTTTTTGAAGCCTTGCGCGAGACTGCGAATGATCCCGATGGCAACAAACACATAGCAACATGTACTTCCTGCCAGGAATTTCAATGTGAAGCCAGAGTCATCTTCTAAATAGAGGACTATTTCACCTTTGATCTTCACCCCAGCCGACGGCACTTGATTGATTCCGCAAGCAACGGGTGTGAAACTTGTGCCATCATCTTCGATGCTCTAGATGACCATGAAAAAGAACCGAGACCAGCGTTTGAACCCTTCGATAGAGAATTCGGTCCCAAATCCGACTTTGTCAAACTACAGCCCGCTAGGTCTTGGTCACTGGATGGTATCAAAGTATCCTGTGGCGATCTCGGCACAGAGATACCTCTTTTCCAAGTCTACGACTCCCTGACTAGTTCTTTTAAAGATAGCTATCAGATGGACACTGGCACCGGCTCATCAGGCGCCATGGTCATGGCAAAGAATTGGATTCGGATTTGTCAAGGGAACCACACTGAGTGTCAGGAAATGCAAAAAAGAGACAACCAAAGGACATCATGCCACAGCGGCTACTTCATATAGGTACATCCGAAATTCAACCCCGAGTCGTACTTGTACAAGACACGGTACCCTACTGCGCGCTGTCGTACTGCTGGGGGAGCAAGGACTTCTTCACCACAACACGGGATAATCTTGTGCAGAACATGATGGGAATTCCAATGGAGTCTTTCCCAGCTATAATGCGGGATGCCATATTTGTGGTCCGGTCTCTAGAATACGAGTATATTTGGATAGACGCACTGTGCATCATACAGGATGATGAGCAGTACTGGGCACATGAGGCGGGTATAATGGGCGACATTTACGCTCATGCCGAACTCACCATATCCACCCTCGTCAGTGGCGACTGTCATACAGGTCTCTTCCAGCCCCGGTCTGTTCGGATCTCCCACCCTGTACCCTTGGACATGTGGCAGCCCAAGATTCAACGCAAAGCCAATGCCTCCAGTGCCCTAACCCCTCAGTGGCTAGAGCGTGAAGTGAAAACCAGTGGCCCAGTACATTCTAGAGGATGGACCCTACAGGAACCGCTTCTGAGCAAAAGAATACTCTACTTTGGTCACGGGATACTACATTTTGAGTGCCTTCACGATTATGCTGTTGAGGCAAACCCTGGTGGAGTATATCGACAATCCGCCATAAAATATGATAATAAACTTAAAGCGTGACGTCACGTTAAGAAAGCACTTCAGGGTGTCATAACCCCCGACTCTTGATCCTCCAGGACTCCATGCATGAGGCAGGCGTTTGAGCTTTGGAAACTACAGGTCATAGAATTCACAGGTCGAAATCTCACTAGAGCCAGTGACAGACCACCCGCTTTTGATGCTATCTCTAAGAGTCTGGCTACGGCTAACGGATGCGATCCTCTATGTGGGATTTGGAATGAAGACAAGTTGTTTGAGAGTCTTTGTTGGCAGACTAAGAACTGAACCGGCGCGCCGTTGAATCTTCCCAATATACCCTCTTGGACTTGGTTAGCTTGTACCGGGGCGATCTCTTTCGAGTTGGCGAGTCGAGCCGGAAGGGAAGAAGTGCGAACCTCGTCGGGTATCACAGTTGTTTCGATAAACAGTGACGCCACAGGCTTGTTCATCACTCTCAGAGGGACCCTTCATCGGAAGCAACGCATCGATGACTCACTTCTAGAGCATTGGAAAAAGCTGAAGAGGAAGAAGTACAAACGAAGTGTCTATCTAGACTACAATATTGGAGATGACCGAGACGTTTATACTTTTGCTACACTACACTTTCCACAAGGACATCCACATAAAGGCTACGGCTACCCTGTGTTTCCCTATGGTATGGCTCCTGAGACGCTAGGGCTTTTGCTACAGAAAGTTGACAATAAGTCAAATACCTTTCGACGAATTGGCACCCATATACCAAGGTTGCAAGACAATGCCTGAGCAGAATTCTCATGACGGAATAACACCTGTGCCATGCGTTAGCCATGAGATGACTCCAGAAAAGTGGCTTCAGACCGACGAGGAGACACTTGTTGATCAGCAGTTTACACTTGTTTAGAAATAGAGTCCACCCATTGGAGAGAAAACAGGTTATAACGATGCTATAGTACTACATAGAAATCTGACAGCATCTAACTTTTTGATTCGATATGAGGTATCCTTGTAGGTTCCGTGCATGAGCGTTCGAGGGCTTACTACATTCGATTAACCAAGTAGTTCCTTGCAGTATTCGTGCCATGGCTTTTAGTTATCGGCCTGGGCCGGCCGGACTCATGGTAAAATATCCTCTATAGCTATCTGTCATGGGCTTCATTGGCAGCAATGGTTCCTGAGATTCCATAGCAGGCAAAATAGATCTCTCAAATGTTACTTTTATCATAATTAGCGAGCCTCCACTTTGTAGTAAAGCTTGTGTTCAAACAGGAAAGGAGTTGTCACCATGTCTTTCACATGTCCCGTATAGTACTAGGTCGTATTTGGCGACCTGGATTGATTAGCCAATGCCTCGGTAAAGGGCGATCATGACCTAATAGAGCTTGTAAGTCCGTCAACACCATATAGCATTTCACGGCACTTGGTGTCATAGATTCACAATTAGACACATATTCTTGGCAAAAGCATTCTTCGGCTCTTTGCCGGCGGTGACATTGATTCATGAGGCCATCGTGACCAAAGATTATCGTTTCTTGACACCAATTCGAATTGCATAGTCGATATAAGACTAAACTAAATAAGATAGCAGCTTCCTAAAAGATTCTTCCACCACGGAGATTTAACCTTGGCTTGCAGATGTCAAGGCAATAGGACCGAACGGCATCAGGATGCTGTCAAAGTTGACTCAACATATGACAGAAAGAGATTTCACCAGATAATACAGGACTTAGAGAAGAGGCTTTAGAGTAGCGGTTCAGAATGTGTGCAATAAACAGCGTCCCAAGTGCAACACCAGTCCACCCACACTTGCGGGGGCGGCCCGAATTCAAAAGTGACTACATTCTGCCTATACATCCCAACTCCCTCCAAAATCGCGTCAAATCTACGTATACGATGGATTATCGTCAAGACTAGCCCGTTCGGTCCCGACTAGAATTTATGGTTCAATACCTCCGTCGCCCAAAAAGGTAGGTCGAAAGGTCAGAGAGCCAGTGAAACAAGGGCTCCAGTCTCAATCCGATGCTATTCCCTAGTCATGGTGCACTAAACGATCTGATCATAAGCCGAGATGAAAAGGAAACACACGTGCGGAGGCTCCGCTGTCAAGTGATACTAGGCCAGATCTGTTTCGGGCCGATACTGCTCTACAGCATCGAGTGGGCTGAGGTCATCTGGCTAATCCCTGTCCGTGATCATCACTGAAACTTGTAACGCTCGTGCCCCAGATTTTAATGAGGATGACCCCGCAAAACAGGGCATCGATCATGCGAATCGGGGCTTTTCAGAGGTGGGTGTCCGAGTTCTAGAACTAGTTTGAATCCTTCACTGGCATCCTCTGAACAATGCTCGACACTGCAATCAAATCCTTCGCAGCGTACTCGAAACAGCCCAGAGGGTCCTGTCTTGGACAGAGACAGATATATCACCACTTGACATAAAAGGAGCTTGATCCCGCCGCTTTCTAGTCACAGCATCATCATTCAACGATCTCACTCTTTCATCCATTCCTCATCTCTTCATCTCTTCTGTTGACCATGAAGCTTCTTCAACTTGCCGCCCTGGTGGCTTCCATTAGCCCATTCGCCAGCGCAGCTGATGCAAACGCCTGGAAGTCGCGAAACATTTACTTTGCCCTCACAGATCGTGTTGCACGCAGTGATAGCGATAACGGTGGCAATGCCTGCAATAATCTCGGAAATTATTGTGGTGGAACCTTTAAGGGTCTTGAGGCCAAGCTAGACTACATCAAGGGCATGGGATTCGACGCTATCTGGATCACTCCCGTTGTTGAGAGTGAGTATCTTGCTCCTGTGTCAATGTGAACGATGGCTAATATTTTGTGACAGACACGGATGGAGGATACCACGGATACTGGGCCAAGGATCTGTACGAGGTCAATGCCAAGTATGGAACCAAGAGTGACCTCAAGAGCCTGGTCAAGACTGCTCACAGCAAGGTAAGGAGATATGATCTCATCTGCACACCAGACCATGCGTCTTGGAAAACTTACTGACCGCCCTAGAACATGTACGTCATGGCCGATGTGGTAGCAAACCACATGGGTAAAGGTATCCAAGACCACAAGCCCGTACCGCTGAACCAACAGAGCTCCTACCACACTCCCTGCGATATCAACTACAACAACCAGAACAGCATCGAGCAGTGTGAGATTGCTGGTCTTCCTGATCTCAACACTGGCAGCGCAACAGTTAAGAAGGTCCTCAACGACTGGATCTCATGGCTTGTCACTGAATATAGCTTTGATGGTATCCGCATCGATACCGTCAAGCACGTCGAGAAGAGCTTCTGGCCTGATTTCCAGAAGGCGGCCGGTGTCTACGCCATCGGCGAGGTCTGGGATGGAAGCCCAGATTACCTCGCTGGTTACGCAAAGGTCATGCCCGGTCTGTTGAACTACGCCATTTACTACCCCATGAACCGCTTCTACCAGCAGAAGGGTGACCCATCTGCCGTGGTCGACATGTACAACGAGATCAGCCAAAAGTTCGATGACCCAACTGTCCTCGGAACGTTCATCGACAACCACGACAATCCTCGATGGTTGAGCCAGAAGAACGACAAGGCCCTCCTCAAGAATGCTCTTGCCTATGTTATCCTCTCCCGTGGTATTCCCATTGTCTACTACGGCACCGAGCAGGGTTACGCTGGAGGCAACGACCCGGCCAACCGCGAGGATCTCTGGCGTAGCAGCTTCAAGACAGACTCAGACCTTTACCAGACCATCTCCAAGCTCGGAAAGGCCCGCTCTGCCGTTGGCGGTCTCGCAGGAAATGACCAGAAGTTCCTCAAGTCCAATGATAGCGCACTCATCTGGAGCCGTGCCAACAACGATCTGATCGTGGTGACCATGAACCGAGGACAGGGATTCTCTGGACAATACTGCTTCAACACTGGCGCGAACAACAAAACTTGGGACAGAGTGCTAGGCCAGGGTTCTGTCAAGTCGGACGGCAACGGCCAGCTTTGTGTCAGCTACACTAACGGTGAACCCGAAGTTCTCGTGGCGGCCAACTAAGCGGTGTTCGAATTCAAAACTGACTAGTACTGGATACGGTCTTTGGTGTTGTATTTACTTCTCTTCTTATGAAACATAGCTTGAGCTCAGCAATTATTTTGTCATGACATTTATCTGCGTCCGATTTTGTAATATGTGAGCAACCCTGTGAAGAAATGAGTTGTCTGATAATCATAACGATCAGCCAACATCTTAGAATCATGCATTGATTCTTGGAATGTGAGATGTACCCTGACGTAGGGTTTAGTGACTGAGTCTTCCGCTTTCTCCATATCTTTGTCGGTTGTAGTGATCATTCTTAGCCCTGCTTCATCCACAGACCCTTGCTATAGCACATCAGTAGACACAGGGGTTGAGTTGAGTCACGCCGCGTCAATGTTTATTTTATTTTTCTGGCTTCTCTTGGCATTGTCTACCACTACCTCTCATGGCCAAGTATTAGGGAATATTGCCAAGGATTATTCACCTATTAGTTTCGCACGTGTTAGTCTAGTCCGTTGACATTGGCTACCAAGTTACTCAATGATTTACAGATCAGCTCTAGCATCCAAGGATAATTTCTCCGCTAATAACCTACCGTACTCATGATATTTCATGCCCTGGCTGTTCCTGACATCCCCTCATCGTGATTGGCTAGTGATGGCTTAGCCAAGTGATCAAAGAGGTCTAGACGGAATGACGTGCGCAGTTAAAAATGAAGCTCACATTGAAGTCTTTTGAGAGTCAACTGTTTTTGTTCCTTTATTCTCTCGTTCGTAGTTGATTGCTCGATATATTCGACATGGCAATCGGAGGCTGGGAACACGCCATGCACAGAGCTGCAGATGATAGTCTGCAGACTCTCAAAGTCAATTGGCATCTTGGCTTCACTTCATTCGGCGGACCGCCTGTTCATTTCAAGATTGTTAGTCAAGTACCTAATGCTCCCATCAATCTGAATTGCACAACTAACAGTCCCAAGTTCCACGACAAGTTTGTCAACAAGTTAAAATGGATAGATGAACAAATAGTGAGTATTTATTCAAAGCTGAAAACGGACCAAGCTAACAGTGTCCAGTATCAAGAGCTCTTCAGCGTCTCACAAGCTCTCTCTGGTCCTGGAAGCACAAAGATGCTGTATTGTATCAATCTCATACATGGTGGATTCTTACAGGCTGTCCTGGCGTTTTTGATCTGGAGGTAGGTCGATAGATTTATTTGTATGGGCCAAACCATCTAACAATCGCCCTCAACAGTTTACCAGGATGCTTTGGAATGTTCGGCCTTTCAGTTGGTGTTTCCAGTATCGGCGATACTCTGCCTCGCGCAGTATACGCTCTCCTCTCTGGCCTCAATGCCGCTACTGTTGGAATAATTGCTCTGGCAGCCGTTGAGCTTTCCGGCAAAGCCATTACAGATCAAACCACTAGACTTGTTCTTTCCCTGACTGCCATGGCCGGAATGCTGTACAACGCGCTGTGGTATTTTCCTGCACTCATCGTTGCGGGTGGTTGCGGTACGGTGGTCTATGACTACAAGTGGCTCCACCGTCCTGCTCGAGGTGTTCGGAATGCTTACCTGAGGGCCAGAAGAGGAAGAGTTGCTGAGACAGAGAACGTCCAAGGTGCTGAGAATGGAACTGGTAGCGAAGACGGTATAAATCTCGACGAACAGAACACTAATGGCGTGAGAGAACC
This sequence comes from Fusarium praegraminearum, assembly GCA_002093855.1. Taxonomy (NCBI): domain Eukaryota; kingdom Fungi; phylum Ascomycota; class Sordariomycetes; order Hypocreales; family Nectriaceae; genus Fusarium; species Fusarium praegraminearum. The sequence goes on from LXHY01000099.1 coordinate 42,235, forward strand.
GGAAGCACGCGTCGTTCCCCAAGAGTATCAGCTTGGCTTCTCATGGAGATCCGGAGCGGCGATCATTGCCACATTCCTAATCACCTTTATTGTCGTCGTTTCCCTTCGAGGAACCTTACCCGATGCTCCTCTGTTATACAAGCTTTTCGCTAACCTCTACCTTGCCGGGACCATCATCTTTGGCGGTGGTCCCGTGGTAATTCCTCTTCTCCGAGAATATGTGGTGGCCGAAGGATGGGTCAGCCCTCGCGACTTTCTCATTGGCCTCGCCCTCGCTCAATCCTTCCCTGGACCAAACTTCAATTTTGCAGTATTTCTTGGTGGCCTTACAGCCGTTCACGGGGGTTATCCCGCTATAGTTGGTGCTTTGATAGCATACCTTGGCATCTTCGTTCCAGGAATGGTTCTTGTGCATGGGACGATGGGGATTTGGGAAGTTCTGAGAAACAGACCCTGGGTCAAGTCCGCCCTGCGAGGTGTAAATGCAGGCGCTGTAGGACTCATATACACAGCTGTGTATAGAATCTGGCAAGTTGGCTACATCGATGAGGGCTTCCAATCGGGGAAGAGTCTGGGCGATGATCCATGGTGGGTTGTTGTCACAGCGACGTCGTTCGTTGGAGCACGGTACTTCAAGGTTCCAGTGCCGCTGGCAATTCTCCTTGGTGCGTGTATGGGGCTTTTGAGATATGGGATTGTGACTGCTTAGATGGGAGAAGTAATTGGAGAAGTGAATTTATCTTCATTATTCCGACTATATCATGGCTATGTTAAGAGTATCTTTGGATCAGAGTCACAACATGATAGTCTTCACAGGTTGCAATATGCTCCAACGGTGTGGAGCTAGTTTGTGCACTGTCCGGGACGGTATCCGTTGGTCAAGTCCAAATGGTACGATCAGTCACCGGCACCTAAACCGTTGCTGAAGAGCTCCTCTTTTCCAAGAAATATACACTTTACACGTGCCCCCTGTACAAACATTGTCCCCTGCCGTGACCGGCAGGCCTCAATCATATTCACCGCCATAACTAAATGTGTACCACTTGTGTTTCTCAGGAATTGTCCGCCTGATCATGACCAAATCCGGGGTAGAGGCCGATGAGCGGGGAAGAGTACAGCATTGGCGGAGGTTGTCCATATCTCAGAGCCACTGAAAGCTTCCGCCGGCTACGCTAACTCATTCTGTAGTCCTCGTGAGGAGACTCTGTGAACCTTTTTCATGTTGCCCAACCAGAACATGGTCGTCGTATCTCCCGCTATCGCGATATCGGGTACGGATCCGAAGTGGCTATCATCGCTAACCAGCCGGGGCAACCCAAGGATCAGCACGTAGGTATTTCTAACGTGGTTTATCCTCTGTTCCATTGCATTATTCTTCTTTCCATCTTTACTATCATCTTGGAACCTGTAGACCGTTACAATCGCCTCAGACATAATGTCAGAAGACAGCACACATCAATCCATTCTCATTCTCGGAGGCGGCTGCTTCGGCTTAGCCACGGCCTTTGAGCTTGCACAAAAGGGCTACAAAAACATCACAATACTCGAAAAGGATGTGGATGTGCCGAGCAGGTTCTCAGCAGCTTATGATCTGAACAAAGTCATCCGTGCTGAGTACGCCGATGACTTCTATACTCAATTGGCCCTTGTACGTAACATATTCATCCTTTGTCCGAAGACCCAATGTTGACGTTCTTGACAGGATGCCATTCGTAAATGGCAATCAGATCCTCTTTACGCACCCCATTACCACCAAACAGGTTTCCTCAACGTGACATCCGGGAAAGCTGCGCAAAACACCAAGGGTGCAGTGGAGAGCTATTTCCAGTCTCTCCAAAAGAATCCAGCTTTCAATAGCCAAACAACCCGTGTCAACAGCAGTCAAGAGATCAAGAAGCTCGTTCCCAAATTCACAGGCCCTCTCACAGGTTTCAAGGGCTATCACAACAAGCTTGCCGGTTATGGCCACTCTGCTAATGCTTTGAGGGCTGTTTATGAGCAGTGCGTCAAGCTTGGCGTGAAGTTCCGTCTGGGCAAGGAGGATGGCGAGGTTGAATCTTTGCTGTATGCGTCAAGTCGCGAAGGCACAAGGTGTGTTGGAGCAAGGACGCGTGGGGGAGGCATTCACACCGCGGATAAGACTATCGTCGCTTTGGGCGCTGATGCTGCCAACCTTTTGCCTCGAGTCGGGAAGCAAATGACCGGTCGGGCCTGGGGTGTTGCGCACATCCAGCTCACAGACGAAGAAGCAGCCTATCTCAAAGGAATCCCCGTTACAAATGTGCGAGACATGGCATTCTTCTTCGAACCCGATCTCACAACCAAGAAACTCAAGTTTTGCCACATGGGAGGTGCCTATACCAACTACTCTTTCACCAAAGACGGTCTCTCAATTCCCTTCCCCGAATTGTCCGAATCACAATTCATGCCTCTCGAAGACGAGACATACATCCGTCAGCTTCTGAGAGAAGTGTTCCCCCAACTAGCCGACCGACCCTTGATCGACCAGCATCTTTGCTGGTTCGCGGACACGGATGACTCTGATTTCATCATCGACTACGTCCCGGATACAAACGCCACTCTGGTAGTTTTGAGTGGAGATAGTGGACATGGATTCAAGATGATGCCTATTTTTGGGCAGTTTGTGCACAAGTTACTTGTTGATGAGAGACAGGATCAGAGAAAGTGGCAGTGGAAGGGTGGAAAGGCAAAGGTAGCAGCTGTTTGGAGGAGCAGTGAGAGTCAAGAGCTTGCTGCAGTTCCTCGAGCCAAATTATGAGCTTGCTTACCATTTATTGTAATTGCCCCTGTTTGGTGCAATATCCATAATTACGAGTGTTGTTTTAGATGACAAGCCTGAGTTAACCGATGTCAATATCAACATCAACCTGCACAATATTTTATGCTTTTAGCTTAGTGAACCATAGGCAATTGTTGACATCGATCAGGGCGGTGAAATCCACCCGTTTCTTACGCGCATGGGACCGGGTAACTCGGGTTCTTTTGATATTCTCAATCCTTCGTCTCAATTTCGATTGCTTAATGAGTCATTCATGTACCATACAAGGGTCAACCCATTCGTCAGATTACGCCTTTCCTGTGCTGATTCCCCTACCGCCCTAGTTTGCCGATCTGATAAGTAGAATTCCATCTGATAAGCAGCCTAATATCGTGACCGATAACTCCGCGCTGCTTGACCATAGAAGCGACGGTCTCCGGCTGCTGCCTGTCATCCGCGGGGTATATATAGTGTGCGAAGAAATGAGGATGTGATTATTATCTAGATGATCTTATCAATCAATCTACAACAAAATGGTCGACATAAAGCAGCACCCTCTCGAACCTGTGTTCGACACTGAACTCGCCAATATCAGAGCAACTCATCCAGACCCGTACCTGGTCGCTTTCAATGACCTCGACACTGACAACCCCAAGAACTGGCCCGACCGACGCAAATGGGCTGTCACAAATGTACTTTCGGTCACTGGCTTTAACCGCATCCTCGTGTCAACAGTCATGGCTCCTGCACTATCTGTCATCGCGAAAGACCTGGACATGACGCCGACACAGTCAGTCATGGCCTTGAGTATCTACCTCTTGGCAACTGCTTTCGGACCGCTTGTCATTGGACCGTTGTCTGAAGTTTACGGACGCAAGACCATTCTGCATGTATCCAATATCTGGTTTCTGGTCTGGAATGTTGCATGTGGCTTTGCAAATACCAAGGAGCTGCTGATTGGGGCGAGATTCCTTGCTGGCTTCGGAGCGAGTGCTGTTTACGCCCTTGGAGGAGGCGTTTTAGGTGATATTTGGCGCCCAGATCAACGTGGAAAATCACTAGGCTGGTACATGGTGATTCCTTTGGTGGGTGCTGCAGTCGGTAAGTACCATTCATTACTCCAGTTTTCATAACTTCAAGTTACTGATTCTCAAAAAAGGCCCAATTATTGGAGGGTTCATGACCTACAGAGTCACATGGAGATGGATGTTCTGGTCGACCTCTTTGTTCCAAGTAGTCATGGCGGCTCTGTCGTTCACTACATTCCAAGAGACATATGCCCCAGCTATTCTAAAGCAGCGAGCTCGGCGGTTACGCGAAGAGACTGGCGAGCCATACTACACATATGAAGAGCGCACTCAAGAGAAGATGCCATTGACAAAGGTTCTTGGTCAAGCTATGACTCGTCCTCTGCGCCTACTGGCATTCCATCCAATCATCCAAGTGGCAGCTGTTATCTCAGCCCTTGGTTATGGCCTTCTCTATATTGTTTTGTCCAGCTTTGCAGAGATCTGGGTCCAGCACTACGGACAATCGGCTGAGATCAGTGGTTTACACTACATTGCATGTGCCCTCGGAGAACTTCTCGGATCGCAGCTCTGTGCACCGCTAATGGACTATTGGTTCCACAGAATGGAGCGTCGGGCCGGCGGTCAACATGTCCCAGAGCACAGAGTCCCCTTGATGCTGATGTTTGCTTTTGTGGCACCGATCGGCTTTGTTGTCTATGGCTGGTGCGCTGAATATCGTGTGCACTGGGCTTGGGTTGACGTTGCCATGTGTATCACTACGTTCGGGATGCAAATTGCAGGGATGCCGCTGCAAGCATATCTCATGGACTCGTATCCGGACCATACGTCCAGTGCTATCGCGGCACAGCAATTTCCCCGCAGTTTGGCAGCATTTCTGTTCCCTCTGTTCACGCCCCAGATGTATGCTGCTCTGGGATATGGATGGGGGAATAGTGCTATGGCTTTGGTAGAGCTGGCTCTGGCGATAGCTGCACCGATCATGTTGTGGAAGTATGGTGCCAGGTTGAGAGCGCGGGCAACGTCGAGTCTCTGATGGTTTGGACAATGTCAAAGCGGCGTCCCTGTTTCCATGAAGTTGCAGTCTCACAATTGAAGTTGTATAACGACCTGTCGGGACTCTTGGCTAAAAAGGTCCCACGATAACGGGGAAGTCAGCAGTGGAAGCATAAGAAACGAAATAGCCAGTTAGTCCATACCATTGAATCAGAGCCTGAGATTGTTTATATTTTTACATTGCATCTTAGAGGGTATTCTTCTGTCTAGTAATGGGACAGCTAGAACCAACAATGTGGTAAGGATCTCGCAAGGTGTTATCATCTTTGATTGCGCAGCATGTGAAACGCGACTGCGGCACCCTCTGCAGGCTATTTTATGCTGGCGCTTATGTCTTACAATTGCATCCAATTGAGATTTAGCGGGTGATAATGTTGTTATAGCGCTTACAACGCTTATGTCAGGCTGCAGCGTAACAGGTACAGATAAATACCGCCAGATCCCAGGATCTCCTCTTCGCGACACAACCAAGAGCCATCATCCTAAGCAACCAAAACAATGGCATCGACACAGCAAATCAAGACGACACAATCCAATGATCAAGATGATGGAATGAAAATTATCCACGCCGGTTTATTCCGCACAGCTACCAAGTCTATGACAGAGGCATACCGCATCCTAGGATACAACGCCCACCACGCTCTTGACGACATCTGGGCGGTTCCTTGGTCTCGTATTGAGGAAGCAGCTGAAGCAACATTCCCTCACCTTTCAGAGCTTCCAGAATACACCTACAAGAGTCCTGATGGAACCAATGCACCTCGTCCACCGTTCACCAGAGATGATTGGCAGAGTATTTGGGGAAAATACGACGTTGCCACCGATATCGCGTCTGCTTTTGTGCCGGAGCTTATCAAAGCGTATCCCAATGCCAAAGTCGTCGTTGTTCAGAGACAGTACGAGAGTTGGTGGCCATCCTTTAGATCAGAGTGTTTGGAAACTTTGTACAGAACCACCGCCCTACAACAGTTTGTTGTAAGGTACGTCATGCGCTTTCGCGCCGGGTACGCAATGAAGAAAATACACGCAGGTTTCTTCGGCGCTGATGAGTACTCGCTCGAGGCTGTCGAATCAAGAGCAAGGGATGTGTATGAGGAGTATTACCGCCACGTTCGCGAGGTTGTCCCTTTGAAAAGCGGAAGGCGGCTGGACTACAATATCGGAGATGGATGGGAACCGTTGTGCGAGTTCTTGGGAAAGGACGTTCCAGATGTACCGTTTCCTAGGGTGAACGATCGGGCTGATCACAGTGCAAGGGTCAGGAGGAATCATCGTAAGATGGGGATGGATGCAATGAAACTTCTCAGCCCTATCGTCGCGGTTGTGATTGGTGTTGCTTTCTACTACTGGAGGTGATGGCCCCGACTATCAATTGGCCGCTGGCGACATAAGATACACGATTGGTAGGAGAGCTTGTGTTGGCAACGCCGGACCTTTAGTTCACTTGTATGCTGAAGCTCAAGCAACATTTCTACGTGCTAGGATCAGTAGTGAAGATAGACTTATCTAGAAGCTTGGCCCGTTGTTATTGCTTAAGTTGGATACTATCAGTCTGTCTTGTGATCATGTGGAAGACTCCATGTCTACTTTGTGACTCTCCCTCGCCTACTCTACGTGAATTCAATATGTGATACCATGTGAGCATACTGGCATTACGTTAAAAACAGTGAGTTGATATTATCTCATCTGAATAAAATGAGCTATATAGATATATACAAAACTATAGACATTAAGGGCTGACAGTCCAATGCAGCTCATTGGTGGAGAAGCTGCAATAAACTACCATAAGTTAAACACACCGTTTGGCGCATTCCTTTTCTTCAAAGGAATTGAAGTGCTGTTTCTCGTTACGTTCTGGATTGTGCATCCCTCAGTGTTGTATACGCTTGCGTACTGGCCTGTGAGAACAGCCGCCAGCCACTGAATAGCGGGAGCAGCGCTGAGATAGAATTCCTCAGAGTGTGATCCAACGGAGTTTCGCTGGTACAAGATGTTGGCTCCGACGGCGCAGTATCGCTCAATCAACTTGTCCGTGTTAACGATGGGGCTGATTTCATCGTGGACAGCTTGGTACGCGAAGATGGGCCATTGAGGGACGCCGTGATAACCCATTATGCCATCTCGGTTGATGACCTTCATAATCTTTGGATCGCGGAACAAGCCCATGCCGTCTTTGAAAAAGTCAAAGATGTTGACACCAGCGTATGCGGCGCCAGCTTCCTGAACGGTGAAGTTCTTTACAGCCAGGAACCCAGTCTTATTCTGAGGCCCCTCTGTCTTGAGCTTGGAGATGACATACTTCTGAACTTCGGGATACTGGCTTGTAATGCCAATGATACCACTGGGTGCCAAGCCTGCTGCGTCTTTCCCGGAGATGCTTTCGACCACAGCAGTGATGTTGGATGTTATACCGCCGATAGCAGCGCCAACAACAGATTCCTGCAGGTCGGGTGCGTACTGCACCGCGAGCTCAGAGGCCCACTCGCTGGCTAGTGCGCCTCCGGAGTATCCCCAGAGTGCAACACGAGGAGCGGTGGTGTTGAGGCCGAGGCCCAGGGAAAGAACAGCGCGAATGGAATCAAGTGTTGCGTGTCCAGAGATGACACCGGCAGTAAAGGAAGCCAGGGGACCTTCGTAGTCAGGCACATTGAGAAAGACGCCCAGACCCAAAGCAAGATTAAACAGGTCAGTGCCATCAGAAGAATACGCAGTGTAGCTGGGACTAGCGTCGACATCAACCGAGTCGTAGGGTGCCTGGTACGAGATAACAGCGCTCTGCTTGAACACGCGGGCAGCAGAACCGTTCGCTTCTAGCTTGGGAACATAGAGCGTTGTGACAGCCCATGTGGCTTTGTACTGACTGTCCGTTGTGCGGTAAAGAATGTTGTAGATGGAAGAGCTGTTGCCGACGATTGAGGTCAGGTTTCCTGGTGCAAGACGCACACGAAGCACAGTACCGGGTTCTTCATCCTCGTAACCGTCGGGAGCGGAATACCATGGATCCTCACTTGGTGGTAGGGGTTGAGAAGACACGGATCTCTCATAAATGTGGGATGAAGGGATAGCTGCAGCGAGGCCTAACCAAAGACTCAAAAGAGCCAGGACACGATGAATAGCCATTGGGAGCAAATGAGCAACTGCGGTATGACAGAGAGAACTACAAAAACATGCACTCAACGGCGGGGATCTAATTCTTTTTAAGGCTTACCGTCGACGTTATAACTACTAATAGTGCGGAGTTTGTTAATAATGGTATGTACTAAGATAATTGAAGTCATGACGACAGCGCATCGTTGATGGCGCATAAGCCGACATATCCGTTTGGACCAAGCCTCAGGTATTGTTGTGTAGGAAATCCTGAAAGGATCCATGCTCAGCCTTTGACAGCTGGACTATGACGGGGTTAGTTCCGGAGCTAAGAGGGCCGCTGGCGAATCATGGCTATGCAGCCTTGTCTTGTGCTTGAGGGGAGCGGAGGGGAACTGTGAAATCTGGACCCGAGGGACCGGGCTTAGCTGTGCCTTGATCGGTCTTGGGTCCGGGGTCTGGGCGAAGTAACGGTAGAGCAGGGCGGAGTTGAGAGACGAAGGGAATATACAGTCAGCTTGGGATGGCGTAGAATCAGGAATCTCACGTTAGACAGATAAGCATGTTCTTGCTGCAAATGGTAGAATTGGGTTGTGACACATGGGGACGAGAATGAGATGGTAGAGGCACATCGAGAGGGAATTAATTGGGTTGACGCGGCACAGCGGGTCGCACAGGCGAGGAAAGTTAATGTTGAAGAGGGTGCTGAACAGATTCACGAGGTCTTTAATGGCTGCCAAAACTGCGGATATCAACTACAACATCCTCGAGTAAAGCGCCGCTGATTGTATTATTCCGTAGTCTTGTTTCGTTTTCGTGTCGACTCGTTGGATCGGGCGCGTCAGGTGGACTGGAAAGAGACTTGTCGAGGGCTGTGGTACGGTTCGATTAGCGAGGCCGACGGACGCGCGAACGGACTCTCGGGAACTGTTATAGCATCATGTACAAGGACGGGAGAATAATAATCGCGTTGCTTAGAAGAGCTGTCGTTGTTAGCTAACTGCTGGCCAGATGATCGAGCCCATGTAACGCTCGGTCTACGACAGGAGACTGGGTGATGATGACACTCACACGTCACGTGGCGATAAGTCCTCGAGCTGATAAGCTAATTTACCGATTAATCAGCGGCATAGATCGAATCCACTCATTCTCGGCCTCGGTCAACGAGGTTGAGATCTCGTCACCACCAAAAGAGTCACACCATCCCTCTCATTCTTTCCTATCACCACATTCAAAATGGCTGAGCACCCTTCTTTCACTCTCGCTGCCCTCTGTAAGTACTCAATTAACATTAAAGATTGACCTGTGTCCTAATTGGCCCTCCTCCGTTACAGTGGCTGCTGGCGGCACTGCCGGCTACATGCGCACGCGCTCTACTCCTTCTCTCGTGGCTGGTGTTGGACTGGGTGTTTCGTATGCCTATGCTGGTAAGCTCTTCAGGAGTCATTCCTCGTTCTGCGATTGACTTGTGCTTGACAGGATATCTTCTCAAGAACAACAAGGACTATGGTTCTGAGCTTGCCCTGGCCAACAGTGTCCTCTTGACTGGATCTGCTGTTCCAAGAATCATCAAGACTGGTGGCCGAGCACCTGTTCCTATCATTCTTGGTGCAGTAGGTGGACTTGCTACGTACTACTACCAGAAGAAATTCCGCGAGTTCCGATATGGGGTTTAGACGACAATTGGCTCCTGGATATTGACCAAAAGCACCTTCAAAATGGGACAAGGCTGATGTACTATACTGTATGATAGAATAGTAATAATTCATCTCTGTTTAGCGAGTTGTTACGTTACCACTTGACAGTTTTGCGAACTCGCAAGTGAGTTGGGGGATATAGGGTATTTTAACCACCAGGGTTAGGTAACAAACAATGAGTTGACGAGAATGTTACGACGAGTAAATAATCATCAATGGAGATTGCGGATTGAAAGAAACTTATTTGTCACTTGAACTCTTAAATATTTTGGATGGGGTTGTTGCTAACGTCCTGTTCAAAGTTCCATGAGTGAATATGCTTAACAGTCTTTTTCAACTATCAAGCTTTTACGGGGTTGCGCGCACTACTTGCCGCATCCACTCTAGCCCTTCGGCCAAGTTCTCGCCGGTAACAGCACTGGTTGCTACGATGCGCTGTTGAATGTCAGTCAGCAGATAACCCTAGGAATTGACAGAAAAGAACACGAACGAAATTTTTGTTCTTTTCAAGATCCTTGTCTATCTCCAGGTACTCAATGAGTTCAAGTACACTCATAGCTTTCTATTTTATGTTAATACTTTGTGCTGTTGTCGTGCTTACTTTGTGATACTCACAGGATGGTCTTGTTTATTCGCAAGAATCAGAACAGGCTGTCCATCGAGCATTATGTTTCGTAATACTCTCCGCAACTCCTCTCTAGTTTCCTCCATATTCTCTCTATCTGCACTATCGATGACAAAGACAACTGCGTCCTTTCTAGCTAGGAATACTCTCCATACTGCCCTTATTTTTTCGTTTCCGGTGTAGTCGAATATGAAGTATTGTTGAGAACCTTGGAAGAAGTGCGTGGTGTTGACACCTACTCTAAAGTCAGCCTATCGACTGGATCCAATAATCGAAGATCAGACGAACTTTCGTTTAATGGCTCAGTTTGTTTCTGGCCTCGACTGAGCTTGTGGATTATTGCAGTCTTGCCAGCTGATGGAAGCCCGACGACGCCAATGTCGATCATAGGAGGGGTCCATAATTGAGAGATAGCAGCACCCATGGTACGATGCGCTGCGGAGGCTGTACTTTTTGGTGTTGGACTGTATGACTTTTGGATCAGTTGTATCAAACCTACTTGCAATCGTGGAGATTTGTACTTGATCCACGCACGAAAAGGACACGCTACCTACAAAGGATACTCCGCCACTGTTGAGTATCGCCCAGGATGCTAGGTCTTACGGCAGCGGGGACCTGAGGGGCTAGGCAGCACGGCCTCGGGTACTAGAAGCCTCCGGGAAACTACATAAGAGAAATCGTCATAAGTTTAGTTTATGCTGCCTTGTGGACAATTCTTCTTGGGCTGTTCACTCTTTGTATGCCCAGACCTGAAGGTCGACGTAGGTTACGGTTACCCACTAGGATGTAGTACTCGACAAGGGTCATATGCATATTGAAAACTGAACCTCAAGGTGAGACTCAAAGGTGACTGATTTAACATTCAGGCCAAGCCATCAACTGATCTTGCATTATGACCCCGACAAGGATGAAATGATCTTGGAAGAACAAGATGCAGAAGGAGGCCGACCTAATGCGCTGAATCAACTGACATCGGATATTTACATACTGTGATAGCTCGTGGCCAGATGCAACTAGAAGATGTATGTGGGAGGCCGACCACCACAACTACACTGCGAATAAGCTCCATTGACTGTGAGCGCAAGCATCTTATCTGAAACTATTCCTCATATCACTCTTGCTTTCAAGCAATCCGTTGGACGACGAGCGGCGATCTGAAGCAGCCAAGCGTCTAGGTGCTGACAACACTTACTTGGATGTGCCAGTCGAGTTGTTCGTCCGCGTCGCCCATCTCTCTCGAGTAACTTGTTTTTCTCTTCAGCATCTAACGCGTATTTGAACCAACCCATAAATATCGCAAACCTGCCTATTTTTCAAGCTGAACATCCTGCACCTGTCGTATCACAACAATGCCACGTCGGCGTAAACGACCCGCAGAAGGCCCTTCATGGTCGATGTACCCCGACCTACACGATCAAGTAGCGGACAAACTTGAAGAAGTCCAGCTTGACTACACCTTCAATCCCAATGACGACGACCATACAAGCCGGAAATCATATGACACAAACATCATGGGTAGTTTTACATGCAACAACCAAAAATGCACCAAGACAGGCTGGAAGAGCATGGTCATCGCCATCACCATCCGCCAATATTCCCAAGACCGATATAATGTCCGAGTGTACCATCAGCGCTGCAACAACTGCAAAAGCGTTGGCAAGCCGACTCTGAACGAAGAGTCGTATGTTGACAGGGTCTCGTATCGCATCAAGAAGTGGGACGGCGTCGAGATGGATGCACCGAAATGGGGAGGGGGTGCTACAAAGGGGCCACATGAGAAGGCCTTATGTGAGGGGTGCAAAGCTGGGCATTGCAAAGAGGGATCCAGTGATGCTGCATGGGATTGAGATCATTTTTAATATGGTCGCGACGGTAGCTAGCCAGGCGGGTTACGAAGAGCAGGGACTTGGAGGAGATCAGACAAAAACATGAGGATACTCTTGGACCACATGCTCCCTGAAGCTCGTCGAATATATCTATTTATCCCTCAATCACTATTAAGTCTCATGCAACCCACCAACCAGATCGTTCTTCTCAACTGTCAAGCTGACCAAGAGCAAACTCACAACAAGGACAGACTGAAGTTACTTGCCCATACGATAACACGGAAGTGCAAGTTGAGCCATCTTTTACTCCGCATTAATAAAGCTAAAAAACTGAAAGAGAGGATTTCGCTATCTAATAAAGAATGAGTATTGAATATAATAACTTCCACGGTACATCCCACAAATACTTCGAAAATTATCGTGATTGTTCCACCTGGACACTGCCTAACTCTCGCCTGACGTCCATCAGAGTTTTCGTCTTCTGATCCGAGCTGCGACCTTGCCTTTCGGAGGGATCGTACCGAAAGGGAAGTAATCCATGTTTGGTCCAATTTTTGCGGCTGCTTCAGGATCCACGAGTTCGATCTCGTAACCTCGCAGAGACAATGCAACGCCCGCCATGAGCTTTTGCTTAGCGAAGAAGCGACCTGGACACATTTTTGTGCCGCCGCCGTAGGGGTAGAAGTATCCTTGTGTCCCTTCTATAACAACGCTTGCTTTGCGGTCGTCTTCTGTTGTACGCTTGGAAGCTCTTGTCGAAGGCTTGATGTTGGTGCTGCGAACTGGACCACCTGTGGGATCGTCTTCGTATTTGAGGAACCTCTCAGCCCAGAAAGTGTCTACTGGATGCTCTTCCGATCCATCCGGGAGTGTGCTTCCAGTGTTCCAAAATTCGGGATCGTGGCCACCAAACCAGGATGTAGAAAGCATGCCAACATCCTGCTTCATCTGCCATTTTCCGAATTTGAGATTGGGGATGAGTGACGATCGGCCCACTGGTGCAGCAACGCGAACACGAAGGACTTCGAGATAGATTGAGTTGAGAAGAGGTCCGGAGAAAAGCCTGTCATTATCGAAAGATAAAGACCTCTCATTGAAAGACGGTTCCATCTCCGCCATGACCCTGTTGGTGAGATTCTTGTCGAGCAATATACCCAAAAGCATCCACATAGCAGCCGGGATGGCATTTGCATTGACCCTAGATATCTTTAGAATGGCATTGTCACTTGATAGACCGAAGGTACTCACGCCCATATCATCCCCACGTCAAGAGCAGCGCCGCCTCTTGGTGAGAGGCCAATGTTCTTGAACATCTCCTGCCTCGTGCTCATAATCTTGGCACCAAATTCCGGAGTCCAATCCTTCTCAAGCAGCTTTTGGTCCGTAAAGTCAAGATTTTGCTGGCCGTCTTGGTGGTAACGCAGCAGACATTCCAGAAGTCGATCTCTGGCTTGGTAGCTTTTGGGAACGATCCATCGGGGAAGTCTTCTGAACAGATTGGGGAGGTGATAGTCAAACGACCAAAAGTCTTCAAGAAAGTCGGGCGACAGCTCGAGAAACTTGTCACCACACAGTGCTACTGTTGTCGCGCGAAGGAGATGATCCTTGAACCAGCCGTAAAGATCATCCACCTCTACCCATTCATCCTCTTGCAACGTCGTGTCTTGAGCAATCTGATTCGAATAACCCTCTATAAACTTGGCAATTATAGCGTTGAGGGCATTCCCGGAAAGAAAAGAATTCAACTGACGATGCTGTACAAAGTGAAAGCGCTTGTTTTGCTCAACATGTTCCCAGCCCGCCGCAGGCTTCACGTCGACGCCAGAATTATCACCCGCGTAAATCTCGACATCGGGCTGAGGAAGCCCGAATGCATCCCGAACAGTCATTATACCAAAATTCTTGGTAGTGAGATAGCGCGAGGACTTGAAGAGCTCGACAATTGTTTGGCCATGGGGGATGAAGTACATTTGTTCTGCGCCTACGAACATTCGAAGAGGGACTTTACCAAACTTGCGCCTATTCTGTGTGTTAGATATAAGAATATCCTGTCAATACATTGTAACCTACAAACTGGAGAATAAGAAGCGCTCTGTATCATAAGCAAAGCCGATTGTATTCCCCACAAACGGAATCCAGTACGGAACCTTGGGTGGCTCTCTCGCCGCCGTGCCATCACGATAACCGGTGTTTCCGAGCACATTGTAGACATAGGTTACGAGAAAAGGTAAAATGAAGAGACAAATGTACATGCCGTACGAGGTTACGCCGACTGATGAGCCTCGCTCGGCCAATCCCATTGTCGTGGCGTTCATTGTGCAACGACGACGGTTGAACAAAGACGAAGCCGAAGCCACGACTTGAAGCTGACATTGTTTAGATTTGTAATTTTGATTGGGAGTAAGCAGAGAAGGACATGATTGGCTATATTTGGGGAGGTCAGGGGTACTACGGCTAAGTGTGATCCGGGACTCCCAAATACCGTATCCGTACTCTGTACACACTCATGAAATTGGATAGCTTAGTAGTTCCAAGGTCAACTGTGCCATTTGACCAATCGTATAATGACTTATCAATATAGCGTCTCTGGCCAATTATCAAGCTTAAAATGAACCCATTAAACTACTAATGCAACTTCTCCATGGGTAAAGGTAGAGCGCACTTGGGTTCATCAGAGACAAACCGCAGCGCAAGTTGCTTTGCAAAATGCAAAACAAGCATATGCCGCTCTTCAGTCTGGAACCCATTTGAAATTCCGATACCAAGCTCCTCAAGTTCGTTGTCCAAGCCAGTACGAGGACAGCTATGCCATCATGACAACCCTGGCGAATTAGGCCACACAGGTCGGTCGAACTGACAAGGTCTGGCAAGGTCTCTCCCGCTGCTTTGGCCAGTAGATCGAGATTGTCTGGTTGTATCAAATGAGGAGGAGTTTCGTTTCTATGATAGGGTGGAAGCTGATCAATATGTATGCTTCTGACTTGTAAAAGCTATTTTTTCGGCAGCCTGAACTTCGTTTACAAGTCTAATACATAGCCTTCTACTAGGTAGGAAACACTTTAGTTTGAAAGATGGATATTCTTAATTTGATTTATTGTCTGAAAATAGTATAATAGGCTAAGTGCAATATGTAAAAGGAAGAGGTAAAATATATAAGTCTAAAACAGAAAAGAGGCAAGCGACTCCTTAACCATTAATGCATGTCTTTACTTGCTCTCCTTGACGTCGAAGCGATCAAGGTTCATGACCTTGGTCCAAGCAGCAATGAAGTCCTTGGCGAACTTCTCCTTGGCATCGGCACTGCCGTAAACTTCAGAAATAGCTCGGAGCTCGGCGTGAGATCCGAAGACAAGATCAGCGCGTGTGGCAGTCCACTTGGTGGACTTGGTAGCACGGTCGGTGGCAGTCCAGACCTCGCCGCGCTCGTCCTTCTTGGACCACTTGTAGGCAGGAGACAGAAGGTTGACGAAGAAGTCGTTGGTCAATTGACCCTTCTTCTCGGTCAAGATACCGTTGGATGAGCCGTCAAAGTTGGCGTTGAGAGCACGGAGACCTCCGACGAGGACGGTCATCTCGGGTGGGGTAAGGGTAAGGAGACCGGCGCGGTCGACGAGGATCTCCTCGGTGCGGGCACGAGCAGTTCCGTGTCCGTAGTTGCGGAAGCCATCGGCGAGAGGCTCGAGGTAGTTGAATTGCGTGATATCGGTCTGCTCCTGAGTAGCATCGACACGGCCAGGGGTGAAAGGAACGACAACGTCCTTGAGACCAGCGTCCTTAGCAGCCTTCTCAACAGCGGCAACACCACCGAGAACAATGAGATCGGCAAGGGAAACCTGCTTGGAGCTGGACTTGGCGTTGAACTCCTTCTGGACGCTCTTGAGAGCGGACAGAACCTGCTTAAGCTGCTTGGGGTTGTTGCTGGCCCAGTTGACTTGAGGCTCAAGAGCAAGGCGGCCACCGTTGGCACCACCACGCTTGTCTGTTCCACGGAAGGTAGAAGCGGAGGCCCAGGCAGTAGAAACCAACTTAGAAACGTCGAGACCGTCGGCTCCGAGGATGGCAGTCTTGAGGCTAGAAACATCCTCGTCGGTGATAACATCGCCCTTTTGCTCGGGGAGGGGATCTTGCCAGATGAACTTCTCCTTGGGAACATCAGGTCCGAGGTATCGAGAGGTAGGTCCGAGGTCACGGTGAAGAAGCTTGAACCATGCCTTGGCGAAGGCCTCGTTCATCTCCTCGGGGTTCTTGAGCCAGCGCTTGCAGATCTTGTGGTAAGATTCGTCGTTGATGAGAGCGAGATCAGAGGTGAGCATGGTGGCGCGGCGGAACTTGCCCTTGACGAAAGGATCAGGGTAGTCAACTGTGCCGTTGAGTGCCTCCCACTGGTGGGCGCCTGCGGGAGACTTGACGAGGGTCCATTGGTTGCCAAGAAGACTCTCGAGGAAGTGGTTGCTCCACCTGGAATTTGTTAGCAAGAGTGGATGGAAAGCAGTAGATGATTAGACTCACTTGGTAGGGGTCTTGGACCAGATAACTTCGAGACCACTGGTCTGCTGGTTGGGACCGTTGCCCTCACCAACGCGGTTGTGCCATCCGAGACCCATCTCTCCAAGGTCAGCAGCCTCAGGCTCAGGGCCAATGTTCTCTGCGCAAGAATTAGTCAATGCTCTGTTGGGATTTCAAGATGATGTCTACTTACTTCCAGGAACAGCACCGTGGGTCTTTCCAAGGGTGTGTCCACCGATGATAAGAGCAGCAGTCTCCTCATCGTCCATACCCATACGGCCAAAGGCCTCACGGATATCAAGAGCCGAAGCCTTGGGGTCGGGGGTACCGTTAGGGCCCTCGGGGTTGACGTAGATCAAACCGAAGTGAGTAGCACCAAGAGGCTTCTCGAGCTTGTCGGCACGCTCGTAGATATCGGTGCTACCGTTGTAGCGGACATCGTTACCCTTGGGGACGAAGGTAGTCTCGGCACCCCAGTAGATGGACTCATCGGCTTGCCAGGTGTCGGGACGACCGCCGGCGAAACCAAGAGTCTTGAAGTTTGAGCTCTCGAGGGCAATGTTACCACAGAGGAGCATAAGATCGGCCCAAGAGATCTTGTTGCCGTACTTCTGCTTGATAGGCCCTGAGTTTGTTAGAATGTGAATTTTCATTGGGAGTAGCGAGACGTACAGATCAGACGACGAGCCTTGTCAAGGTTCTGGTTGTCAGGCCAGCTGTTGAGGGGAGCGAATCGCTGCTGACCCATTCCACCGCCACCGCGGCCATCCATGGCACGGTAGGTACCGGCGCTGTGCCAGGCCATACGGATGAAGAGACCTCCGTAGTGACCGAAGTCAGCGGGCCACCAGTCCTGAGACTCAGTGAGAAGCGCGTGAATGTCCTTCTTGAGAGCCTCGACTGGAGTTTGTTAGTAACTTGTCAATTGAACATATAGTAGTGGTACTCACAGTCCAAAGACTTGAACGCCTCAGCGTAGTCGAACTCCTCGCCTAGTGGGTTGAACTGTGGCGAGAACTGTCGTAGAACATCGAGTCTTAGCTGGCAAGGCCAGAAGTCTGTGCTTCGTGTACCGCCACCAGCCTGGTTACTGGCGACGCGGCATCGTCCAAAGTCTTCGGCGATTTCTCTTGGGGGCAACAAGCTCTGTTGGGTATCACGCTTGGCGGCGAAGGGGCAGTCGCCAGCTACAAGTGGCACGAGGCCAGCAGCCAGCAAGAGAGATTTGGCGTGCATAACGAATAGGTCTTGTCAGATCTGTATGTGTGGCGAATACTGACAGAGCGAGTGGATGAGTGGGAAGGTAGACCTGTGTTGTGTGACGAATTTGAGGTGGATTTATGTTTAGTTTTGTAGGCAGCGGGAGCGAAACTAGGTTGTTTGGATCTACAGGGGCTGTGACGAGCGAGCCGGTATTGCTAGTGGAATATGGTGTCCTGTAACAAGTGATATGCTGGGATAAGGCATTGCAAGTGAAATGCAGGCAGGTCAAGCAAGCTGGCAAGGTGCAAGCCTCTCAGCATCATGCAGGCAACTATTTGCATTGGGGCAAAGTCAAAAGCAAGGAGGCTGTTTGCAAGGAAATGACAGGGTCAAGGCTTGTGATGTGCTGTAGCACGTGTGCAAATGGCATGGAGGTGCATCCTTTTTTGCCAAGCTCCTAGTACTAGGTAGCTATTACGCAGCCTTCTCTTGTCAGCACCAACAACAACGTCATGCTGGGGCTTCTGCAGTGACAGGCAGGCTTCTTACTCTAGACAGATAATGATAGGCGGTGGACAATACCTTGTCGAGTTGTGTGTTCCGGGCAGCGGGTGTGGAGACGGAGAAATCAACTGGTTAGGTGGTGTTTCTAATGGGACCCTGATAAGCGGTAACCTACCACGGGCAAGTCCAAGTCCAAGTCCAAGCCCAAGCCTTCTTTCTCCAAGCCTGCAGTTAGTGACCCCAACTGCCGACAGGGATCTGGGTACATATGCTTACAGGAACAGCAGGTCAAATCACTGGCTCGTTATTGCGGTTGCTGGCTTACTATTCGTTTGCGTGACATGTCAGACAGAGAAGGTAGTAGCTTAATATTAACTTTCGGCGACGGAATCATTCGATTCGAGACTAATTAGGCTTTAGAAAAGGGACATTCATTTAATAGAGTTTGTCAACGGGCGCGTTCTTTGTCGGTTTCTAGACTGGCTTGGTAAATTTAAACATCATTCAGCGTACTGTAACGTCAAGTTGTACTGTTGTGTTCGGTCCATCCCACTAACGTGCCCGAAACCCACCACCGCTGGTGCCCGTAGGTGGTCCAATCGGGCTTTAGTGAAACAGATTAATCAATGTAATGCCGTGGAGGCGCGCCGGAAGAAATGGCCCTAAGGCCTAAGCAAGGTCAAATGCCGTGTAGCTTTTCCGAGTTGGTGGATGAATCAGCCTGTTTGATCGAGTTTATCCATGACGAGAAGATACTGACTGCAGAGCTGAGACAATGCCAATTCTTGCGGTGGCCTCGGATGCTGTGTCACTCCGTATCAAAACTCGGCGTACTTGGTGACTCTGCTGTGGATGCATCTTGGCGTCCTTAGGGCTTGAGCATTGTCTGACCGCAGTCGAGAGGCTTGCGTGCACAGCAGATAATTATATGCACAAAAAGCCAAGAAGAGTCTGTACGAATCAGATGGCCAACATTTGAAGCTGACGTTGACAGCGAATAAACTCGTGACAAGGGCAAGATGCTGTGGCTGGTCTTGGCCTGTAGCTAAGCTTATTATTGTCAGCACAGCACAGTACAGGCTACTCTGTACAGCACAGAAAACAGCACTTCGGTCGGGGGTCAGATGCAGAGGAATGGTTGCATGGCCGATTATCTGACCCTGTCCGATCCACCAAAAGTCTCACTCCTCGCCCAGACATTTGGGGCTCATCCTCATCCTCATCCCCCTCAACAAACAGATATCTGAGAACCTCGAGACCAAAGTGCCTGTTCTTCCTTTGCCGAGACTTTACTTCTAATAATAGTCGTTCTGTGCACGTATTCTAGGATCGACAGTAGCCCTCATCACAATCACAATAAAATGGCCTGATTTGTTTCTCTCTGTTGGCGCTTCAGTGAAAGCCAAGCATCAGAGCGTTCAATCAAAAGCATCCCATCACCTCGGTTATCCTGCAGCGCTAGAACGGCAACTTTATCGACGATGTCACCGCATAAGACCCCCAACTATTACCTTTCCCGTCCCCGTCCAGTAGCCAGGGTCGCAGCAATCGTCCGGTCTTGTCCAGCAGCTAGAACACCCCTGCGACGCGGATCTTATCGCTCAACGGTATTGCTGCACTAAAAGAGAAGCTCTCTAACTCTTCAAAATTGCCCCCTCTGCAGGTTCAAGGCGTAGTAGATGGCTTCACAAGAGCCGAGAGTACCCTGCAGCATCAATTCTATCACTCTTCAAGCCACACACACACACAGACACAACAGCGTCCTGTGATTCGCGCGCGTTCACTCGCTGTCACACAAAGGCTCTATTATTAGTGTCTTTTTTTCTCCCTCTGTTCGGATGTGGTGGAATGTACCTGCATTTAATGCTAGGCCACTTTACAGGTAGGTGTCACAGTTCATCATCAAGGAGCCATGCGCGCATGCGGCATAGCACAGCAAAGCAACGCAAAGCAAAGCTAATTACCCCAAGGCCCAAGGGTCAACTCAACTTCCCGAACCATCGCCATCGGTCTACTCTTCTTCCTTCCTAGACTCGCCTGGACACAATTCTGATTTGGAATCAATGCACTGATGATCCTTTGCTGCGTGCGGGGTAGAGTAATGAATATCATGCAAAGATGGACATGAGCCCGCAGGGATGAGGCCTTCGCTTCGGCCCTTCGCCACTCTTCACCTTGGAAGACCTCTTAGCGCTAGCCTTCATCTAGCTAGCCAACTAACGAGAGGACCCTCGTGCTGAGACCTTTTGTGAGAGAGGAAGTATCGCATCGGCACGGTGGGATACTTTCGCTTCTGGGTACGCTATAGTTTGCTTTTACGATATAGTTTTCCTTTACGATATAGTTTCGACTAAAGTTCCATCGGTCTTGGACGGGATGCGACGAATTAACTGCCAAGAACAGTCAAATCGGAACGAGACTGATGCAACCTGAGCAACGAACAGGATAAATCGGCATCGTTCTCGATATTCGTAAGTGATTGGTAATAGCATGGAAATTATACGTTTTGAGACCGGACATAATTTGACTTCAACTCGGCCTCGTTTGTCAATCTATGCCAAGTCACAAGTTCCATCACTTCGTTGTTGATAGTATCGCGGCTATGATCTTGGCAGCTGCTCGGCATCAAGCGTCCCGTCTTGACAGCTGATAAACCAAGATATAAGCTGATCAGTCAAATCTGAAACATATACGCGGGATATTCGCTACCGGTCATGATACCCTATGCGGAAGGCGAATTGTTGTAGCCATTAAACATTACTTATTACTCTGTATAATATAGGGTATTCAAAACAGAAGACATGTCTGATCCACTTTGCAGTCATAATTCATCGAGATATCCTCTGCTCACAGCCGATTCGATCCAGATAGCCTTTCTTATCCTTTGAAATAGTCAATCCACCTGCTGGTTGGAAAACACATGATGTACCTCTTCCAGAAGATGATACTCGCAGTGGATATTTAAGCTTGTCAGTATCGACAACAACTTCGATGGGTTCTGTAATCTCATCTTCTTCATCTTCTTCTTCTTCACCATCGCTGCGCGTATCCTCTGCATTCTCACCACGGAGAACTCGGGCGACTAGCTTGATGATCATAACAAGCCAGAAAACCATCAAGCCTTCCAAGAACAGTAAGCCGCTGAGGAATAATGACTTGATAGTGTAGTCGTAGCATATCCTCCCAGAGTCGTATATCAGTGGCTGAAGCATATAAAAGTGCCCTTCATCTTGTGGCACAGGTCCAGGACCGATGATAGTATTTCCGGAGCCGGTATAGCACGTTGTACCTGCGATGGCCAAGCTATGCGCGTAGACAGACCAGCAAACCATGACGAATGCGACGTGCCGACAAAGCACCCAACTGACGACAAAAACACCGAACATGATATCGCACAAGGTTTGGAGTCCCATATACTTCAGACACTTGGCAACGGAGAATATCAAATCGTTGACATCCATCAGTATGAGCACAACATTACCAACCCGGGTGAGGCCGTAACGGTAGGAGCTGTATACGAGAGCGATGGTGACAATGTGGTGAGAGACCATTTGCCAGTAATCCTTGCGACGTTTCTCAATGTTAACAACAATGATCTGTTGTAACCAAAAAGCCAGCTGAGCTAGCATGTAAGCTTTCATCAGGCCCGACACCTCACGATTTGGCCAATTTGTCCACATGGCTTTGAGATCCAGCCAATATGGAGATGTAGCGTAGATGTACTAGGGATGTTAGCAGAAACCCGGGTGAATGGAGCTGTAAACGTACTGTGCCCACAGAACAACATGTGGAGTAGTAAATAAACAACCAAGCCTGTTCTTTAAACCGCATCGAATTGTTTCTACTCAATCCCCATACTGAGGCAATCGGCCCCAGGATGAACCGCATTGTCCCATCGCGAAGACCGGTCAGGAGAAGGATTAGGACTGCCACCAAGTAATTGTCATTAAATCCAACACCGTATTCTCGTGTTTCATGATTAAAATAGGACAGCGATGTGAATTTTTCCGTGTACGGACGCGTTATGGCGTTGCATTGGGCAAACAGCAACGGGGCGAGCAAAGCGAGGCAAATGCCTACCGAAGTCAGTATTGTGGGAACATATGTCGGTAAGGAGAATGAAAATAGGCGTCAATAAGGAGTACTCACCCATTTGATTATCGATAAGCCATTGTTTGGACAAGACGCGTTCTTGTCGGTGGCATTTATGCCCGTGACATCTTGGTGAGGGCGACTTGGCGGTCATGATGAACGTCAGCAATGTAGAATGTCAAAGTATGGGTGTCATGCAGGGTCTGACTATTATATAAGCACGAGAATAAAAAGGGATTAAGATTTCGTTTTGAAACAAAGATTCTCTCCTTTATTTGTCTGCTCACAATCAGGTCACGTATGGGTCTATGGGATGATCTCGGGTGGCGTTCCGCGGAGGCCCGCGGCGTCAATCTAATTTGCGAGAAAAAAAGGGTCAAAAAATAAGATGAAAGCGAAAAAAGAATTATGATGGACATTAGGACCGAAAATTAAACGTGTTCGTGTTCGGGGACTTGTTAAGCATGTCAATGGGTCGATGTTAGTGGTTAGATGAAGTGAGCTTATCTCTATCTCTGGCTCAGATCTGGCCTGTTGAGCTGTGGCTGTGGCCTGATAAGGTGAATAATACCAGTTGTTCTCCCTCGACACTTTTATATTCACCGAGATGGTAAAACTAAAATACAATGACATTCTTACCGCTGTTCTTGCCCCTCAAATATTCCTGCCTCATGTCCTCCGCATCTTCAATCTTCCATTCCTTGATCTTGACCTGGATATCATGTTCCACAACCAGCTTCAATAGTTCTTCCAATACAGGACGATCAGCAAGAAGAGATCCCACCAGTTTTATGTCTCGAAAAATAATGTTTTGGTAAGATAGCGTAATGCCCTTTTCGGGTTGCCCCAGCAGGACCATCGTGCCGTGTTTGCGCGTGAGTTGAGCGGCAAGGTCGAATGCTGCGGGTGCGTCTGTTGCAATGACTACAGCATCGAGGCCTGGATAATCGCTTTTGACGACATCTGTGATTTTCTTCATGGAACTTTCTGGGGGGTCAGACGCAAGAATGCAGACGTCGGGCTTGAGGGTGTATGATGACACGAGATCCAAGGTGTCTTGCTTGGCGTCGATAGCAGCTACTTGGTAGCCCTATACATAAGGGTTAGAACTTATCTGAATTTTAAAAAGGCTCAACATACCATTGCTTTTGCTAATTGGGTTCCGATATGTCCCAGACCACCAATTCCGATGATGCCAATAGAACCTCCAGCTGGAACCTTGGCGTTCTTGATCCCTCCATATATGGTCGCACCTGCGCACATCATGCAGGCCGCCGTAGGAAACCTGAGTGCATCAGGCAGCTTGACTGCAAAGCGAGCGTCCCTAAGAATAATGAGTATGTTCCGCAAGATCAGGGTAGTGGTCACTCACGATACCATGTACTCTGCCCAAGCTCCATCCGCAGTAAGTCCCTTCATGAGAGGAGCGTCACAGTATATAGGCTTTCCAGCCTTACAGTCCGGGCATTTCCCTGTATTCTTTGTCAGAACAGCTACCAATACTTCACCGATAAACAATACTTGCCGCAACAGCTATCAAAGTTGAGGCATCCCACACGATCACCTTCCACAAAGCCCTCGACTTCAGAACCAACTTCTACAACGACACCAGTTGGTTCGTGGGACCCGATAAATGGTAGTTTTGAGCCAAACTCCCCAGCAAGAGCCATGCAATCAGTGTGGCAGAAACCGCCAGCCTTGATCTGAATCAGAAGTTGGTGAGGCTTGGGCTTGGGCTTGTCTACTTCCGACACGGAGTAGGGCGCGTTGAACTCTTTGATTTGGATTGCCTTCATCGTGGGATTTGTTGGGTATTTTCTTGTGGTATGTTGGAAGCGCCAAAAAACGATTATTGAGGAGAGGGTTGATTTGTAATGTTGGATGAGTTTGTAACGTCATAGAGGATGATGCTCATGCCAAGACTGCCTGCATCTTACTCCACTTGCCTAACTAACGTTAGTTGACAAGTTGATATGAAAAGCCTCAGCAGGAGTGCAACATTTGCTGGTCAAGGTATGAAAGACGTGAGCAGCGACATATTTTATGCTCCTCAAATTGTGTCTTTGGCCCATTTCTCTCTATTCCAGAAGCTTCGCGTGTCTTTCTATAACTCACTGGACTAGGCATTATACTTGAGATCAAGAAAATGATGAAAGTAGCAAGAAATACATGTTATACAAGGTGTATCATGGATCAGGAAATCGACATATTCTTCTTCTCTTGATAATGATTGCCAGCTGGTTGGAACGTTTCCTAAGATAAGCCAATTTCTAAAGTTATATGATGTCGGATATCTATTGCTGTCAAGTCATTTACCCAGATCATGAACAAGTCCTTATGATAATAACTCTTGATTAGGATCTTAGAGGCCTGTGAAATATTTAAGTATCTGGAAGCAAGAACAAGATATGTGCGATTCAGATTTTGTACAACTCATCTCGTGTACCCTGCCAAAAGTGCTAAGATCCCCCATCCTACAGGTCCCTTCTTGCGCTTTGTGATTTCACGTTGCTAATGTACTCAAATTTGCCAAGGCTGACATGGCGGATGATCAATAATCCATTCCACGCAGCGCTTCGTTGGCCCGATGCTGACAGTGATAAACCACGCTGATCATCACTTATAAGACGCAGCCCTTCTTTTCGTACATTGGTACGAATCTTGCTTCCCCAAATACTCTGTCCCTGTCCCTTTCGAAAGCACTCTTTCTTATCACTTACCCCGGTCTTGTCTGAAATAATCATGGCTTCCAACAGCACAAACACCGTCTATGTTGTCACCGGAGGTAACAGAGGCATTGGCCTTGGTCTTGTCAAAGCTCTTGTCGCTCGTGACCATTCCACTGTTTTTGCAACTGTCCGTAACGGAAAGTCGCAATCGTCTCTGGAAGCTGCTCTTGAAGGCGTTCCAAGAGGTGATAGTAGCACAATATCCATCGTCCAGTTGGACTTTTCCACTGCCCTCGCCCCTGAGAACATCAGGGCCGCCTTCGACATTGATCGCGTCGACGTACTGATCAACAACGCTGCCATCAGCCGTCCAAGCTATCCAGCACTCGAGATACCCATCAGCGATCTTCGATCGTCCTTTGAGATCAACACCATCGGTCCCCTCACCGTAACTCAGGGCCTTTGGCCATGCCTGCAGAGGTCTTCTGCTCCTAAAGTTGTCAATGTCTCTTCGTCCATCGGGTGTATTACCTTTCAGGAGGTTGTTGCTGGCGCATATGGGCCCAGTAAAGCCGCTCTAAATTGGCTTACTCATGCTTTGCATTTGCAAAATGAGGGTTTGGTTGCTTTTGCGCTTCATCCAGGATTTGTGAGGACTGAGATGGGCGATTCAGCTGCGACGGAGTGGGGGTTCCCTTTATCCATGCTCGAGAGTGTTGAGAGCTCTGTCGAAGGCATGCTCAAGATAATTGATGGTGCTACTCGAGAGGAGACTTCGGGCAAGTTCATCACGAACAAAGGTGAAGAGCTTCCTTGGTAAAGAGGCGTCAGAGCTCTGTTCCCGAGGAGCTGTATGACCCGGTCGGCAAAGTATACGAAAACTGGCTATCAATCAAAGACATAACTTAATGTATGAAGGCAATATTTTGTTTAAAGTTGTACCAACCACCAAGATAACACACTGTATGTAGTCGGGTGCAGGATAAGACACGTCTGCTTTCTTGGTTTACAACTTGCCACCTTTCCACCAAGAGAACGTACGAGCAATGGATCTGGAATTAACTAGATGACACGTAGCATTCAGAACGACGGATGATATCGGGGACTTGGAAAGTCAATTTAATGCCATGAATCTTATGATACCCTTATCGGACATGACCATTTGGTGGTTGGTACAACTGAAAGACAATTTTGCCTTTCGCTTCCCATAGGAAGTAGGGCACAACAGCAACCCTTATTCTCGCACAATAGAAAAACAGTAGACATTGCCATATTTCCTCCCCACCATAACACCGAAAATCGCCCCTCGGACAAAGTCGTGAACCTTGTGAGGGACCCGACTCAACCCCCATGACACCTGCAGTGGATTGCAACCCTTAGGGTATGAGAACAAGTAGTCCAAGAAGCATGGTCTGAGTAGCATAAGTTGACCCATTGATTTTATCCTGAGGCGCCTCAATGAGAGTCGGCCCACAAGATACGTCCGCTCTGGGCTGTTCTTCTCGTTAGCTTGATCGTTGGATGGGAATTTGAAGACAGGTTTGTCTGAACTTACGATTAATCTTCATCTACCAGTAGATCCGGGTGACGGCGATAGTACCGATCAATCATGTTCCAGTCGCCGCGGTCTATGCGCGACTTCTGTATTTCCCAGGGAAGATAGCCACTGCGACCGCTCCGGATTTCTGTGAGCCTTTCACCGAACAGCTCCCCCTTTTTGTAGTCGTAGTGTTTATAGTAGAAACACCTGATTATGAGCAGTCCCCCCACTACGAACACAACTGTACACCCGATTTGGACGAGACGTATTTTGGAATGAATGTCCATGGCTTGAACTAGGACTGTTTCTGCGAGGGATGATATAATATGAGAATGCCCCTTGTGAGGAAGTTGAATTGTATAACTAAGAAGTCGGGACAAGGTCTGTGGTATAAACAAAGTGGTTGGAAGTGCCTTCTGGTTTTGACTCTGTCAACTGGTTGGTTTTGGACCCGACTGCTGTTTTCAAAATCAACAAATCTAGATAGCAGGGACTCTTCCCTCTTATAGTCCCCCCTGTTGTGGCCAGACCAAACAGCCTTATTCGAACTCCTGCCCTAATACTTCATATTAGTAAGGTTCGTTTTTGAGGATCGAAGTTTGTTACAGGAGGACGGACCTGTTGCGGTTTTCATTCGCTGTTTGTAGCCTGAAGCCTCAGAGTCGTCCGTTAAAATTCCACTCCCTTGTTCTCTGGAACCATTGTGTACGTCCATCTGACACAGAAATACCAAAATATTATGGAAAAGATTACCAGACCAAAGAACGTCGTCCAACCAATCCACGCTGGTTCTGGCTTGTACGGAGGAGGTACCTTAGGCACATGCCACATGATTGGTGTTCTTGTGATCTGGAAATGTGACAAAGGAAGGAAGATAGGTGTGTGTGGCCAAGAGTTCGGTTGAAGTGATGGGGTCTGTGTATTCAGTGCTGGGGAGTCCTTCTTCTTTATCTTATACGTGTTCAACCCGTGCGATGTACTCTAGCCTCCAGTGGCTGAAGCTGCCTCCAGTGACAGGTGTCATAATTGAACAACTTTGGAGAGCTGGTTTTTACTTTTCATGATTTCGGTCAAGGACACGATTCAGCTCTACATGTCCTTCGGGAGGAATAGGAGGATCTTGGTTGGGCAGTTTTGCATTTGTCTCTGCCCTTATCAATATTGCACCATCTTTATAGTTGAGATCAAGACCGTTTTGACCAGTCAAGTTAAAGCGGACTGACTACTTCGGCCTTCTTCAGTCTTCTTTCGATTCCACCCCATAGTTCCCTGCCCTTGGGTTCAGCCACCAGTCACGTTGTTGATAGAACACCAATGAGACACGATGCTGCTCGAGGGTGAGCATCTCAACAAATTTGTCTTGTCCTCAAGCGTGTATATAACCACTGCAACTCCCCATCTCTTCCCACTCCTTTTTCTTTCCTTCCAACTTCAACATCTCTCTTGCTCCTAACCAGACCAGACCAGACCAAACCAAACCAGACCAAACCAGACAGATTCATCATGAGTTCCAATGATTTCATCAACTCGTGGAAGGGCGCCGTTACCCTCAGCAGCATACTGGCGTTCATCCTCATCTGCGTCTTGATCAAGTACTCTTCCTGTCGCAAGAAGGGAGATGAAGCTCTTGAAGAAGGGGGTGCTGGCTCGGAAGCCAGTTAGCCTCTCATTTGAGAAGCGGTTTCCTGACGATCGTCTCTGATACGTAAGACTACCGTGTATCAATTCTTCTCTTTACCTTTCTTCTCTTTCTCTCCTTGTTTCTCTATTTTCTTTCCTTCTCTGCTTCACTACTTCGCACCTCAACCCCCCACCAACAAGCTCTATCGACATCGGAAAGTTCTATACCTTAAGGTATAAAGGTCGGACCGAGGTAAGTCTACTCCTAAACTCTCATACATTCGCCGATAACCAACCTCAAGCTAGATGCTGCTCGAGATTCTACACCGTGGATATCGCCGTCTCTTTCCATCTTCGAAAGCCCCAACGACTTCATGCTTCGGCCTGGAATGATCTGTATCATATCCCAAAAGGATAATTTACTCTGAACGGATACAGTCCGAAGAGATTTCAACAAGATGGGGTGAGTTTACCAGTTCCATACAGCCTTATTTGTGGTTATACTGACTTGATGTGTACAGCGATGTGTTACTGGAACATCGTCGGTACTTCCAAAGGGTTTTCAACGAGATGGTTGTCTTGTCTTGTTCTTCCTTTTTCTTGGTTCTTCTGGTTGGGTGGTTGAATGTTTTTTGCTTTTGCGCTGGAGAGATGCAGAGGATCCCGGTGAGGGGAACTTGATGCAATTTGGTGGTTGGTACTTGATGCAATATTAAAGGTACTAGGCTAGCTGTCATTGACCACTAGATCGTTCACACTACGGACTCAGTCCTGTTTCCAGGCGCCTGGTATTCATGGCCCTTTCCCTATAATGGTGATTGACCCTCGCATGCAGAAATGTGGTATTATCTCGACCTTTTGCAAAAGGGCTATCCACTTCCTCTATCATGAGAGAAGTAAGGCAAGCATCTCGTGTCTCTGCCACTTTCAATTCTACTCGGTAAAATTTATGCAACCATCCCGACCCAATCCATTGAGCCACGTTCCGATATCCTTGGATACGCCTTCGGCCAGCCCATCATCAACTACTCCAGTCTGCCAGCTACATGAAATGGTAAGTCCTTTTCCTTTGACTGAAATAACACTAAAGGTCAAAGCCGGTCCGCATACAGATGCACTCTGAGTAAAGGTAGCATCCTCGATCCTCCAATGGTCTTCTGTGCTAGTATCGCCTGTCACCTCTCCTTGCATGACTCCCAGATTACTTACCTCCCACGAATGTGTACGTATTTTCGCATGTTCCAAGAGATACGACTTCCAGTCAGTGATGAACTTTGCAAGCCCGAGTGTATCATTTTTGGCGCCCATCTTCAACTTGGCGGACAATCCTTTTCTTATCGACTTGGCCACAGACCACAATGTGTCTTCGATCTTTTTGTTCAGCTCCTGGTTTGCTTGGGCATCGCTAACCTGCTGTCTGATTATCGCGACAAGAACTGGCTCAAAGACGTAAGGCCAATACACCACACTGTTAATAGCTGTCTTTTTCAAGTCCACTTTTGACATTCCTGGTTTCTGGAACTGTCTCAAGCAAACAGGCGTCCCGCATTCAAACGCCCGAGCCTCATTTTCGGTGAGTCGGGTTGCCATTGATACAGAGATGAGGCCATGCAAAAGCGCAGTCAATGTCGTTTCGTGTTTGCGACATGTGTCCAGTACAGGCTTCAAGATATCGCTTGGAAGAGTGGTTGATTGGAGGCGAGACTCGAATGGCTCCATCTTGATTGGTGCCCAGTTCGCTGTTTGAGGTGGCTTGTCAGATTTAGACTGCGAGATTAAATCTTGACTGAACACGGAGAAGATAAATCTCGGCGAAACTGGCAACTTGAGCAGATGATGTAGTGGGGGCGTAAACTCAGTGACTGGCACCTTGAAAGATCTGTCGCTCAATGTGATGGTATCATTGTCTGGCTTTTGGTTGAGGCATGCGAGGAGACTATCATGGAATAACCGTCCACTTTTCCCATCTCCAACTGTGTGGTCCCAAGCAAAGATGACATCGACAAAATCGCCTTTTGCAGATTTCAAGATTGTTGCTCTCCATTGCGGTCTTGTCTCCAGATCGGTGTATCGTTCATTGACCTGCCAGTCCAGAGCAGTGTTGAGGGCTGTTCTGTGGTCTTCTCCCTCGGGTACTGTCTGCCATGTGATGTGGTTGTTGAAGTCTATATGGTCCAATCGAACCCAGTATTGCTTCTTTGATGCCTCGTTGATTCGACCAACGGTGAAAAGAGGATGTTGCACAATAGCGCTGGCGATTGCGTGCTCAAACTTATTCTCGAATTTTGGTTCAGTGGTAGAACCTTGGAAGCTCTCAGCCACACGATAGCGACAAGCTAGAACGCACCCAACATAGATACGCAGTGAATGGCCAGCTGCTTGGAAGCCTTCGCTGTAATTGACATGGACCAGTCAGTTTCAAGCCTGGGTACTCTGTAAAGCATAGCATTTAGAGTTCATACGAACATTGGGCTTAGTTTCCTTAGTATTCTGCCATTTTCCCCAGTCTTCTGTGGGTTTTTGTTCTTACGGAAGCGGTTCATCTTGAATAAAGTTAAATGCTGATCTTCAAAGCAAGAGATGCAGACAAGCATGTCACAATTTATTCGTTTAACATATGAGATGTAATTTTACAAAAAGGGGTTATCGGATCATGATACGATTAATCCCTGCCAACAGTAATATTTAAGCGTAACTAATGCCTGTTTTATAATGGACTTTAGGAAGGTGATGTCCTGATATGATCTTTATGGTGTGAATCGTTATTAGCGTTGACTGTGATCTGTTCCTATCATCACCATCAAACTTCAAAGGCACCTAATTGCCCATGGATGATGATCCCTCTCGATTTCATACTCTGTGTACTCTGTACTATCAATAGTTCCGCAAGTTCAACCACGGGTTGACGGTCCAAAACCCCGACCACCCTGGCGTAGTTAGCGAAAAAGGTCCAGGCAGCAAGATAAAAGACACATTGGTTACAGGGGTCAAGTCGCTGCGCCATGCGCTAAGTTCCTGACAGGATCGGTAAGGTCTCGGCTCTGGACGAGGTCCATACCCTAGACAGGATAGTTGAATGGCCTCCATCATTAGTTCCGCCTTGTAGCGAAATCTAGATGCTAATAAACACTAGTATTATTTTGTATCGTGTATTTTTTAAACAGTTTGATATGGGTCTTGTTATAGTGACTTCACGTGGGATCATACTATGTCATTTGTGAGTATCTCGTTATGTCCAGCTAAGGATCACGCGAAGCTTGATGCGGTGATTGAAAGTGACAAGATATCGTATCCGTTTTCAGATATTGTTCTCATTGGATAACTCCAACTTAGCTCAACGAATTCTTCCGGCTCGATAGTAGAGAATCAGGTTCTGTCCTGGTATCTCAAGTCTCATGACGATACTGGATAAAGAAGGGCTGATGGATCTGAGGGAACAGTGATATGTAGCGACTGCGCCACTCGCTCGTCTACCAATAAGACGAGTTATTGAGGTCAACCTTCCTGAAGGATCAAGCGTAGGAGCTAAAAATATCTCTTCCCCAACTCTCAACGGAACTTCCCTTTCCCTTTCCCATTCCCTGTCCGCAGTGTCGAGGATGCAGAAAACCTGGATGTTGCTTGCCGAAGAGATAAAATAGGTTAGACAGTTTATGCTATCTAGGACCCGCTCTTGGGCTGATTATTTTCTGTATCATCAGCGAAGGCCCTTAAGTTTTCTGGCCATCCCCTTTTCCTTGTCTTGGCCACGAGTCATTCATTGTCATTGGCGCGGAGAAAGACTTTCTTCGGACACTCTTAATACCCCACAGCCGCTGTCAAATTAAACTGATGCATTTGACACTCGAATCTGACAGAATTCCCTCTGTCTCGATTACATCACCTCTCTAGACGAGACACTTCCACGTCGGTCAGTCTCGTTTGTCACGACAGCTGATGCTTACCAACCGGCCACTAAGCGTCTGTCTCTTGTGGTGTTCTGATTCCTCATTGAAGCCACTGGCTGTGGATATGCCATACAACTGGGACCAATAAACCCTGGCCTGTCTCGGCATTCGATCCGGTACGTACGTCAGACGAAAGGATTCAGGTCAGGTCCAACCGTCCAACCGTCCAACGGTCGGCCGCCCCGGTTCTGCCCAACCCAAGGCCTGGTCTGGTCTCGTTAAGAGAGACCCGAGGTTGTTGACATATGATTTACATAGTGATATAGGCGAGCATGCGCTCGCAGCACCACTCTACCGTCACAATCCCCATCCCTCACCACATTCCACCCCAGGTTGTTCTCGACTACATACAGACATATGAACCTGTTCTTCGCCACAACCCTGGCATGGTGTCATGGACTCCTTCAACCTTGAACTACGAAACTGTCGTCCACGACACCTTCTTCGACGCGTCGGATCCCAACCAAAGCCTTCGCTGCTTTGAAGCCTATGAGATCATTAGGCTTGGACCGGGAGTGGGGAGGGATTGTAGATGGCCCATCATCTTCCAGAGGGTACCAAATGGTATTGTGTCAAGGGCTGATGCACCCGCAAAGGTCATTAGCTGGACGCAGTGGTATGTGAGACCGCGGCAGAATGAACAGGAATCCGCCAGCGTCAGTACCCCCAGCACCGCAACGCCGTCGAGCAACGGGGATGAAGAGTGGGAGCTGTATGGAATTGTGACGCTCGAGGCTCATCGAATGTTGATCCCTTGGTGCAAACGAAATACCACCCTCTATCAGGAGGCCATCGGACAGGGAATAGTGGATGATGTCTGTTCAAAACATAGTGCCGCATCGTCAGGAGTAACACCCTATTCTAAGACATGATCATTACGAAGAACAAGTTAGCCATTGTCAAATAACAGTCAAATTTGTAAAATCTGCCTTCAAATTGTGAAATCGGCTCGACATTGACTGCTATGCCTTCAAACTATATACACATCCGGGCGCGGACTTGGCAGGCTAATATATCCCGTCGTAGCTGCCTGTGCGATTTAATAGACGTAGCGGAAGTTGAGATTCTTCCTGTCGGTAATATCTGAAAGTTCTAGATGGTCTCTCTCTTCATGCACACCAACACTATTCTGCTGCAGCTTATCACGTCGCTTGTTCTCACGGATGATGGTGAATCGCAGAAGGAGCATCGTCAGTGTCGAGACACCAAAGCAGATTGTTGTCGCCAAGAATCCGCTCTGTCATGGTATCAGCCTTATTGCACACGATTATATGAATGGTGACTTACAGAGTACCCCGGCGCCTCGGATGGAAAGAAGAGGAAGGGACCAATGATGTTCCCCGCCGTATAAGACATAAACATCATAGCAGACGCGACACTCTTCTTGGTGAAGCCGGCGACATTTGAAGCCACCATTGATAGTGCGATGGGAAATCCAGCTGCGAAGGCCACGAAGACCCAGAGACCAAACAGTTGACTCCCTTGGTTGGGTCCGTAACGAACAAGAAGAGAGCCAGTAAGACTGCAGCAATTAGCTGAGAACAATTGCAAAGACAAAAGTGAGTCTGCCTACCTGATCAAGCTGAGACATGCACCAATGATAGTTCTGTAACCGTCATATCGACTGCAGAGATAGGTTGACCCGAGTGCGAAGAAAGCAAGAATGGCACCCATGGGCATGTTAAGGAGATATACCTCGAGCCTGCTGAAGCCAAAACCAGCCATGACAAGACTGCTGAACTGTGAAGCAGTTAGTAACGTCTTGGTATCAGAGGGGCTTACTAACGGTTGTGTGTGCACCGTTGGGAATGCTAAAGGTAAGCTGGAAGAGCATCAAGAGGAGAACATTGGGATCTGTGATGACCTCTCGGACCTGGTCCCACTTGAAGTTATTATCCTTCATGCCAGTCTGGTTGCTTCGAATTCGATCGACCGCGTCGATACGCTGCTGTTCATCGAGGAATCGCGCAGTGCTGGGAGTGTCTGGTAGAAAGATAGCTAGGACGACAGCCCAGACGAGAGTAATAAGACCGAAGATGATGAACAGCCACTGCAAGGGTGTTAGTTATGGTAAGAATGGACGAGTCTGTAAACTTACTCGCCAAGCAGCTAAGGGACCTCTAATCTGAGCAATCCCATAAGCTAGTAGACCACCCATCATCGTTGCAATGGCATTGCCCAAGAACCAAATTCCATGTCTGAAAGGCTGTTCCTCACGAGTGTACCACATTCCAGTGATGAGAGAAAAACCTGGGGAAATCGAAGCTTCGGCCACGCCGAGGAAGAACCGTGCTACAAGAAGACCTTCGAAGCTCTGGACTGCAGCATGACAGCACAGCACGATAGCCCAGGCAAGACTTGAGGCAGCCAGATATTTTCCGAGTGGGAGGCGAACCATCAGAAAGGACGCTGGGTAGCTGAAAGCAAGGTAACCGAAGTAGAAGGCACTGCTGCACCAGCTGTATCTAGACCCAACAAGATCCTGGTAGTGTCAGTAGAAGACTTGACAAATTATAAGGGTACATACCAAGTCGTCGATTATTCCCATGATAGAAGAAAAGTTGAGTGACTGCTTGTCGAGGAATTGTAGTGTATATGAAACAAGGAGTAGTGGCATAAGACTGGAATGACTTGTCAGACTCTTGCCATAGATGGAGTAGTTGGTTCGACTTACCAAAGGTCGATTCTTCTCAACACTTTCCGTCCTCGTGCTCTGTTGTCGACCCCTTCTTCAGCAACCTGTATCGAGCCTTGGAGACTCAATTTCTCGCCCATCTTGGCGTCAAGGTCTTGATTGGGGAGACTGATCTTCTCTGCTTTGTCTGCTGTCATATTGTAAGATATAGAATAATAGTTGTTGTTGAAGGGATATTTTACGCTCAAAGCTGGGGATTCAAGGCTGTTAAGTAGACGATCGCAAGATGGAGGTCGATAATCTAGACCAGATGGCGTTGCTATCTCTCCTCAATTGATTGAGATATCTCCACCCCCGCAAAGATAGTGTATCTATCGCCCTTGAAAGAGTCCGGGGTTATTGTTTCATCACGCTTGATATCAACAGAAGCATTGCAGACAAGACATAAAATCTTTACCCGTCTGGAAGAGCCGTTTCTCCAGCTCGGATATCATGATACGGTGATTGGGCGGCTCGGCAGGTGAAGGTTGTCGATACAGAGATCATGTCGCTGGGGACGCCGATTGGCCGACTCGGCTAATCAGAAGCAATCTCAAGGTTCGCCGATGATGAGGCTCGGGGAGTCAACTTACAGTAAAGCCCCGTCTGCCGGACCCAACTCATTGGGAATGTGGTCCGTGGTGCGGGGAGCGGCATCTAGTTTAGCCTAGCATGACTTCGGTTCCTCGGCGACACTTGTTTTGTATGGTGACGATGGCCCGTTGAGGTTTATCAACGTCATGACTTGCGACGATGTGTTTGTCAAAGATGGACACGGATAATGCCGGCCGATCTGAATCCCCTTTAACTAATACAAATCTTGCGGCGGGATGGGGAGTGCATTATAAAAAAGAAGTACGCTTTTATTATCCATCCGTTGCGAGATGATCAAAGTCTATATCCAATGGGTTCAACATCCTGCTTAAACTCTTCCCTTGCCTTCTCCAACAGCTCAGGCTGCAAAAGTAACTCGCAAGCTGTAGCCGCCAATCCCATTCCGCAATCCAATGCTCTAATAAAGGCTTCCTTTGTTCCTGCGGCATCAGCAAATTTGGGCGTGTGAGGTTGAACCTCAGGGTCCTCGGTTCCGATAGAGAACATAGGATGGATTCCTGGAAGACAATATGATACGTTGCCTAAGCTGTTAGATAACGGCGTTCAATGGATCTTGAAAAGAGACTTACCCATATCTGTTGAAGCGCCCATTGGTGGTTGATTCGCATCATCGATAAAGTCCCTTCCGAAAGCCTTCATATGTTTGGTGAACTCTGTAGACATGCACATATTTGGTCGGAGTTCCATGTAATCTTGATCACTGCGCGGGCGTCAGTACTGCCTTGACATCAGGTATGTGTAACTCACCTGTCGCATGTGCACTTCACATCACATCCCGTCGCCATGGCCCCCGCTTCGAAACAAGCCTCAACCTTTTTAGAAATATCCTTGACCTGTTCAACCCCCGCAGCTCTCAGATAATACTCCAGATCAGTCGAGTCAGGAATGATATTTGGCTCTGAGCCACCACTTCGGATAACGCCATGTATCCTTTCTGTGGGCTGGATCTGTTGCCTTAGAAGAGATATGTTGACGTAGGATGATACCACAGCGTCAAGTGCATTCTTACCATGCCAAGGTGTATTTCCAGCATGCGCACTTTGCCCTGTGAACGATACTTTGAGTTGTCTCCTTGCGCTCGTCTTGGCAGCAGAAACACCATCGACATTATCTGAATCAGGTGGTGAAAGTCGTCCCGTTGGATGAGCCATCAGGCAAGCGTCGACGCCCTCGTATGCACCAGCTTTGATAAGATGCACTTTTCCGCCGCCTCCCTCTTCAGCAGGGGTTCCAAGAAGTCGTACTCTCCCTGAGATGTTGCTATCACGAATTACTTCAGCTGTGGCCAAGAAAGCAGCGATTGAGCTCGTAGCAATGAGATTGTGCCCGCAAGCATGGCCAAGACCAGGGAGTGCATCATATTCCGCGTTG
Source organism: Fusarium praegraminearum (assembly GCA_002093855.1). NCBI lineage: Eukaryota > Fungi > Ascomycota > Sordariomycetes > Hypocreales > Nectriaceae > Fusarium > Fusarium praegraminearum. The sequence goes on from LXHY01000099.1 coordinate 79,074, forward strand.
AAGACGATGAGCTTTCCGCCTTTGCCGAATTCGACTTGAAAGGAGGTCTGGATATCGTATGCTTGTCGCTTCACATTATAGCCGAGTTGTTCCATGAGATTGCAGATGTTGTCATGGGCTTTGAACTCCTTATAATTATATTCAGGGTTTTCGTGGATCTGTATTACTGTTAGGGGATAAATTAGACAGTGTATTGCTGTGGTCTACCTTTTTACAGATATCAGCCAGGTTGTGCTCATGATGGGCGACAGATTGTGAGATTCTGTCATAGAGGTTTTCGGTGGAGAAAGACATTTTGGAACGATGGTATCAATAGTCAGCAAAGTACCGGCCGTAGTTCATTCTGGGATTAATAAGAAAGGACTTGGCTTTCCCCTTATATGAACATCTACTCTCCTCCTTGCTCTGTCCGCCGCGGCTTAAGAACGGCATACGAGACAACCCCCCAAGCCTGGACTCTCATTGCATGAACAAGTACCACTTAATCAAACGCTCATCCCGTCCGATAGTCTACTTAATGTGTTAGAATAGGAAACTCCGAGAGAAGGAAATGCTACCACCTTTGTTACTTGTTTGGGATAAAACTTGTCGCCAAAGCTAGTGCAGCAAGCAAGGGATAGACGGCTCAGTAAGAGGGGGTCTGTGCTAGAATAGCCGAGCGAACCAATTGCAGACTGTGAGACTGACATTGATTGGCTTGAGGCTGGAGTGATCTGAGCTGTTGCGGGCTGTAAAGCTCATGAGTCGGCAAATTCGACTCAGAAGGGAGTATCTTTATCCCAAGCAACTCGGCAGTCAGCCACAATGACATTCCGACCCAGCTTTGAACTGTAAATATCCCAATCGTTCCAGAAAGAGAAACTCCTGCCAACGTTTCGTCTCCTCATCCCCATACGCGACGGAAAACCCGGAAATGACAGACTAAGCTAAGCTATCCCCGTACTAAATTCAAACTCTATACATCGTGTGCACTCCCTGTATTATCCCAAGCCAAGCTTTTCCTTATCCCGAATTTCCGTCGTCCAATCTTACTAAAGCCACCTGCAGAAAATCTGCAGGCCGGGTCTCCAACGCCCGCAAGACCCAAATGAAATAAGCAAACATCGTTATAGCTTACCATCCTAGCCATCCCATCTCTTCAATACCACTGGATGATATAGTTTTCGAGTCAGGCGTCTTGTCCTCCCCGTATTTCCGCGACTCGAAGTACTTGGTATGAGCTCAAGCTCCCCTGTCGCCGATCGGCGAAAAGCGAGGTCCAAAAATGGTGCGTGCCGTGGCATCATCACTATCCAACCGTCCGTCTTATTCCCGATATCGCTGCTAACTTTGCTTTTCCTTAGGCTGCTTGACGTGTCGCATCCGAAAGGTCAAGTGCGACGAAAGGAGACCTGTCTGCAAACGATGCGAGAACAGTCCCAACAAGTGTGAATGGCTTGAGCCGGGACAGTCGTTGAGCGCAAGGGGGCAGCCTTCGAAGGGTTTATCGAGCCCCGTTGGCTACGGAAGTCCCAGACTTATTGCGTCGAGTGAATCGCCAAATACAAGTCTGACGCCGACAGACTCGGCAAGCCCGGCCGACTTCATCTCGCCAGGGGGTAGCCGTGAACCACCACGACCATCACTATCAGCAGCCCATATTGCTCTTGCTAATTCGCTTCATTTGAGCTCTGAAGATCGTGCGGCGTTTGCTTATATTCCCGGCTCGACATTGGTATTGTGCTATGGGAAACTCTGGCCATGGAGCAACTTCTCATATATTTACACGCACATTGCGAGTCAATATCCCGGAGTCATGAGAAGCTTTATCGCAGTCGCGAACATGGAGCTGAGAGCAAAGGATCTGCTCTCCGCACAAGACGCAGTCGATCCATCTGGGGCCTTGGAAAGGGCAAGCCGACTTGGTTCTGCTGCGACAATTCACTATACTCAGGCTCTGCAAGATCTGTCATCTTTGCTAGATCATATTTGTCAAACGGCAGAACAGAGCTGCGATGTCGACGCCTTGTTCACTATGTGGTTTCTTATTCTCAGGTATGAAGCTCATGATTCAGAAACCATCGGGTCATCTTTGCTACATCTCGAGGGAATCAGATCGTTCTTAAGACCATATCTGCAAGGCGATGGACAAATGAGACTGCCATGTGTAGCGCAGGCGATGCTATTGTACACTTTGTAAGTCAGTACCCACTGGATAATCGCGTGTATACTGACAAGTTCTAGGTATCTGGATGCAGATTCGGCTACAGGAAATATCAACAGTGGCCAATTCTGTCTCGACTTTCTCTCCCGTGATGCTGGCGACTACATCTCCCATGAACACCTTTTCCTCAGCGTGAGGTCGGCTCTTCCCAAGATGTGGGGTGAACACTATCCTGTGTCCGAACTTCTCGATGATTTGGAGAACTACCGTCCGCTCCGTCTGTATCATCTATGCCAAGGAGCCAAGTTGGAGCTTCTAAGGATAGTGAGATCGACAACACATGATGGATCGGAAACAAGCAGTCTGAAGAAGCTTTGGCGACATGTTGAACACTTCGGTGATGTATGGTGGTCTCTGAGAACTGGGAACTCGGCTGACAATTATAGGAATTTGTAGACATCTTACTCCTTGCCAAGAAGAACCCCAGTTCGGGCGGTAAACGTCTGATGTGGACAGTCTACGCCGCAGCCCTTGACTTCCACGCTCTTCAAATACTGTGTTCAAGCTCGGACACGTATCACGAAACATCTTTCAAACCCGAGACTTCTCTCTCATACATCTTCACTGTTGCGACCAAAGCATTAAGCGAAGATCCACGCCAGATCTATCGTTTCATGTGGTCACTTTCTGTAGCGTTAGGGAAGACGCAGAGCCATGGTAGTCAGGCTTGGTTGTCTACACAACTTGCCAGGGCTCGGGTTTTGCTGCCACGGTTTGGTGTTCCAGGATTAATTCTGGAACAGTGTAGTGGAATTCAGATAAGCAATGAGGGTTAACAGAACCTCGTTTGTATAAAAAGTCTATTTACTCTAGTTCTATTCCTCAAGTTTATAGATTAATTATTGACGGTGAAGGACTTCTTCAACGGGAGATTGCGACTGCTTCCGCCGACAAAGATCGTGTAGTTGCCAGACTGCAGCACCCAATCCTGCTTAACGACGTCCCAGACGCTCAGATCTCGTCGCGTAATCTCGAATGGAATCTCCAGTGAGTCGCCCTTGTCCAACTTCACCTTTTCAAAGCCGCGGAGTTGCTTAGGTGGACTGTTGGGTATAGCAACGTAGAGTTGAACAACCTCTTCACCACTCCTCTCACCGGTGTTGGAAACTTCTGCTTGAACAGTGGCATATGTTTCCCAGAGATCGCCAGTGGCGGTAGACCCTGTCTCACCAACCTTGACGGATAGTGAAGAGTAGTCGAACTTGGTGTAACTCAAACCAAAGCCAAACTCGTACCTCGGTGTGATGTCCCGATCATCAAAAGAGCGATAATCAAGATAGACACCCTCAGTAAAATCACACTGAGGATCTGGACTATCACCCTCTCGTCCACAGGGCTCGTACGGTGTATAGTCGCTCTCATTCTTCGCAATGGTGTAAGGGAGCTTTCCTGAAAAGTCGGCCTCGCCATAGAGGAGCTTCACTAATGCCTCACCACTATCCTGACCCGGAAGATGAGCGATAATGGTAGCTGTGATATTAGGATGCTCGATCCACTGGTCGACTAGACGAATACCAGCCGCATGAATGGCCACGATAGTGTTTGCGCACTTAGACGCGACGTTGAGAATAAGACCATCGCTGAAATCGTCATGGAGACCGTCGCGATCCCAGCCTTCTGTCGCCATGGCGTTGATAAAGACAAGGCAGACGTCGCTTGCGCCATTGACATCCGGATCATGGGAAGATAAGTCCCAGTTAACCCAGCCTCCATCTTTAGAGGCTCTTTGCTGGATAGCACTGAGGGGCTGATTCATGTTAGATAATGGTTGAGAAATTACAAAAGTACGGACTCACATCACTGATATATGGGGGCGAATTGGCAGCAGCTCGTCCACCAGATACGATGGTTCCTCCTCTGGCAGCTTGATCGAAATGATGTTCATCACCAAGAACAGCTTGTGCCATTTCTGGCGAAGATGCATATCCAAGCTCAAATAATTTACCAGTGTTCTTGGATGCAGCAACCGTGGCATCATATCCAAAGACGGAGATCATCTTGGGGTTCTTCTTGAAAGGAAGTGTGTTGTTCTCATTCTTGACAAGTACATGTCCTGAAATGGCGCCTTCGAGCAAGGTTGGTCGTGATTCGGGAATTCGAGCTTCCACTTGCTCGTGAGGAAGGGAAAGATTCTTCATGCCGATGCCCGGAGTTGGGAAGTCGTTGTCTTGACCGACGAGATACCAGGCAGCAAGAATTCTGGGAGGTTGTTAGCAAGAACAGACTAGTTGGTGTGAGAAACAAACCTGGTAGCCATATCCGTAACTCTGTCCTCCTTGACGGTGCCGTTTCCAACAGCCATGGTCAAGTTTTCTCCCCAGAATCCTCCCATAGGCATGACCATGTCGAGTCCCGAGTTTGCGCTTTCGAGGTTATGCTGGGCGTTCCAATCCAACAACACAAACCCGTCGAACTCAAGCTCGGACTTGAGAATTCCGTTCATCAATTTGCTGTTCTCGCAAGCGTAAGTTCCGTTTACACGGTTGTAAGAGCACATTACTGATGCAACGCCAGCTTTGACGGAATCAACAAAGGGCCAGAGATAGTATTCGTGAAGAGTCTTGTCGTCAATGTTGGATGAGACTGCCTCGATGCCATGGTAGGGGCGACGGTAAGTTTCTTGCTCATTTGCGATGAAGTGCTGCGGATGTCAGTTTGAGATTCTTTGTATTACGAGGGCTGCTGACCTTGACGTTGGCGATGACTCCAGCGTCCTGATGACCGATGATGGATTCCGCGCTGAGCTTGCCTGTGAGGTAAGGGTCGACTGAGAAACCTTCCCAATTGCGCCCACCAAGGGGTGTTCGCCCCAAAGGTCCAACGTTAGGGCCAAGCAGGACATTTACTTGAGAATTGTTAGTGTTGTAAGCAATATTTTGACGCCGGTGACTTGCCTCCTTTAGCCTTGAACTCCTTTCCCATATAGTAGCCCCTCTGATATGTCAAGTTCTTATCCCAACTTGCACCAACATGTAAAGCAGAGGGGTATGAATTGACGAGGTCCGTTGCTCTGACGCCATTGCCAGCATCATGGAGACACAATCCCGGCCATCCTAGACGCGGTATCGTTCCAGTGTTGCCAGCGCAGACGTTGTCGGCGGCAAATCCACGCGTGACATTGACTTTTTCCTCGAGCGTTAAGTGAGCGACAAACTCTTGGGCTTTGGAGTAGGCGCTTTTCCAGACACCTCTGCCTTTGCCTTGTGCTGTATTTGGAGGTTAGCTTCGCAGTCAGGGGTATTTTGGTGGATCAGCTAATTGGCTTACGCGATGGGTACTCTTGGAGTGAAGGTTCAGCAGGACGCGACAAGACCCCTGTTGCTTGCAAGGCAAGACACAAGAATTGAGAAGCCCACATGACGAATGTGTTTTTGTCAAGTTCTCATGACGTGAATGTGTCTTGTTAATGCTGTGCAGGTGTCTCCTTGTTATTTATCAGTGCACTTGCCTCAGTGCTTTGTCTCGGGCTCAGAGAGATAGCCGAAGGTTAACCGTTGATGATCCACCAGAACAACGTCACAGACAGGGATAGTGGAAGCTCCGTCAAAACCAACAGGTCTTTATCCCGGTCTCTCACCGCCGAGTAAATTGGCAAATCGGAGGGCTTTCCGACGATACAGGGTAGTGATGTCCGTTGGACAATCCTTCTCTCATGTTACAATCCGGGCTGCCGGTGTCTTGAAGGAATCGACTTCCCCGCAGTTAGACGATTGATGAAATGTTTCCATGTAATTGTTCTGAATCATGTTGTTGATACGGCCCATTTTGGGAAGTAGTTGAGGCATTAGATACAATTCAGACTTGTGGACTAACGCACAAATCACAGAAGGTAGAAATCCTGGGCACATTGACTCCAGCATGCGATGTGATTCACCCACCACACTCCTAAACAAAATTTATTCTTAGGGAGAGAACATCATGGGAAGTGCAACATCGTCAACTGATCAAAAAGTAATACATTTGCACAGATCAATTGCCAATCTTACAGTAGCATATCAATTGATCTCCACGTATCATCATGATGATGCAAAACCACCATTGTGATCCCGCCATTTCTGAACCACGTGTTGTAATTTCAGGATCCTGCTTCAGGTGATGACAACAGGACTTGTCAAGTTTCACAACGAGCTGCAAGTAAGCGTCTCGATGACCAAGAAATCGAGATGCTCCCTCGCTGAATTACCGAGCTTTGTCGTAAAACCGAGTCGCGAGCCGAACAGCACAGCATGATCATTAACACTTCTTCCCAGGACGTGGGGGTTCGAGTTACGCAGGACTGAGTAATATAGCCTCGTTTTCGGTGAAGAAAGGATCTATCCATGGACATGAAACGCGAATCACGTCCCGTAACACACAATGAAGGTGGTATAACCCGCCTTGCTATAGTGAACTCGTGTTAATCAGATCGTTATTGGTAAACAATGTAAGGCAAACGACATCGCGAACTCGATTGACCAACCGGCTCAAACGATCGATACATTATATGCAACTCGGCTAAGAATGTCTTGTGATAATTGAATATTATTTTGAGCCCCCCCAGATTACAACAATTGGACGCCACATGGTGGGATAAAGCAGGCTGCGCTGACCACCTTCTTCAGTATAATCAGATTGTAGTTCTGCGATGCTCAGAGTTCGGAATGAGTCTTTGTGAGATTCCTGGTTCAAACGATGCTTTACACATATAATTACGGCATGTTTTCCCATCTATGCTAAACTGAGACTCTGTCCATGTAGACTAGGCTTACAATGGCTTTAAGCAGCAAACCTGACTCACCTCGAGCGGAAGCTCACGAGATAAAGAGCCAGTATACACGTATCCCACGGAAATCAAATTCTTCATCACTATCAGTAGCCCCTCCACAGACCCAAAGCATCGCAGAGGGTTATGGGACACCGGCAAGATCCTCTTCAGAACCAGAGCGAGATGCATTCAGACTGGGTCAAGGTACATCAACTAGGATACCACGTCTCGACTTTGCACCACACAGCAATGAAAGGAAACACAAACTGTGCAAGCGTTTTTCGGAATGTTCCTGCAACAAAAAGACATCTGGTAACGAAAAAGGACCCGGTCCCAGTAATGGGATGTCTGGAGTCCGAGAAGGCAAGATGCCCCAATTACAAGAGGATCCTGGATTCCTCTCTATACCTACGAACGGTCTACGCCAGTGGCTGGACGATGCCATTGAGCTGAAGATCAGCCGTGCCTGGAAAAATGATTTTCAATCCCTTCTTGAAAGTTTTAACGAACAGGCAGGGATGTGTCGTCAGGCTCAAGAACAATTGAAATCCGTCGCAGAAGAAAACAAAAAGGCATATCAAGAGCACTCTGAGTTGAAGTCTCGCATACATGCTTTGGAAGAACAACTAAAAACATCTCAAGAGGAGTCACGAAAGCTTCGAGCAACACAAGACACGCAAAGGGTTCTGCCATCGGAATGTCAAGGCGTCAGGGAATGTTCAGACAAGCAAGTGGGATACCAGAGAAACCCTTCCCAGGATCTCCGAGTGGTATCAACTGAGGATGCAACATACGTGGTAGATATGTTTAACGAGGCAGCAAAGCAGAGAGAGGAGGCTAGGGACCAGGCAAAATTCTATGAAAGAACGAACATCGACCTGGAGCAAAAGAAAAATAAGCTCGAAAGAGAAAAACTTGCTCTGAAACAAGAGAACGCTGAGCTATCAAGACAACTGGAAGCATACAAGTCGGAGTCAGTCAAACAGCAAGCGTCAAAGAGAGATGCAACAACACAAACTGAGTTGGGAAGTGAGACTATCGCTACGTTAACAGAAGGAAATATGTCTACTTTTACGGATTCCACAACAGAAACTATTAGCCACCCAGCAACACAAGGTCATAATGAAACATTGAATGAGGCTCGAGTACACGAAGAAGAAGAAGAGGAAGAAAAACACCAAGAAGAGGCAGATGAGGTACACAATGACAATCGACAGAGTGAAGAGAACAAGGAACAAGAACTTCTAGAGCATGATGTTACTCTGGAATCTTGCAGAGAGAAGCATGAGCGACTCGTGGCTACTGTCAACGATGTGGCCCTTGAGCCCTTAACAGAGATATCGAACCAGCCAAGGCTGAACAACAGGATTCAAATGAACAACAAAACACAAACGGGAAATCAGCCCAGGGGGATAGAACTGCGACTGGAAGTCCAGTTCCTATGATATTGGCAACGTGACAAGATGCCGCCCCAGCAGAACCCGTACCTGAAGCCCCCATAGAAGCGCCTATTCCGAATTCAAGACGTCGAAGGGACAAGAAAGTAAGCAAGGTACACAAACAGAAACACAGGCCCGAAGAAGACCAAGAATCCCGCCAACAAAAAGATGCGCGACGCCGCGATCGGTCTGATAACAACAAGAAACGGCATACACCAACAATTGAGACTCGTCAAATCAAGAAGAAAGAAAGAAGACCAACACGCTCCCTCGTATGGGTTAGATGTTTGAGGCACCCAACACGCATTTTGTTGACATACTTCAACTTGGATGTCATAGTTGACCAGCGATGCATGAATCGATACCGTGGTAGGATTTAGTGATTGTTTTTGTTCTCAATCTTACGGGCGTTATTTAGTTCAATCAAGACCAGAAATTGCCGAATCCTTCCTTATCAGCCCTGTCAATTGTGGCGGGCATTCAGTCGTTTTCGACTCTAAACTCCATGGTCACATAACATCCAGTGTTCAGTATTCCCAGTTAGCTATCACAGTTTGGATATATTCGATAGCATTTGATGAAAGCAATAAAATATTGAATATGACATGGAGCATGTGAGAACAACAACAATTAAAAACAGGCTTATGTTGCGTGGACTGTTAAACGGTTAGCCTGGGATGTTTGTGAGTGTATCTAGAGTCAGCTTACCTCAGACGGGACAAACCATGCACGTTGCGGATCATTGCAGCTGGTTGCATCATCTCAATTTCTACAGAAGAATACGAAAATAGGATCACGCATAATTCTGACTGGCAGTATAAGAGCCAAAAAAAAAACATTAATCGCTGTTCAGATTTGACTTCAACCTACATTCCAGTCTTGTGATGAGACACTCATTCGAACGAGCCTCCGCTTGCACACTACGCTATTCAGAGCCCTACGGTGTAATAGATCCCCGCTGACAGCCCACTAACACAGAAGGGGTTTGATGTTTCAATACAGCACAGCCAGTGGAAAGCTTCAGTTACAGTTAGTCCACGTTAGTTGCCATTATCATGCAGTACTAAGTAAGAGTCTATAGCGAGTACTCGGCAATTACCACCAGTTTCTGTAGTATTTGGCGTATAAAGAACGGCCGTCGCGTCAACTCTCAAGCTCACTCCTTCATCATCCGTCAACAACCATGTCGTCCCACCTTGCCGAGTTGTACGAACAAGCGCCCAAGAGCTTTATCTTGACGCTATTCCTCTCCATCGCCAGCACCCTCTATCTCATACGACGTGCCCTACTCCCCAAACCGATCCCAGGCATCCCATATAACAAAAATGCAATTAATTCCATCATGGGCGACATGGCCGAATTTAGGGCAGCCAAGAATCGCCGCGAATGGTGGGCACTGCAAGCTGTAAAGCACCAATCTCCTTTGGTCCAAGTTTTCATGAAACCGTTTGGGCTTCCTTGGGTTTTTGTAGCGGATCATTTCGAAGCATCGGATATTTGCATGCGACGACTCAAAGAGTTTGACAGGGCGGACATCACGAGACAGCAGTTTGACGGGCTGACACCAGGACACCAAATCACACTCAAAACATCAGATCCACAGTTCAAGAAGAATAGAGAGCTGGTTCGGGATCTGATGTCAAGTAGCTTTCTCCAACAGGCCACAGCTCCTCAAATCCACCACAAGTTCTCGACTCTGATGAACCTTTGGGATCGCAAGAGAGATCTATCTGGTGGACGACCATTCGACATCTCCCACGATATTCACAACGCAGCGTTTGACGTAATCTTGGGTGCCTCATTTGGTGTTGATTCTGGACAGGGACAGATCGGAAAAGAACTCGATGAACTCAGAAGCAAGACCATGGCTGGAGGAGATGACGACGCGTTCGAGTTTGAGCATGTCCCATTCTACGATAAAGAGCTTGGCTGCTTCGATACTCTTATCGAAAGCTTCAACGTTTCGATGCGATCGCCCTATCCACTCTTCAGCCACTTCCTTTACCGCAATTTGTCACCAAAGATGAGGGAGGCAAATGCAATGCGCGCTAAATTGCAAGATCGAGAGATTGCCAAGAGTATCGAAAGAAGGGAAAAGGGTCACCCACAACGCTGTGCTTTGGACAACATGATGGCTCGTGAAGATGCAATTGCCGAGAAGGAGGGACGTAAACCCGATTACCGAAGCCAACCCATTCTCAGCGAGGTATGTGATATTTATCTGTTATTGGAGCTAGTCTAACCTTTGAAGTTGCTTGGGTACCTTGTTGCTGGCCATGAGACAACATCAGGTGTTCTACGATGGGGCATGAAGTACTTGACGAAAGATCAGCGTGTTCAATCAATCCTCCGTGAGGCATTCCGGACAGGCTACGCCGATGCACTCGAACAAAGTCGCGTCCCAACCATGGACGAGATTCTCAAAGCTCACATCCCGTACCTCGACGCTGTTATTGAGGAGATACTCCGCCATGCTCGAGTCGCTCCCATAACTCTCAGAGAAGCCGTTGAAGATACACAGATCCTCGGTCATCACATCCCCAAGGGAACAACGATTGGCTTTCTAGGAAACGGCCCTGGTGTCATGATGCCGAGTATCCCTGTTGATCCCAACAAGAGATCCGAAGCTTCTCGAGCACATGTGAACAAGATGGAACTCTTTGACGAATCAAACATTTCCCAGTTTGTTCCAGAAAGATGGCTCACTACGCAGACAAATGAGAAGGGGGAAAAGGTTACCGTTTTTGACCATAACAACGGTCCGCAGCAGGCGTTTGGTCTGGGGCCCCGTGCATGCTTTGGTAAGAAACTGGCATACATGGAAATAAAGGCTTTCTTTACCTTTGTGTTTTGGGAGTTCAAGTTGGAGCCGGTCAAGGCCGAGCTGGCAACTGATGAAGAGATGGTTGCGTTGACGAGGGCGCCCAAGAATGTTTTTGTCAAGTTGACAAAGGTTGAATGTTGTGGATAGCACTTTTACGTCAAACTTGTTACAACAGAATGATAGCTTCAAAGGCTTAGTTAAACGAGAATCTGCTCCTACTTATAGTATTCCTGGCGTGGCTATAACCTTCGTAGTGAATTTCTATGACAACAAATCCTGTTCTAGTCCTTCCTACACAGCTATGCAAGAGTCTGTCCTGTAAGTACGAGCCCACCTTGTTATATCGTCCTTACGCTAGGCTCCTGATACGGGAGGGTTACTCTTGACCACCTTACTGACATCAGCCAGTTGCGAAAGGCCCTCTCATTTGATTACAACCCTACTATCCCATTACCTTTCGTTTTAAACTACCCCCGGAAAACATTTATCTGGATCCTGTTCTCGCCTTACCAAAAGATACGAATCCGCATTTGGAACAAACTTCCTAAAAGAAGGTCCTACAGACCAGCATCCTAATGTCCAAACATGCTGCTGTTAGGTAGTTAGCATAGCCGTTGAAGACTAAAAATAGCTATAGTTTACCTTTGCCAGGTCCGCAAGATCTGTATCCCCAGAGATAGGGTCTCTATGAAGAGCCTGTTCGAGCGGGTAAGGCCATTCACAGTTGATAAACAACGACATATCTTCGAGCCATGCCATACGTTCTTGGAGCTGCGGTAGTTGCACAACGAGTTCGCGAAATCCTGGCCAAAGCACAAAATCAGCCATGCTGATATGAGGAGTGAATAGCTGATTTGACCTGTAAAATATCAACATCTTTTGTTACATGGAAAGGCCGATAGGAGACAGCTCACGTTGGTCTAATCCATACTGGCATGGCAGCATATGACTCTGGTGAAGGATAGACCATCCATCTCATCATATACCAGAATATGTTCATGGACGCAAAGCATGTGAAATCGTATCCTGAGAAGATTGGTTAATTGCTTTCCAGATCCCAAAATGGGCGAGTTACCTTGACGCTTGACACTGTGTACCATCCTCGCCGCCCACTGCGATAAAAGACACGATCTATCAAACTCTTGTTGATCATATAGCGCTGCAACATTGGGGTGATTGCCAACAATGCGATGGACAGGCTCTCCACTCTCCAGAAGGGTGGTCGCTCGTTTGTAAATGTCCGCAAACGCATCTTCGAGATGTCCTGGATCTGGTACGGTATTGAGTGAAGCGGCAGCCCAGTCTGGGAGGAAGATGTTGCGTATCTGAGCGTCCTGGATGTTTCGAGGGTATCCGTTCGCTCGGATACTACTTGAGAGTGATAGGTTGTTAAAGTGATTTCGAAAGTTTGGTTGGACACTGAGCGACGATGATACAGCTCCTTCGCCACTTGCTTGAACATTAGACTGGGGCAAGGCGTAGTTGTCCACATGTGATACAGTTGCCGGTACTGAGAGAGCAGGCCCCTCATGAACTAGTTGAGACTGCGCATCAATAGGGTGTGTTGTGCTGTGTTGAGAACCATGGGAACTCCGTCCTGGTATGTCAGTTGTGAGTAAGAAGTCGGCGTGCTCGAACAACGGTTCGAAGAATAGACTTTGTACCCCTGACTGGCATAAGATTTCTTTAGGATTGTTTGCTAATTGGATTTGGGCAGGCGAGCCTGCTTTGGTGTTGTGTGATGGTATAATGATTGCCTGGGACTGAGACTGGAGAACTTGTGGTGGTTGGAGACTTGGTAAGCCATTTTCTACTACAGTCTATAATTAGATTGTTAGCACTCCTTGCAAACTCCATTGCATGGCTCTGGGAATGGAGTCTTACTGTGGTAAATACCGAGATATCCGAATGCGATTGAGAGAGAGGTGCATGAGAATACCCGAAACCACTTTCGACCAATTTCGAGTCGGATATACTGAAGGGATCTGCATCAGGTATAACACCTTCTATCGGCAAACACGGAACGGTCGTCACATGAGGAACTTGTGCGTTTTCCATGGTATAATCAATGCCTCCGTTGTTGTTTAGCATTTCTAGAATTTCCAATGGGTCTTTGGCATTCTGTAAAAGCTTCAACACAGTACTTCTGAGTTGATCAGACCCAGAAGCCACATGTTTTAGAAGCGTCCTTGCAGCCTCCAATTCTGCTTCGAGCTTATCGTTGGCCCTCTGGAGATTTCTGACTTTTGCATCGCGAATATCCGCGTCGTATATGCATTCTGCTTCCGACTTTTCACAGTTTGCACACGTTGGTTTGAGTCCATTGCACTGATTATGCTGTTAGCTAGTCAACCGCGTTACCACAGCCAGCCTTTGTTACCTTGGCTTTCCGTTTACGACACTCCCAACAAGCTGATTTGATCATGCCAGTTCTTTTTGGTCCGACGCGATCTGCCAGTCCCTTCCGAAAGGTCGCATCCTTCGAAAGGGCGGGCTGGATTGGTCTGTACGAAGTGGCCATCGATCGACAGTACGTTAGCCGCTCGGCTTATTACGTCGATAATGTTAATGTTATCGGTATTTCATGACAGGAAAGGGTTTGGCAGGCTGGAAACCGTCGCAGTTGTTCAAAGCAAGAGTTATGCAAGTATGATATGAGATCATGGTAGCGCTACTCTACGCGTCCTCAAGGGTTTTTGCCATGCAGGGGATATGATTGGTCAAGATATCAGCCGCAATTTCGTCATGTGGCTTTTTGCTTATAGTGACGGACTTGGAAGTGTCGGATTGTTGAGCGAAAAGGGAGAAGAGGCATGTCTCAGTACGACAACTTAATATCCTATTTACTGTACTATGTACCATCTGTCTAAGATTGCTTCTTCTTGATAGACTTGCGCTCCATAGCCAGGGAGCCAAGAATAGTAAGCACAGCCAAAGCCAATGGGATGTACAGGGTCTGTATAACGGCATTCTCATACCCACCCAGCACACTCTTCAATCTCTCTGGGCCAATTGCCTCTCTCATCTTGGACAACCCCGCCTTTTGGAGCTCCTCGACGTTGGTCCCGGGAGAGGATGATTTAATCTCATTGGCAAGACGGTCTTGGAATAACGTTGCTGATGCGCAAATCCACAAAGCAGAACCCATCCCAGCCCCGAAAGTCAACATTGCTCCACCGAGAGAAACGTCTTCCATGGGAAGAACGGCTTGAAGTGCTATCATTGGACTGTTGAGACCGAGACCGACTGCTAGCCCCAAAAAGGTCAAAAGAACAACTGCTTTGGTTACCTGTTCCTCGAAGTCAAGAGTTGTGAGAAGGCCTGATATGATGGGTGTCAAGATACTCGTAGCCAGCATGAATGCTATTAATCTAGTTAGTTTCCATTCAGACAACAATCCATCAAACTCACGGTAATAGTATCCAAGCCAGGTCGTGCCGAGACCAGAGATAACGAATGCGACAGACAAGCCACCCACCATAGGAAGAGCAAGCAACCCGGCCTTGGTAGGCGAGTATCCTCGCACTCCTTGGAAGTAGATGGACATGTAGTATTCTGTAACCGCAAGAACCCCTTCGCAACACGCCCCGAACCACATGCCCGCGATGATGCTCCTTTGCTTCAGAATTCGCGGAGGTAGCAGGGCATTGTCGCCTTGGTGGTACTGCAAATACCCAAATGCAGTAAACAGTAGCGCGCAGAAGACAAGAGGCAAGATGATCTGCCAGCTGCCCCAGCCAAATTTGGTGCCACCCCATTGCAGGGCCATGAGAAGACATGTAACAGCTGGAACAGCAATTAACGTTCCAAGGAAGTCTATCTTCTTCATCTTTTCCTTCAAGGTGAGCACGGGTGCATTCTCCCGATGATGAGAAGACTCATGAACGCCGTACCACGTCAAGACCAGGCACAAGACGCCAAGAGGGATATTGACGCCAAAGCACGCTCTCCATGAAAAAGCATCAACAAGAGCTCCGCCAATGGTGGGCGCGGTAATGAGGCCTAGACTTCCGACACCGCTGAGGAAGCTGTTGACCATTGCCTGTTTAGAGAGGGGGAAACATTGCTTCAAAAGCTTGAATAGACCCCCATTGATGGCTCCTCGACCAAGACCGCTGATTGCGCGGCCGAGAATAAAGACTGCCGATGAGGGCGCGAGGGTACAAACTAGAGCGCCTATCTCGAAGGTTGCGATACCAACGAGGAAAACTGCTTTGGTGGAGAATAAAGTGTAGATTTGGCCAAAGCTGGGAGCGTTAGTTGGTGATAGAAATGAAGAATTGCTGGCTTACAAGAAGACGAAGGCGCTGAGGGACATGCCACTGGGATAACATTAATATCATTGCAGCGTCCATAAGTTTGGGACTTACTATGCAGCAGAATACCATCCGATGTCTGCTATTGTCTGGAATTCGTCGGTTATACTTGGTACAGCGACTGCAACAATTGTGATGTCCTATGGATAGTTGATGAGTCAAGTCAACGACATTTGTGAGGGCGACGACTTACAAGTCCACTAAGGAACAGGGCGATGGACATGGACGCCATGGTTGACCAAAGCTTTGGGCCAGTAGGAAAGACGATATCATCCTCTTCATTGGAAGGTTCTTCAATTTGCAGTTCTTCGATCGGTCTCGATTCACCATGTGGGCTTGTGTTGGATTGCACCGTCGCGGTGTCAATGGGCGTCTGGGTCAAAGTTTCGGAAGCCATTGCTACGCACTTTTGGAAGACTACAAGCTTGACCAATGATTCAAATCATCTTGAGGGCGCGCCAAGTACTTATCTTGATTCCGTCTGACTCTGAATGAACGCATTGCTGACAGCTTTGCTCAAGCTTAGAACAGGTTCAATGGTTAAATGGTTGAATTACGCGTTGATGGAGGGGTGCCGAGTGCTGTAATTGAAGGAATTATTCACGTCTTCAGGGGATCTGCCACTATAAATGGACTAGTAAGGACATCACGCTGTGTGTCCAATGTGGCAGCACGCGTCTGCTGAGGTGGCAGCGTAAGACAACGCAAGCTATTGAGTTGGAACTGAATGATCTAAACTGAACTAAGAAGGAGTTGGTCAATGGTATTCACAATCGTATCTATGCGCCTGTTTCCACTACTGCCACGGAATGTAGCCAGCGGTAGGCATCCATAAACCCATGGAAGTGTGTCTGGGTGTCCGTCCATCTTAGTACTTGTCCAGTGCTATGAACCAGTAAAATACCCCGCAATGGCCGGACATACGCTGACCCGACAGCGCAACCACTGACGCGTTCAGTTTCAAGGTCAAGACATGGAATGATCAAGATAACCAGCGACAGCTTTCAACGACGCACCATAGCCCCCGACCGAGAGATTATTACTCAATCAGGATGTTTATTCTCTATACTAAAGGATTCTCCATACTTTTGTCCCTCAACAGGAACCGGTAGTCGGTAACGAGGTCCTCAAAACATGGCGTCCACCGTCGCGCGATCCCTTGAGCTTCTACAGTTTGCGCCAACTCCTACCTCGATCCATCAACCGTTCAAGCATTGTCGCCCCATCGGCACGGTGACTCTCCAAGAGATACAGAGGCATTGATGGAATAGATGCGGCTCATCTGCCTTGCAGCCCCGCAAGGTTCAAGATACAAGCAGGATTGGGGGTCACGGTCGTCGTGATCAGGCTCAGCAATTCTGTAAACCATCAATACCTATACAACCCGCGGCATTGCTCGAGCAAGGACTCGGCCCGAGATGAAATGAAGGTCGAGGACTCGTTGGTGCTTGCCGGTTGCTTCAAGATGCGCCATGATCATGTGCGCGACCCGTTGATGTGAGACTCATTGGTACCCTTTCCTTTTGCCATATACTGAACATCTTCTTTCCAGTATAGTTAGTTCCTGCTCCGTACTCGATCACCGAGTTGACTTTCCAGCCATCGACAAATATCCTTCTTGGTCTGCGATAGACTGGCACGCAAGCGACTCCGAACGGCGATCCTCCCCAATCGATCACAAAATAGCGTTGACTGAAGTTGGTTCAGTCAGAACAATCTGGGAGGATCTGGACGACTAGACGAGTCCCTGCAGCATCGAACCCTGCAAAACAGCAATCAGCAATAGCCTTGCTGGTCCAGAGGAGGGCTCGTCCGTAGTGCCGTGTTAAGACCCTTTCCCAGCGCCATTGAACAAGACACAAATACACTGGTTGGGCGAAAGGTAAGAGTAGGTGATATGCTAGAAGCTTCCTCCACGGAGAAGCTATTCGAGTAATGAATCAACCACCGGGATCGTCGCCCACACGGGACTAGCAGTACATCTCGATACTATACTGTAGGATGACCGTGGGCTTTAGGAAGACTTGGATCGAGGGCTGGCCAGGCTACAGGATATCTAGTAGGTCATCTGCACCCTTCGGATTCCACGAAACCATGCGAAAGATCGCTGGGTGGCTCGCCGTGATGACGCTTTCCCAGACCACAGGGTTTACATGTTTGATGAATGAACGAATAATAGCACTGTCTAGTCTTGCACTCTCTACGTAGTAGCTTTTGTCAGTCTGCATTCACATCTAGAGATATGTTGTTCAATACTATCGCATGTCTATTTAGCAGAGTACACAACCTTAGATACCTCATCTCTCGTCAGGATCTTTCCAAACGAAAACATAACATCTGTCATGGTCTTGTCGATGATCTGCTCAATCTGCTCGTCCCGCGTAACTCCGACCTCCTTCATGCTACACGGCAAGTCGACAATCTTAACCAACCGTGCAACACAGTCTCCTGCCTCTGTCTCGTGCCATCCCAATGTCTCATTAAAGATCTTGACGATCCTTGCCTGCGCTTCGGGGTTCTTATCTTTGGTGTAGCGTAGTACAGGAGGGAGCATAATGCAGCTCGTGATGCCGTGCATAACCTTTCCTACGCTGCCCAATTGATGGCCGATGGCGTGGCTGGCACCCATGTTGACGTGGTAGACAATAAAACCCATGAGAGCCATCCGACTTCCTGCTTGACATTTGCTGATTCCGTGGATAAGCTCATCCTCGCCTTCTTCCCCACGATTGACACCCTCTTTGTACTCAACAAGACCCTTCGATAAATCGCGCAGGGCTTGCTCGCACCACTGCTGAACATCGGGGTACTTTGCACACTCTGGATTACAAATTGTCTCGATACAATGGTCCACAGCACGTATACCAGAGCTCAGCCAGAGTCTCTCAGGTGCGGTCCTCGCAATCCATGGATCCATCAAGATCAAATCCGGTGCACCACCATCTTTGAGGGAGAAATGCTGTTTCTTGCCAGCGCTGTTGGTGCAGCTTGCCGTATGGTTCCACTCTCCAGCGGATAGACTCGTAGGCACCAGGATAAGTTTTACTCCTTCTGCTTTCTTCATCTTATCCTGTGGCGCGACGCCTTTCTCTTGATCGAGAAGAGCCTCCATGTCTTTCTCCTCGAAGCCCTGAGGTAGGGTCGCCGACATTAGACGTGCAACTTTGCAGGCATCAGAGTATGAACCGCTGCCGACGCAAATAACACAGTCTATGATTTCCCCAGTGATTCTATGGGCAATGTTGATGACATCTTCATATGGAGAGTGTGAGCCGACACCCTCCTTAGCGGTAATGAGTCTATCGCCCAGGGCTTCTTTGAGATCGTTGATGATGGAACTGTTATTGGCGAGAGCTTTGCTGTGAACAAGCAGAATACGCTTGGACTTCCATTCTTGAAGAGTTATGAGAATGTCGTCTTTGCTGTGCGAGTTGAAGATTGCGTCGGAGCCTGGACGATGTCCGCCTTCGAGCTGGGGAATGCGATATGGCTTGAGTGAGCTTGTCATGTTGGCAGTTGTCATATACGCAGTAATAATCTAGCATATGGATTCTCTAGATGCTAGACTGGGCAAGGCCTTAGTCAGACAGACGCGGTCGTCTTCTCTTATACTAAATTGCCGTCAACTTTGTGCGGGTTCAAGGCTGGTTCGTCCCACAGTGGGTTCGTGACGTCTGAAAGATGACGCTATGCCGAGTTCCGGACGCCATTCCCATACCTTGGCTGTCTGTACTAAATGTGGTCAATAAATAAAGTCATCTGTACAAGAATTTATCAATAAGACTATGTTATGATACATAGCGAGTTGAGATTCCGAGGACCATATCCCTGGTGATCTACTCAATCCACCAGGATATTATCTAGACCCCCCAGCATTCCGAGCAATTTAGACTTAGCCAAATCTCTGTTCGTCTTGCCAATCTTCTCCTGTATATCCCTTCTACTCAACGATAGCTCCTCGGCTACTTGTTTCCATGAATATCCGTTGCCCAGAACTGCTGCCTCTTGCTTCAAGTCAAAACCACCTTCACGAGAACCCTCATCCAAGTACACATCCTGTAACACCCCATCGCGCTTCCGTACTTTACCGCCGACAATGACTGTCTCGACTTCTCTGACCCCGGCTTGACGAACAATAGCTGTCAAGGGATCATTCTCAGCTGCACAGCCAAGTGAAGGAGATGTCGTGTCAAAGATGACCAGATCGGCCAACTTGCCAACTGCGATAGACCCGATGTCGTTTTCCATGTTTATCGCACGAGCTGCCTTGATGGTGGCCAAGTTAAAAGCTGCCTGTATACTGGCTCGCGGCTTTGTAGGATAGTGCCCTGAAGAGAAGGTCTTGGTGTTCTGCATTGCGCGGTCGCTTGCTAGAGCCATTTGCATCTGGTGCATCATGTTGACGGGTCCACAAGAATGGCAATCTGCACCGAGACATGTCAGAGGAAGGTCCTCTCTGAAGGCTACAGGATCTGCGCCTGATGCCATAAATATTTCGGCGTCTGGGGTGGAGACGATGTATGTCCCGGATGACGTGAGAAGGGATGCTTGTTCGGGTGTCGTTCCATTACCATGTGTAAGAAGGATATCAGGTCCGAGCAAGCCACAAGCTTTTAGTTGTTCTGGGACCTTGGATTGGCCTTTCAAAAGTGTTAACTATCCAACGCTTCGGCTTCTTCAGTAGCTGGTGCACATACCTTTTGAGATCGGCCAGTGTCGGTAGTGGCTTGCGATCAACTTCACTCCTGCCTTCTTGACACGATTCAAAGTCTCAGAGATGACATTTTCGGGTAGGAAGTAAGAGTCAAAGAAGAAACCCAGTTGCACTCGTTGGTCATCTCCGAATGGCGCTTTTGCAGCAAGGTCATCGATCTGTGGCAACAGCCATTCAGGCTGAGGAGAACGGTCGAGTTCAAAGGAAGATTCCGTCCACTCCGTTGCACGGAGAGGCATAACTCCATAGCAGAATATGGACCGTATACCCGATGCGACAGTGGCGCTCAGAGCTGCTGAGCCATGTTCAGGTTGAGAAGCCATGTGGGCGTTGTCGACGACGCAAGTTGTTCCAGAATCGAGAGCTTCAAGACAACCGGCCAGCTGACCCCAGAATATGTCTTTTGAAGTAAAACTGAAGCTTTGGAGGTTGGCTTGAAGTCTGTTAGTCTTTTATCTTGGCAAGCTATAAATACACATACCTTCGAGCATATAGTCCAACATAGTGCAGTCCCCAAGAAGTCCCTTGATCTGACTTTGCCACATATGATGATGGGCATTGATGAATCCTGGGGAAATTATTTTGTCTTTACAGTCGATGACAGAAGCATGTTCGGGTTTGTTGATACCCTGGCTAATCTCAGCGATGCGACCATCTGAGATGAGGATGTCGGTGTTTCTAAGAACCAGAATGTTGTCTCCGTCGTCATGCTGGAGTACAGTGCCATTCTGGAGCAGTATTTGGTCACACATTTTGTCGTTGGCGTAGAAGAATATCGACGTGAACGAGTGAAAGTCGGTTGTCAACTTATATATATTTTCAAAAGTCCGGGGATATCTTACATCGAAACTCGGACTCGGTGATATTATCCACAACTTCGGTGGTAGCTGGATGTCAGCAAATGCGACGCCGTGATTGGCCGAAACCTCGGGTTACGTGCCAGGCTGCTCTCCCTTGGCCGAGCGGTCCTTCTAATAGAGTAGATAGCAGAACAGTTGACCTCCTAAGTTTCAGTAAATGAAAATAAATAATCTAAAGAGTGTGGTGTAAATAGCATAAACCGACCTACTTATTTCGTATCTTATGCTTCTAGCGGCCACTTTTTCTAGCACCCTGAGGAGGGGTATGTACACGCTGTTCACAGATGAATCGCCCCTGCACATATACTCCAAGAAGCGTGTCACTGGAACTCTGGGGAGATGATCCGCCGTATTTGAGAAATTCCTCCGGTAAGCATCACAGTATCCGACTAGGCCATACCGCAAGCTCGCCTTTCACAACACAATGTCTCTTGAACAGATCAACACGCCAGTGCGCATTCCAACGATATTCGTTGTACAGCCACTTGAGATCCTGGATTTGGAGGTAGAAGACGATATCTTGGAATCTGATCATTGGGGGATAAGAGAGATGAAGGAAATAATGGAGATGCGAGAGACATTTGAGTATATCAGTACCTTATCTTTCAATCAGATTAACACTGTCTCTTCTACTGGACTAACCCCCGTTGATCTCACCGTTTACAGAACGGTTAGACAAACTAGTCTAGCCAAACTCTCGGAGAGAATGGAAAACGGTCCATCGCTGTGGCTGAGCTGGCTGAACTGTTTATCTGCTAAATCCAAGCACTAGTCAGATAAGGTTAGACACCGCGGAGAGAACATTGATCTAATCTAGTCGCGTTATCAGTCGCGCTCTGTCTGTCTCTTAATAAACTACCCTAGACGTGATATTTATTGAGCTCAGCATATAAATGCCCATGATCACGAGGGGCGAATGCGTTTTTAATACTCCGATATGCTATACACTATTCTATAAGTTGACTTATATATATATATCCTGCTGAATTAAAGTATGGCAACCTTGCAGATCGAAACTCAATCCACGTAACAAGCATATCGATGAAACTTTTCACAACCTGGTTAACATGCTATGAATCCATGGCTCTCCACTGTAAGCTGGGTCCTTGGCAGTGTTAATATCAAGTCAAAGTGATTGCATTAGCTTCAAGCTCATACTGGCGAGTCCATACCAGAGCAGTGGGAATAACTCGCTTGGAAAAGCCGCAAAGAGCAAGTCACCATGCTGACTTTACAAGACCTCAGTGATTTTTTCCTTGTTTATTTCTTTCCTCTTTGACACAACAACTGACCCACTGTGTCTGCAGTCTCGTCTATTCATCAAACACATCAGTATTGACAGTGGCGAAATCTGAAGTCCTGATCTAGGCAAAGGCGCCCACAGTAACCGCATGTGTAAAGGACTGGGACTAGGACCGCCCGATGTCAAAAGACAAGCTTGTAAAATTCGATCTGTATGCAAAAGTCGAGAGGCGATCTCAAGTGGCTTGTCGGGTCAAACCGTCCGCCAACGATAATTAAAACGGCATGGTCACTATTCTCGCAACCCTCGCGAGTCGGTTAAGCCCGGCTGCTCAAGCTATTGCTGCAGTCTTTGCCTGCACTAACGTTAAAGAGTTTAATTTTCGGACCTCACGTGGGCACTAGAAGGAATCGAATATCCCTGGAAGCATTTTGATGAACCAGTCTACAAAGGGATTAGACTCAGATTTGAGATTACGTCCACGACTACGGGTAACTTGACGAGAATGGGATTTCGTGCAGACGCATTCCGGAGGAATTTCCCCAATTCTCCTGATTCAGTTTGCCAAGCCCAGACGTGCGTTCCCCTCAGTAAGCCAGGATGCGACTCACTATCACTGCGACAAAGCTCAGGCCAGGGTGAGAGTGCGCCAGGACCAAGGAAGGACTGCTTCCCTTCGTCCATGAGACTGTCGGATTGGGTCATTGACCCCTTTATGTTGGCAATTGCGCGATATTAATTAACGCGTTTTGAATGGCCGCGTGTTTTGGGTAAAGATTGACCCCCAATTGCAGAGTCAGTGGCATCATGTACGGGCCGGATGCAGTAGATCAGTGGCTTTCGAGCCGGTCTAGGGATACCAACTCTCAAGGATATGATGAGCGCCAAGATGTACCCCAAACAAACAAGACAGGGAGCTATCCTGGCTCGTGTGCAACACATGGCATGCATCTAGAGAACGAAAACCTCTCACAAGCTCCTCAGGGTACCAGAAAAGTTGGCTGCTGGAACTACAAGAAACGAAATTAGCAAGTCAGTTTATGCTGTTTAGACCATAGTCTTGGGTTATTTATTCTTGTACCCCACGTCCTGAAGGCCAGACATTTCTGCTACCCACTAGAAGCTCAACAACAGACTTGTTTTAAAGCTTGATTTATTAGTTGGGACTATCAACTGTGCAACCATTTCATAAATTGCCTCCATCTGGCGTGCAACTCTGGAGCCTGGCAGACCAATAGTACGATGCAAGCTCAAAAGCAAGAGGTAGCGCGTCGAGCCAACAGCTCAGTCATCCAGCCTTGCAACTGACTGTCGACCTAAACTAGGTAGATACTGCCGATGCCGGTCGATAGCGTGTCTTGGACCGTGTGTAAAGGCCCGAATAGTTCAGAGCCATGAGAACCCGTTTTGTCGCTCAACAGCGAATGGAAAGTGTCCCCGCAAGATCTACAGAGCAGTTTCTTGGGTCTGCTAAGCTTATTTAGTGAAGCCATCAACGGCCGTATTGTCGGTCCGACCTAGAGCAGCTCTCCACAACGGCTTTGCCTGATGTAGTCTAAGTTGGAGACATGGTCCTCTTGGCGTCTGACTCCAAGATGGCGACTGGTTGAGCTTGTTCCTCCCCCACTCGTAGCTTGTTTTATGGTTCTTCCCCAGACTGGTCTCGATTCATGGTCCCGGGTTAGGCGACGCCGCCAGTGTCACTGGACTGTTGGCCAACAAGAATTTTTTCGCAAGATGGGTTGGGGTCGTCGAGCTAAGCTATGGAGAAGCTTGTTTACTCCGCTGGAGTAGCTGCTTATCCTCCACACTGACCCGACTCCAACCCCAAGTCTGGAGTCTGGGGATTTTTAGATTTTTAGAATGAGGAGTGTTGGGGAAAGTGGGTTCCGACTCTTGGTTTTAGTGTCGGGGCGATAGAATCTGGGCTGGTCTTTCTCTCAACTCTGGGGGGGGAGAGATTTGTATAAAGAAGCACGAGCATCACCTCCAAACATTTCTTTCTCATCAGCTCTCATCTCCTCATCAATCACTTCAATCTCATCAGCTTCAATCTGATAGATCAATTAGACTTCTTTGTCTTTTTACTTCTTACATCACAATGGCTGGAGGTATTCCTGTCGCGGCTCCGGCTCTCGCTGGCGGCTTCTTGACTGGTCGCGCTCTCATCTTTCCCCTCTCCCTCGTCATCTCCCTCTTCTTCCTCTGGGGTTTCTCCTACGGTCTTCTCGATGTCCTCAACAAGCATTTCCAAACCGTTCTCGGCATCAGCCGTCTCGAGTCCACTGGTCTCCAGGTCATGTACTTTGGAGGTGGTTACCTCCTCTTCTCTCCCGTTGCCGCCGAAGTTCTTAAGCGACGAGGCTACAAGCAGACCATCCTCATGGGTCTCTCTCTCTACTCTCTTGGCGCTATCCTGTTCTGGCCCGTTGCCAAGTCGGCTGACTCTAGCACCAACGGTCGTGCTGTCTTCGGCGGCTTCTGTGTAACAACTCTCGTCATTGCCTGCGGTTTGGCCACCCTTGAGACTGCTGCCAACTCTTACGCAGTCGTTATTGGTGACCCAGCTACCGCCAGCGCTCGTCTCCAGTTCTGCCAGTCTTGGAACGGTGTTGCTTCCTTCATCGGTCCCTTGATCGCCTCCAAGTTCTTCTTCACTGGCGAGAACCAGAACAGCCTTACCAACGTCCAGTTTGTCTACCTCGCTGTCTCTTGCGCTGGTGCCGCTGTCGCTGTTCTCTTCTTCTTCGCCAAGCTCCCCGAGATCTCCGAGGCCGTCATCGAGGATGAGGCTGGACACAGCAACGAGGGTTCCATCTGGAAGCAGTATAACATGTGGTTTGCCTTCGTTGCTCAGTTCTGCTACGTCGGTGCCCAGGTTACCGTCGCCACCTTCTTCATCAACTACGCTCACGAGAACGGTGGTGTCTCTACTGCCTCTGCCAGCAACATGCTCAGCTACGCTCTCATCACCTTCACAGTCGGTCGATTCTTCGCTACCGGTCTTGCTGTCTTCCTCCGCGCCGAGTTCATCATGGTCGTCTACTCTTGCTGTGCCATCGCCCTTACTGCCTACTGCAGTGCTGGTTCCGGTGCCGCCTCCATCGGTGTTCTGATTGCCATCTTCTTCTTCGAGGCTCCCATGTACCCCACCATCTTCGCCCTCGGTACTGCCAACCTTGGCCGACACACTCGCCGCGCTGCTGGTATCCTTGTCATGGGTGTCTCTGGCGGAGCCGTCTTCCCTCCTATCCAGGGAGCCATTGCTGATGCCGCGAGCACTCGTATCAGCTACGTTGTCCCTGCTGTCGGCTTCGTCTACGTTCTCGGCTACGTCACTGTCTGCTGGGTTCGCGGTGGAATGAAGATCCTCGCCGAGAAGTCTACCGAGTCTCAAGTCGATGAGATCACTGATAACGATAACGAGAAGAACGATGTCATTGTCGAGCAGCACGAGAAGAAGGCTGGCGACATGGCTTAGATGATGGAGATGGAACAAGACTACAGGTTTAATTAGAAGCATTTTAGAGCTTTGGCCTTTTACGATAGATAGTGCGAAAAGAGCACTACGAGATACAGAATATAATGTTTATGATTTCTACACGATTACTATCTTGTCCCTGTTGCATATGCTGAGTGATGATTTTTGAACATGAACATGAACGCACTACACCCACCACGCCTTTCCACTTACAGTTTCGCTTGAATCTTTAGACCTGGGCTAAGAATGTTAGAAATAAATGAACGAAGAGCCCTTTAATCAATTCATTCTCTCATCACTTCCACCTATCAATGAAATTCGTTCAGCCAAGAGATGGTCTGTGGCGTTGGGGACAGCTGCCAACTACCGAAACCACGCACGCCCCTAACGCCATTCCCGGTGCACGGCCAAAGAGACGGAGATTAGTGAGTCAGTTTAAGCTACTCAGAGCGTGTCTTGTCTTTACACCCTAACACTAAGCTTGGATGCCCAATCTCCAAATCCCCACCAGTTATCATGCGCTTCGTATTCGATACCCTGGAACCCCAGATTGGGTGCAATTTGCCGACTTTTAGTGGAAACTTAAATCATGTATCATCAATTGCCCATGTCCTAGTTGTTCTTCGGCAAAGCGATGCCGTTCTGTCGAGCTTGGCCTGAAAGAGTCCATCTCCTTGTGCTAACGAAGACTTCAACCTTGCAAGCGCTCACAGGCCAACACGCTAAGATAAACCCCACGAACACTAGACAGGTTGAGGTCTGGATCAATTGGTATGTGCTGGACGTCTCGTACGATTCCAATACCATCAGTTGAACTATTGCAGTTCATCATGCCGTAGCTTGGTGTCAGGCCCAACATTTAACCATCCCACATGTGTTAGCGATGGCTCTAGCATCGGAGTCATGAACAGATTTATTGTTGAGGTGTGGTACATCTGGAACTAGACTTGACCCTTTTGGGCCTGACCTTATCAACGTGGCGATGACCTCGCTTGTAGGAAAGCAAGATAACTGACTATATTCCAAAATGAACATATGGCACCCAGTAAGCTGGAGCCACACTATCGTCTTCGCAAGAAATAATATCCCTGGCTTCTCTGTTACCCCGAACAGTTCTCGATACTGAGTCGTCATCCTCGTCCAAAACCTCTAGCCAAGCATCCCTCATCAACCGTATAGCCTTGTGTAGCCCTCGACATACCGAATCATCAGTCATTCCTTCTTCCTTTATGGTTTCATATGTGATACGTGCGACATCAACACAATGCTCGTCTTGCACCCTCCACAGTGTTCCGATGATATGCCTAAATCCTGCTAGTTGGCAAGCACTGATGAGGTGTATACTTTCGTCGATGTAGTCCTCACCCTGAACACGCCCCGTACTACATGCTGATAGATAAGCGAGAAAAGGTGATTCCTCGTGAAGGTTCAAGTCCAATAGGTTTGCTACAGTTAGTGGATCGTTGGCATCGCCAAAGCACAAATGGCTCTTGGACGGATTGGTACTATCCGTGTAGCCGTGTCCTGCGAAATGGAAGATCTTGCTATTCCGCAAGTGGTCCAGAGCATCTTGCTTGTGCGAACCAGCGACAACGGGTTTCACTCCCATACTATCGCAAATATTGCCGATCAGTTCAACTTCTTCAATAGCTTTTGGTAGGGGAGCTTGGTTTTGTGTCTGCTCCATGGCGACGAGAAGAGCCTGGGCAGGGCCTTTGGGAGCCATGCGGCGGCGACGGCCATGTACCAAGGCCTTTACAGATGGACTGTATGAAGAGATCACCCGATCCATCACCGTATCCCCGGATCTCTGCAGATGAAGCCCGGCAGCGTGTATGGGAAACCTGCTCAAGTGGCCTGTAGGAATCCACCAGACGTGAGGCCATTCCTGTACCTCCGATGGTGTTTCTGTAAAGCCCAATGCTTTGAGGATTGAATTCATAAATGAGTTCCAAAGTAACTCAAGCGTCTCAGGGCTGCCATAATCATGCTCGGCTACGTCGAAGATCGCATCATAATTCCTCTTATTCTCAAAGACTATTGACTCTAGCCTGTCTTCTTGTATCATGATGGCTTCTATGCCCATCCAACTACTGTTGATTACCACCACGGGACCGCGGGTTGCAGCGAACAACATCTGATCTTTCGTCAAAGGCCCCAGAAAGTCTTCAAACCCCGGGTTCAAACGGATTTGGTTAAGTAAATCATCAAACCCCTTGCCAGCATCATGACGACGACGCCCTATCAGCATGTCCTCTTCCTTTGATGGTGAGTCGGAGGAGGAATCGAGCTCACTTCGAAGCTTTACGAACTCGTCTGCCAATTCAGGGAATGCGTCCTGGAGGTCCTTGATATCGGTACGGATCTCATCTAAAGATGACGCGAGCAACCCACGACCCTGTTCCAGGATAAAAAGAGCTTCTGATGGATTCCGTTCAATCCTGAGAGCTGCTCCAGCTGTATTAGCTGCGAGACCTGCTGCGTGGCTCAACAAGTATTGCCTATCGGCCGTCGCAAGTGAGCGCAATGAAGCCAGCATAGGGACCATATCCAGGGCTGCAAGTCCGATTTCATATGCCTGTTCGTATGCCGGACAAATATGCACTATAGCGGTTGCGGCAATGACGCGACGCAAGGGATCGCCGGTAGGATGTGTGACTGCCAATCGATAGTACTCAACTGCTTTCTCCATATAACTATGCAGTTTCGATAGTGTATACTTGCTGACATGTAAACCACCAAGTATGTCCCAATGCTCTGTTCTAGATGGAGAGTCCTCAGGTGTCAGGTCCAAGGCCTTTTGTGAGATTTCGATAGCTTCATCCAAGTCTTCCAGGGAGCCTCCACCGTCCCTCACCTGCCCCCGCAAAAGGAGGGCAAAGGTACGCCTGACAGCTGTTCGCCCAGTAAATTTCACAGTCGTTGCGCGAGCGACATTTCTGCTGAGCTTTATACTTTCCTCTAGATCCTGGGCTGACTTGAGCGCATCATACCGACAACTGAGGGCTGAAGCAAGTTGGTTCTGGCATGTGTTCATGTATGGATGGTCATCCGAAATACAGCTGATAGCTTTTCTCGCCATTGCAATTGCTTCGTGCAGAAGATCCATGTCTCCATAGCTTCGATTGTACTTCTTCAGTAATGCTGACGCTAGGTTCTGGAACTGAACGTATCGATCAGGGTCTCCCTCTGATGTTGTGTTTAGGGCAGATCTGCCGTAGAATATGGCATCGTCTAGATCCACTAACGAGCTAGTCATAGTAGACCGAGCAGAGAGTGCCGCTGACAGGTTACTAAAGGTTAATCGGAGGCCTGGGTCATCCTTTGATGCGATTCTCAGGCTTTCCAGTCCATACCGGATGGACTCGTCAATTTGGGTGGGGTCCCTAGTCCTTTCAAAGATAGTCATGAGGTTGACTGAAATATTATTGAGTTGTGTAGGTAGATCAGGATGTTCTTCTCCGCCCTTCTCGATAAATTGTCTATTGAGACTGATAGATTCCTCAAGGTTCTCAAGGGCTCCCGTTTCAAGGTAGAGTGAATGTAGCCGGATGTAAAGAAAACGTATTCGGATCATCCAGGCAGGATCTTCCTCCGGAGTAGCAGCTATTGCTTCTCTAACCATGGCAATGGATTCTTGCAAGTCCTCGAGAGTGCGTCTTTCAGCATAAAGTTCGTCAAGCGACAATGCCAGAGAGAACTGGTGAGATGGCTTCGCTATCTCCTGATCGGCCTTGATAGTGGACAGCTTAGCTGATTCCTTGTTGTTGTCGATTACAGACAAAGACTCGCGTCGGAGCTGCACAACCTTCTCTAGATCATCCAACTGACGAAAGTTGAGGTGACGCTGATCATATAGCTGAGCGAATAGCTCATACCAAAACGAACGGTCATAACGTTCATCTGAGGCAAGGGTAAGCGCTTCCTCTATACGCTTAGACGCATTGAGAAAGTCTTGTTCGTCGCCCATTCGACTGTACCTCTCTTTCAGAAGTACCCCGAGATTGAACTGTTGTTCGGCCTTTTTATGGTTTCCGTCTTGCATCTTATGTAATGTAAACTCTGTCAGGACAATTGCTTCATTCAGATCAGATATTTCTTCAGTGTGAAAGAAAAGATCGCCTAGCTGTAGTCCTAACCAATAAGAGTACTTATTGAAATCCGCGGAATCCACGGGTGTCGCATCTCGGGCTTTGCGTTCAAAGGATGACGCTTCTTGAACATATTTCCAGTCTGCTCCAATGTGCTTGTAATGTCGATAGAGAGACCAGGCAAGAGCATGCAACCATACCGGACGATGCTCGGTACCGTCAATGGTGATTGCTACTGTCTGTCTTGCCAGAGAAATCATCTCTGGGAGTATATTCGGATCATCAGACTCTAGATAAGAGGATAATAGTTCTTGCAAAGCATCATTGGCCTTCGTAAGCACATCATGGTTGGCCTCGATATCAGGGGTTTGCTTCATTTGTGTGCAGGAGGTGCTTGCTGATTGTTGACTCATCTTTGCGGAAGCAGACTTAAGAGCTAAGTCTTTCCCCTGGTTCCCGATTTAAGACGACGACCTGCCATAAGGAGGGTTGGTGGCGATGGAGTTGTTGGAGGTTGAAACGTCTTTTCGGATGCCACATTACATGGGGTATGCTGACATTGCTGACAAACGAATCTCATGAAACGAGATAACTGGCTGGATTACAATGCAAGCAACCATTTGTTCTGGCAATGTATGTGCAAGAGTGCTTTTGAGATGCACATAAAAGGGAGAAGAAAATAAGTTATCATGCTTCGAAGTTCTATATCTCTATGCCGCATTTGAGATTCCGATTCTTTCTACGGTCGTCTCAGACTGGCACCGTTTTTACCACATTTCCTACAACGGCATTCTCTCGCTTCGACAGGTACCATATCCAAGGTGCCAGTGCAAGGACAATAACCCATCAGGGGAGTTTGGAGCAAAGAATACAAAAGCTCTTTGACGAACTCCGGACATTCGATAAACAGCTCATCCATCGCTTCTCGGACAAAGCCCAGGGTTGTCGGCCCTTCACCGCCTAGCAAGTTCCGGGCAAAGGCCAAGACCGGATCTCGGAGGTCTCTTGAGTTTTCAGGTGTCAAACCGTAGACAAATGGTATTGACGAGAAAAAGTCGTCGGTGCTCAAGCTACCATGCAGTTCTGAGCAGTACTTCTTGGTCGATACATTTCTGAGTCCTTCAATATCATATTTGTCGCCTAACGAGTACATTACGGCATGTATCGAAAGAGCTGTAGAATCGTGGCTTACTTCTTCTTCGTTGGTTCCGTCCATATCGATCGAATAGTCGCCCGTGTAGAGGTAGTCGACCATGAGCTGAACCATGTCGGGGTGATCGGACATCAGGTTATAGGTTCCAGACAGAGCTTCCTGAGAGTCGGTTAGCTGATTGAAAAGTACCTACTTATCCAAGCCTTTGTACCTTGAATTGGCCAGCACATGCTGCACGAAAGACGGGGGATTGGCTACATATGATGATTCTGTGAACCTGTATATCTCCACCTTCACAAATGAATGTAAAGTCTGTGAATTCGCCCTTTTTACGGGCCCTATATGGTAAGTCAACTCCAACCCTTACTTATGATGGATTTGAATGTCATACTCGACTATGCGTGCTCTTGTCTCGTGAAAGTCCATAGCGGTGAAGGTGCAAAAAGAGGAGACGCAAGGGCTCCCACTCAGAGTTTATTAGAGAGATTAGACAAGAGGGTCAAACTAAGAGTTTCCCATTTTTCTTTGTTCTTAAGTACCCATCACTGACATGGTACCTGATTCATGTTTTCACTATATTAATCGTGTGACCTCGGCTAATTGCCCGATTAGCGGCCAACTGTTGACGCCAACGGCAATAGAGTTTACGACCGCTCCGATGGGTGACAAGTTGTATTTTAGACTATGCCGTCATGCGTCTCTGATTCAGGTTATTTATTACCGGTAGGCTGGTAACACGGAAGATTATGTCGCAAGAATAAGGTCTGTTCTGTGTCCAACGTGTGTCTACATCTTCTATCTGTGTAGGTAGGCTAAGTCGACGGGGACGGTATCTGTCTAAACCCCACAGGATTCCTTGCCCATGTCGCAATCTTGGCGAGCTTACTGGGCTTGTCCGACTCTGGACACATAGGCGATGAAGGATTGCAATCTGAAGCGCTTCGTCAGCTGACGTTATCTGAGCCAAAGAATAAAGATACCTATAAAACCAAAAGAATATCGAGATATCTGTCCTGATATTCCAAACCACTACACTCACTCACCTCCATCTCATAATCCCAATATTACAAGTCAGAATGTCCTCCATCAAAGAACTCCGAAAGGCTATCGAACAAACAACGAGGCAATTCTTGGGCGCCTACAAGGACTGCGGCGAAGCAAATGACCCGTCCATCATCAATCGCGATGTCACTGAAGGCTGCGAACGCCACTTCCTTCCGACCGGCGTTATGGCGCTTGTTGGAGCTCCCACAGTGGTTAAATTGAACAACGCCGCGTACGAGGCGGCGGTGGCTCAAGACATGACAAAGAGCGTGGTCACGGGAACTCGAATTGCGAACCTTGTTATAGATACTGAGGCTTGTAAAGCAGCAGCAACTACTGTCACCAATGTCAAATTTCACGACGGAGAGGTGGTTGCAATGGAGCATTCCTGGGTGTTGGAATTCAATGAGGATGGCTCTAAAGTTAGCAAGGTTATTGAGTTTTGTGATATGGACGGAGTGCGCAGGATGGTGGAAAAGTCTTAAATCTTCAGTAGTATTAGACCGCTTCTGAGAGACTATCAACCACAAGGTTGTCTCTACTCGCTAAAGTATTTCTACATTAATTAAGGAAAACGATGAAGCTTCCTTTGCCATGCTTCCAACGTCTGAGACCACAAGCTTAGATAACCTAAATGTCGGGTCTAAATTACGTAAATTGACTTATGAATATCATCTCTTATGCGTCTAAATCATTGGGATCAAGTTGATGGACACATAGAATGGTTGACATGATATTCATTATATCTTGCCGTGTATTTATAAAACTCAACGCGTTTGGAATAGGCCATTGACAAAGCCATATACAGTGGAAATCCTAGAGCAGAAATTCTTGGATAACTTAGGGGTCCTACAAAGTATACCTGAACCCTTCCCGGCCCTCGCACAGGTACTTGCCTTCATCAGCCATCTTGTTGCTGTGGCGGAGGACAAGCATGGTTAAAGCAGCAACGATAACTGCCGCAACATTGATTGCCATGACGGCGATGATACCCGGGAGGTAGTTGGGTGCATCTTGTTGACCTAGATTTGTTAGAAACATAAATGGGCAAGGATAGACATAACTTACGAAAGACCATGCTCGAGTAGATGCCACCAACACCGCTAACACTGATCAGGATACCAGTAGATACCGCGCGTCGTGCATCACCAACAATATTGTTAGCCTGCCAGGCTAGTGTTGTCACAACAAGACCATTAGCACCAGCAACTCCTAGGAAGGTACCGATATATCTGGGTGTGGGAGAGTTGAGGAACCCAGTCATGCAAAGTCCAATAATGCCAACAAGACCTTGGAAAATAACAAAGGGTCCGCGCATTTGGAACTTGTCAGCGAGCCATGAGATAGTCATAGCCTCTACAACAGCGAAGAGGGCTGGTGGAGTGCTGAGGATGAACGAAAGCTCGAGAGAATACCCAAGACCGCCTCGAAGGATAATGGGGAGGAAAAATAGAAAAGCATATACTCCGACAGCTCCAGCCATGTACATGAGAGAGTAAGCCCATGGCTTCCAGTCAGCGGCAGTCGATCCCAGAATCTTCATCGTTACCTTCTCGTGCTCCTCAGGGCCACGGTCCTCGGCCAATCGAGCCTTGACGAATGCACGTTCATCGGCGGTGAGGAATGTATTTCGGTCAGAGTCTGGAAAGTCGACGATGATGAACCATGACCCGATACCAGCGATGACTGTGATGGTACCTTCAACTATGAAGATCCAGCGCCATCTACACCAATTAGCCGGGCCCTTATAAAATGAAACTAGGTGTACTGACCCTTTGTAATGATGATGCTTGGATATTTGGATCAGCCCATACGCAAGGATGTTGGCGAATGCCGATAGCGCGGAAGCTGTGAGAAAGAAACCGGCCATGCGCTTTTGCACCTCGTACCGCTTGTACCAGGAAGACACAAGATAGACGCAACCTGCGTTTTATAAGCAAGAAAATCATGGCTGTTTCCAACGGCAGATGACTTACCTGGAAAGAATCCAGCCTCAAAGACTCCAAGTAACGACCGGAGAATGGCAAGGCCGATCCAGTTGTGCAGAAACCCAATACCTAGAGACACCAAGCCCCAAGCAACAGCAAGAAATGCAAGCCAGTTTGCAGCCCCAAGTTTGTGGATAAAAGCGTTGCTGGGAATTTCGAAGATGATGTAACCAATGAAGAAGACCATCAGAGCGATCGAAACTCGGTTGCCTTGTGCAAGACCAAGGTCCTCGTCCATGCCCGAGATGCGAGCGACTGCGACGTTGGATCGATCTACAAGAGCGATGGTATAGAGGCATCCCAAGATTGGCAAAAGTCGAGTGTCAATCTTTCGAAGAACTCTCTTCTCGAATTTGGCATCTTGTGTGGTTTCAAAGTTATCTTTGGACTCTGCTCGTTCTATCTGCCGGCTCTCTTCCTTCAACATGTCGATGTCATGTTCGTTGGTCATGGTGGATGTCAGGCAGTGTTGATGCCAAAGAGTGAAATCTGGGATGGAATCCGGGGCATTCTTATAAATTCCCGACTTTACTAAGTGATCTTGCATGGCTTGAAAGTCCGGGGTAGCAAATGTTACAGTAGTCTGATCTCTATGAAGATACACGCGATATCGGGGCTGACCTTCGGCTATGGTCCATAGCCGATGGAAGACAATCCTGTTAAAGACATCTCCACCAAAATTGACAAATAGGAACTTGGCCGTGATGCACTGTTCTGATGAAGGAATGCGGGGTAGGTTGATTGCTATCCCCGTTCCAGTAAAGGTTGGGTTGGGTTCATGGAGGCTTTGCTGCGGCTGGTTATACCCCAGGTCGTGCCGATGTTAATGCTATCACATCTTATTGTTACACACAATGGATATTTCACGCATCCGCCTGCAGCCAAGGGGCAAAGACACAACAGGTATGAGCGGAGAGCCCAATTCTGGCAGGAAAAGAAGTACCGCTTGTCAACGCTGCAATAAACGTAGGACGAAATGCGATGGATCCATCATTGGCGTCCCTTGCTCTGCATGCAGAAAGAGTAACAACCATGACCAGTGTGCCTTAATACAGTCGAAACGAAAACGGTACGTTGTTATCAACCTATAGTAAAGTTGCTCTGACGTTAGCTTGCTAGAGGGCCCGATGGACGCTACACATTAGAACCTGCTACCAGTTCCCCATCACTTCGAATCTCAGGAAATATCAGCGTCAACAATGCGATGGACAGCAGTATGGGCTCTCCAACTCCAAGGCATGAGCAAATAGTTACAAATGGATCTAGCGGGACACCATCTTCAGCTCAAGCTGGAAGCCCATCGCAGTTGACCATACAACCTAGTGTCGTTGGCGAGAGCTGGTATGCGTCGTACGTTATGAGAGGTTATACTCCCGGTCACAGCAGTGTTCATCGACCAATCGGCGACTGCAGTGAGACAGTTCAAGATGTTACCTTCGCCACGAGAGCGAATGAGGTTCCTAGAAACTTACCACAGCCTCAAGATAAACCTGGCTTGTCTGACCTTCCCCAGCCAAACATCGTCGACAGCCTGATTAAAGCTTACTTTGATCGGTTTCATACATTCTGTCCCATTCTTAGCAAGAGATCGTTCTTTACATCTATACATGATGGAACGGTATCTTCAACACTATTACGAAGCATACTTTTCGTAGCATCCTTGCACTGCGATCTCGAGGTTCTACACCGTATGGGGCATAGCACTCGCTTAGATGCCAACCATGCCTTGTTTAACAACGCAAGTGCTTCTTTCGACATGGATAGAGACTCGACTCGACTTGACATGATACTGTCTTCCTACCTTTTACACTACTGGTTCGGAAACCCCACTGCCTACCGAGACTGCCACTGGTGGATTGCTGCTGCTATTCGATCTGCCCAGTGCACTGGCTATCACAGAAGCACTAGCAATAGCCAAGTGTGTTCCGAGCAGCGGTCCCGATGGAAGAGAATCTGGTGGTGTCTATATGTAAGTCTTGACCCTGATCAAGTGACTTTGACTAACCAACCAGGTTCGTGACCGTCAAATCGCGATATCAACTGGTACGCCCATGGTCATCAACGATATGGACTACGATGTTGAAGAACTCGTTGTGAATGACCTTGTCGACGAAAGTGTGGAGACAGCTCAATATATTATTGCACAGGTCAAACTGAACAAAGAAGGTAAGCTGCCCGATATCCTCAGGTGCGTAATGTTTTGCTAACTTTATAGTGGCCCGAATGTACTTTTCGCATTGCTCGCCTTCACGGCTTCCATTAAGCAAGGATTCAGCAGTTTGCCAAGAGGCTATTCGGGACGTCCAGACAACATTAAAATCATGGCATGATGCCTGTCCCGCATTGAACTTCTCCAACGGGAATCATCACCTGAGCTTGACACTTCAAGTCTGTTACTAGTAGGTATTTGTCTTCTATAATGACCTTCCGCTTATGCAACACCCAGCTACTACGCAATAAACCTATATCAGAGACTGCAAAGACAATGTAGTAGGTATAGGGAAACAAAGCTCGTCGTCGATGCCGCAACACAAGTATTCAACCTTGTGGAGAACTCGTTGTTATATTGGACACCAGAGCATTTCCCAATGATTTAGTAAGTCTGCTTAAGTGTTGTAGTTCTGCTGCTAACTATTGTAGCGTATCCGCCTTGTTCTCCGCTATGATGGCTCTTGCGGTGGATGGAAGTAATACAGCACCGAGAAGTGACCAGATGTTTGTCAAGATTCGCCGTGGCTTACTTGCGCTCAAGCAGTTTGAGCAGGTATATAATCTTGCACGTTGGATCAGGAATTTCTTCATGGATATTTTGAATCGATCTGATTCAGGAGAGGGCAGCCGAGGAGAAGTTCCAGCAGCAGCCAATTCCCCCCGTAATGGAAACACGAGCGAGATTCGCATCCCAGAAGTATCAGCTCGGCATTCTGGCAGCCAGGAGGAGTCAGCCGATTTATTGGCAGGCACGCCATCTGGAGCGGACCAACCCACATTCGTCGCGCCAGATTTAACTCTTGGAGACACCACATTCATGTTTGGCCAAGACTCTGGGGATGCCAGTGTGGAAGGGGGAGGGTTCTGGCCAACATACCTAGCCAACGGAGTCTTTTCTAGTACGAGCTCTGGAGATGCAATCGACTTCCCACAGCCCGATTCGACTCAGTACCAAGCCATGTACTTTCTGGCTGATCTGGGAATAGCCAATGGCAGTTCTGGGCCTGTCTATGATGGGTGATAGGCTGGGAGCGATACAACACCTATACTCATAGAACCTTAATAAGTAAGCATTGACTACCATTTGACGTTATCCTTCTCTCTGTATAGAAGCACAATCGGACCGTAGTTCTAGGCTCCTTGGTTTGCTTCGTTGTCTGGGAAATTGCTTAACGCGCACATCATAACGCGGGGTACATCTAGCTAGAGTCACTGCATTAGTGGGCTTATAGCGCCAAGCCCGTTGATGTCGTTGTCCATAGCCGAAGACTCGCAGTGGGTTACCATAATAGGGAATTTGTAAACACCATAGCCGATGTTCATAGCTCCACGTAGACTCTATTAACTACGGGAATTGAGATATACAAAAAGAAGAGCGTGATCCAATGGGCAAGACACGCAAGAGTTCTATCAATCTTTGTTATTGCGAGACATTTTCTGCTACGCTGTGAAAATGTCAGTTTTGTTGAAAGTAATGCGAGGTACTCGAGCAGGCCGTTTAACTTCAGTAACACGCCTATCAAGTCAACAGTTTAGATCACAATCAAATACGGCTTCATCGGCGGCATCACAAAAACATGGATCAAAGAACCGGACCGGTGGGCTTATGACACTCTCTGAAATGGTTATTGTGTTGCTTACGTATTTATACAGGGCCGTACATGCTCGGACTTGCTGTAATTGGGGCTGGTTGTGCTGGTTGTGCTTTTACCACCATTAACTGGTCAAAGAGGCCGCTGTCATCATCTACTCAGCCACTTGAGAGTACTCCCACGATACAGCACGACATTACAGCGGCCAACATCAGAGCGGCAACTGAAGAGTTCGCAGCGTTGCTAGGTGCTGAGAACGTATCCACAGACCAAGCAGATCTTATCACCCATTCCGGATCAGACTACCAATCCTATGCTTGGACCGAAGAACATGCTATCTGTTCTAATGTCATTCTGTATCCAGAAACAACTGAGCAGGTCTCGGAATTGATGAAGATTTGTTCCCGGCGCCGATTGCCAGTGACGCCTTATTCTGGTGGCACATCAATCGAGGGCCAATATATACCCCATTTCCAGGGAGTCTGTGTTGACTTTGGTCGAATGAGTAGCATCGTGGAGCTCAACAAAGACGATCTAGATTGCGTTGTACAGCCGGGCATTGGCTGGATGGATTTGAATGAAGAGCTTGCAACGCATGGACTCTTCTTCCCACCAGATCCAGGTCCAGGGGCCATGATTGGGGGGATGGTTGGAACAGGTTGTTCTGGTACCAACGCCGCAGCGTATGGGACCATGAAAGACTGGGTGTTGTCGTTGACTGTCGTCCTCGCCGATGGTACAATCATCAAAACTCGCCAAAGAGCAAGAAAGTCAAGTGCAGGCTACGATTTAACAAGGACTTTTATCGGAAGCGAAGGGACATTGGGTCTGGTCACTGAGGCGACGCTGAAGTTAGCAGTCAAACCTCCTTGTGAAGTGGTGGCCGTATGCACGTTTCCGTCGTTACGCGATGCCGCCTTTGCTGTACGAGATGTTCTCTCGGCCGGTATTCAAGTTGCCGCTGTTGAAATCCTGGATGATGTTCAGATGAGAAGCATCAACGAGTCTGCTTTGACCAGCATAAAATGGAAAGAGGAGCCAACTCTATTCTTCAAGTTCACCGGCAGCGATGACTTCATCGTGGAACATGTTGCAAAAAAGGTTGGCGTCATCACAAAACAGAATCACAGCACAGCATATACCTTCGCGTCAGACGAAACCGAGCGTAACGAGCTGTGGTCGGCAAGAAAGAACGCGCTTTGGAGTATGCTTGCCATGAGAAAGTCGCCAACAGATAAGGTGTGGACGACCGACGTGGCAGTGCCCATGAGTAGACTCCCGGACATTATCGACTTTGCTAAAGACGACATTGAGAAGTCGGGCTTGGTCGGGTCCATTGTCGGACATGTGGGTGATGGCAACTTTCATACACTACTGTTATTTCCCGAGGACAAGCGACAGGTGGCTGAAGACATTGTTCATCGAATGGTTGACAAAGCGATAGAGATGAAGGGGACGGCTACGGGTGAGCATGGGGTCGGGCTTGTTAAGCGAGATTATTTGGAAAAGGAACTGGGCAAGGACACAGTGGATATGATGCGATCGGTATGTTTCTCTACTTATTCACCTGACATGAACTAACATTTGAACACAGATGAAGAATGCGTTTGATCCGATGTGTTTATTAAACTGTGACAAAGTGATTCGCATGCAGGCTGCATTATAAATAGAATAGTCGTTTCGTTTTACAACGTTATGTTCAGCTGTGACAATAGCAGTATCAACTCTGTCTGGAGAAGTGTTTGAAACCGTAAACACCTACTAGCAAAACTAGGAATACTATATTTAGCCAAACGCGGGGTATCACTTGCCATAGCATAGTATCAATAAACTCAGTATTAGCTAGAAATTTAGATGAATTATCCCGTCAACTCCAACGGATGTTCGATGCAAGTGACCTCCTCTTGTGTCCACATTCAGTCATCACAGATCGTGCTACAGGGTAGTTTTTGTGGAACCAATAAGGGACATCAGATGACCCGGCATTAGACGGAAGAACATTAGACCGGGACACGAGTCGGAGATGTCCTTTGCTACATCTATAAACGATTGACCGCGACAAGCCAAGTGGTATCGTCGATAGACTTACATAGATTAATTGCTGAGAAGTATCATGACATAGAAAAAGGCTATCAGAACTCTGTGTAATTACCTGTCCATGTCTCAGTACTGTTCTGTTCATAGAGACTGAAGCATCCGAGTCGCGTTACATAACATAAATTGCCAAGGAAATGAGGCTTGGGCTAACCAACTTGGCAACCCCACCTTGAAACAGCCTTCGATTTGCCGATTTAACTATGGATCTTTCTTCTTTCTTTACAACTTGGATCTGTAACATCATCATCCTGTCCTCCAGACAAACCATATCATGAGCTCTGTCGACCGGCAAAGAACCCTGCGTTTCTTCAAGAGGGCGTGCACTATAAGGATCTAACGTCAATATTACTTCTTACGCTCCGGCTGTGTGTTACAGTGTCTCACTCACTATAAGCACTCGTAAACCATGACAGGAGCGACCGAATCATCAAAGTGGAAGCGAGCACGCGGTCCCAAGGTCAGATCTGGCTGCACTACTTGGTAAGTTGAGACCATCATGATACAAGCTCCTGACTAACGAGTGCAGCAAGTTTGTAACCCTTCAAGTTCTCTTAGTAGAATCAGCGATAATCTAACCTGTTATCTAGAATTCGACACTTGAAATGTGACGAGACAAAGCCAGAGTGCCTTCGCTGTGTGAAGGATCAGCGGGCATGTGATGGTTACGAGGCGCCAAAACGCTATAAACCAAGGACGAAGAAGAAAAACCAAGACGCTGTAGCTGTGGTCCGCCAAACCCAAGTTTCCTCGAGACTGCTCGTCCCAGCCGGCCTATCACCAGGATCACTTGGACCACCGATAGAGCTGGATCTCTTCCACCATTTCCGGACATGCACCATTACAGAGCTGACAAGCTCCTTGAACGCGACGAGCATCTGGCACACCTATGTGTTGCCGCTCAGCCATGAATTCGAATCTATTAAATCAGCAATTAGCGCCTTGGGTGGCGCGCACAAAGCCTTCAAACTCCAGACCCAGACCGACTCTTTGACCCAGTCTCTTGCACAGTCTTACGAATTGGCATCAATCAAGCAGTACAACAACGCTATCCAGATTATGAAGCAGTACATGGAGTCTCCAGAAAAGAAATTTCAGGTGGTTTTGACATGTTGCCTAATATTCATCTGTATCGAGAGCTTGTATGGCCGGTACATGAATGTGACTCGGCATCTCGAGGCTGCATTTTCTTTGTTAAATCATGATCACATTTCCAACTATGGCAACGGAAACGGAACGCGGGGTGATCAAATAGACTTAGAAAAGTTCATGGAAAACATCGGCCCGTCGCTTTGCGGTCTCACATCCGACCTCTTCTTCTTCATGGGAGAAAGCCAATCGTCAAAGCTTGTTTCCGAGCTACAGAAATGGCTTCAACGACAAGACCCAATATACTTGAAGGAACCGGGGGCCCCATTCTTCTCTGTTCAGGCCGCAGCATCATGGCGGGCACAAATGGAAACAATGAATGAAGCGGCCATGTATATTGAGTGTCCCCTGTGCTTGGGTATGGGCTATCCATGTGGTAAGGATGCCTCGGTTTGTAGCCGCTTCGAGCACGGGTTAGACACCGCGTCATTCTTACGGTACTGGAGCGCACGTTATAGTGCTTCGAACCTCACCTTTGACCCCGCGAAGGCTTCAGCGTCGGATTTGTCCCGCTTCAAGGTGCTTGAGCTAGAAGAGACAACTTGGCGTGCCAGGTTCAAGTTGAACTCTGTCAGGGGTGATCTTGAGGCATCAGACTGTATGGAGATCTTGAAGAAGGCCGAGTCAATCATTGAACTCTCAAAGAACGAAACCGGCCACATTTTCAACTTCCAGGCGAATCTGATACCACCCATCGCCTACGTTATCATATCGTGCCAGGATGAGAAAATACAATGGGAAGGCGTACGGCTTCTACGTTCTCTTGGTAGAAGGGAGGGAGTTTGGGATAGTAAGAAGGTGGCCGAGATTTACGCGAACATGATAACTGCCAGGGCGAACAAGTTGCTGTCTTGGGATGAGATCCCTTCTGACGTCCCTCAACTGACCAAACTGCTCAGTTCGATTAAGCTGGCAACATCGCCAGAAAGTCAAACCTAGACTAAGCACAAGGGAGGTGGGTTAGGCTGGTGCGTTGATGACAGGCTAGACATAGATGAACTTTCAAAGAATTATGATATGATGAAAATAGGTTATAATATTTAAACGAAATAGATCCAATTATATCCTAGATAACGTGGACGCCATATTCAAGCCCAAACAGCCTACTTGCGAATAACTACTAGATAGACAACAATAAAGTAACTCCAACAAATACAGACATGTACCAACTAGGCGCGAAGCCAGCTGTAGCCGCGTTGTCCTCTGCAGCTGCAGTCTCGTTGGAAATGATAAAATTGGGCTCGTAGCTCTTGACAGCAGTATCATTCGACTTTCCGTCCCAGCAGTATTTGTCAAAACACGTGGTGCACTCCTTGGGAACAGTCTCACCGGACTTCCACCAACTTCGGCTCATGATGGCACAGACAACGCATTTGGGCCAGTCCTTATCAATCGTGGCATTTCCCTGAGTAGCACCGTTGAGAGCATTGAGAATGATGCTGTCGCGCTCAGGGATGCTGTAGGAGAGATCAAAGGTGGAAACATTGCTGTGGAAGGTGTATGGCGCGTTGGGAATGTAGAAAACCAGCGGAGGAGGAGCTTTACCGTCTGAGAGCGTGAAGTTGTTTGCATCACAGCCAAAGAGTGTTGGGCGTTGGTTCAACTTCTCGTTGACAAAGGTCTCAGCTGAGGGAATTGAGGGAAACTGAGTTCCGTTGCCCAAGGGGGAAGCGACGCGGTCGTATGTCGCACGAAGAGCAGTGCCGTTGGGCCAGCTGTTGTCCGTGTCTGCTGAAGAATCGACAGCAAAGATGATGTCTACACCACGAACAGGCTGAATCAAAGGATGGAGAGGGATGTTCTGCAGATCCTCTCCTCCATCAACAAGAGTCAACTGATGTTCCTTGGCATTGTAGCTTTTGCCGGTTGGGTCCCACTGGTAGAATGGGTTGGGAGAATAATCCGCGATGTCCTGATCCTCGGCATCCAGATCTGTCAGGACTCCCTTGATGGCCTTGATGACAATGTCAGGAATTTTGTTTTCTTCTCCAATCTTGGTGATGTTTCGGAGCAGGAACTGGTTGAACAACGAAGAGGATGTGCCCATGACATAACCAAATTGATCAAAGCCGCGGACACATTCGCCACCCTTTGCAATAGCCCCGTCGGTAAAATTAGAGCCGATGTACTCTGTAGGAGCAAAGCCGTAAGTGGTGGGATCCCATGTTCCAAACTCGAAGGGGTTGAACTCGTATACAGTTGCGTTGAGCGAAACGATGCGTTGGCCGGGGGCACGACCATC
This sequence comes from Fusarium praegraminearum, assembly GCA_002093855.1. Lineage (NCBI taxonomy): Eukaryota > Fungi > Ascomycota > Sordariomycetes > Hypocreales > Nectriaceae > Fusarium > Fusarium praegraminearum. The sequence continues at coordinate 122,462 of LXHY01000099.1, forward strand.
AGAGACGAGGATGGGAAATGGAGTATCTGCGTCTTTGAAGTTGGGCGTATCGGCAATGGAGGAGAAAGTATACGCAGGACCGCCCTCGGAGGCATCGATCAGCTGGTAAGACAGAGCGCGTCCCCACCAGTCAGTGAGTGTAGTGTTCCATCCCTTACCCTTGTCCTCAACGGCGTCTTTCATATCATCCCAATAATCAGCCGTGTTCAAGATGCTGAGGCCTGACTTTTTGGGTCCCTTGAAGATGTTACGGTCAAAAGCCCAGATATCTGAATCCCTGGCACCTTTCTGCAAGTCCGGGATTGTGGAGAAGTTGTTGGCAAAGATAGATCCAACGAGCCAACCACCTCCTGACAGACCAGCCAGATACGTGGCAGATTGCAGAAGACCGCTGATGGGGCCGGTTTTGTTGTTTCGTGAGTCGGCAGCAGAGATGAAACCTGCTCCGTTCATCAATGCTCGGTAACCACCACCAGAAGCCGCGATGGCGATGTTGGGAAGAGCAGTCGCGTTGTTCTTGTTTTTCTCGATCCACTTTTTGGCATCAAAACCTGAGATTGTCACTCGGGACAATAGATCCGTCATTGGGTCGATTGTGTTGTTTCTTCGGCGTCGGACCCAGGCCTCTTCCTTGTCTGAGAGGCCATCGGCGAGGCGGACCTTGGGGCGTGTCGAGGGGCAGTCAACCACTTTTGGTGCATAACCACCACTTGGAGAGTTTGGAAGAGCCCGGAGGTTGAGGGATTTGCCAACAACTGGTGCTGAGACTAAACCCGAGTCATCCGGAGTAGCGATGGCCGTGCTGGCTAGGCATAGTGTAAAGACGATAGAACCAAGCATGTTGCCTGCTGTGACAACGCAGAGCCCGAGTAATGGATCTGAGAGCCGTGAATATTGTTAGCAAGACTTCTGGGGATACTGCTGTTCATATAGTTGTAGAAATGTGCACCGCCTCGAAAGGCTGAGGGACACGGGAAGAAATACGAACAAGTGGACGACGGGATAAAACAGCGGCATAGCCCGCAATTCCTTTTGCATCCAGGAGGCCTAAGCACATGTAAAACGTCACATAATGGATAAACATGAATGGCTAGCGTTACGCGTCTACCAGGCCAGTACTATTAGGCCGCCAGCTCAGGTCAGCTTCTCGGGAGATTTCCTCTAGTTGCTAGCGGGAAGAATCTGAGCCAATCCCAATATTCCGTGGCAGTGAAAACCTAGTCTTTTTTTGGATCCCTCAGTGGGATGAGTTGTCGCATCTCGGATCGATCGGCAGTCAGCTAAGCCTCGCTTCGTCCGCAATTGTACATGACGTCGGGGACTTTGGTCAAACGCGGATACGATCAGACGAATCACAATGAAACGCAAGCAGTGGAACTCTTAGCGAGTAGCTCTTCTCGTTGACGGTTGACCTGACAATTTGCCGTGACACCGGAAATATCGGTAACTGACAGTGGCACCCTTGTCCATCATTGAGCCAGTTAGTTGTAAGAAGCAGAAACTCACCCGTGTTCCCACATTCATGTGAACTCTGCTCAAAATTAGAGTTTCAGGCGGAAATTGTCACAGGAAACGTTGCAGCCGTGTTAAAGGAGTATCAACAACAAATGCATTAAACAACAGAGGTAATATCCCTCAAAGTTTGTTGGCCTCTGGAATGTCGCATTATCCCCCATAGCAAATCCCTGTGCATCAACTTTACTTCAAACCTTCTCCTCGTGAACAACACTCTCATCTTGCTTACTATAAACTTCCTCTCCAGCCCGTCTCTGGGCGATGATACCATTTGTTTGACGACGCCATGTACGGGGCGTACCCTTGCGGCTGAACAGTACATCCATGTCCTCTAGAGAAATACCCTTTGTCTCTGGAACGAGGAAGAAAGCAAAGAAGAGACCAAAGACGACAGAACACGCGAATAGAAGAAATGTTCCATACGTGATGTCCGTCATCATATAAGGAGTCGAATACACAATAATGAATTGACCAAGCCACTGAGCGCAAGTCGTGAAGACGAGACAAATAGAGCGGATGGCCATGGGGAAGATTTCGGCACTGCGAAGATATGTTAGTAACCAGGACTCGATGGATATGAAACAGACTCGCGTACCAAAAGATCCAAGGAATCCCATTCCATGAAATTGCATAAAAGACGGCAAAGATGTAAACCATAACAATAGCCGCATAAGCACCGGGGGTCTTTTCTGCAGGGACCATTCCTGCATCAAAAGAACCGGAAAGTTTAGAGTATATCCCAAGATAAAAGAGTGCAATTGCTGCACCACTTGATCCAATCATTAATGACTGGCGACGGCCAAGAGCGTCGACGCCCCAGATCATGTAAAGTCCTGTAGCGCTCGCCTTGACAATGCCGAAGATACCGGTTGCGAGAAGCCCAACGCTGGTTCCAGTAAAGCCAATAGACTTGAAAATATAAGGGGAGTAATAGTTGAGCGCATTGATACCCGACATATTCTGGATGAACATGAGGGCGATACCCAAAAGGAGACGAGGTCTGTTGGTAGGTCCCACCACCTCTCGCAATCTCGCGAAAAAGCTCCTATTAGCCCCCATGGATTTCTCCTCTTCTATCTGGTTCAGAATAGTGTCGATCTCCCAGTTCAAGTAAGCGTGATCAGCCGGCAACTGTCGAAGACGCTGAAGGACTTTGCGAGCTTGGTCGGTTCGTCCAGCATTGAGTAGCCAACGAGGCGACTCGGGCTGGAAGAACATACAGATGACAAGCAAAGTGCCGGGGGCAAGCTGTAGTCCAAAAGGAATATGCCATTGCGTGTCGGATGCTGGAGAAATGTGAATGTTTACACCGTAGTTGACCCAGAAGCCTATGATCTGCGAGAACTGCAGGAATATTTCGAATATGCCAATGAGACGTCCTCGAATAGCAGGTGGACCGGACTCGGAGATATAGACAGGAATTATCATGGAAGATGCACCAACAGCAAGGCCTGTATTTGATAGTGATTAGCGTTTGCCTTGATATCTGTTGGAATGGTCGATGGATGACATACCGGTAAGGACACGACCAGCATAGATGAATGACAGTTTGCCATCAGCAACGAGTTGGATGATGGCACCGAGGTTGAAGATGATACCACACAAGATGAGAACCCAGCGACGGCCAAGTTTCTCAGTCATGTAATAACAAAGCAGGACACCAAAGAAGCAACCACCCTGGAACGTGCTGACTATGTTTGCTTTCAGTGATGCCAAGGCAGTACCGGTCTCAGAAGCCAGGCTGAATCGTTCTTGGAAAGATGGCAGTGATAGAGTACCTCCGATAAAGGCTGAATCATATCCAAACATGGAAGATCCCAGCGCTGCAGAAGCGGCTAGAGCGTAGATCCTCCAGTTGTACACCTCTGGAGGCGCTGGATTGGCCGAGTCATCTTTTGGCCTGGCGAATATGTTTTTGACCATAGTGACTGTGGCTATTGGTAACAAAGATGTGTGGTCACAAGATAAAGATGATGGGATGATGAGGCACAAGAGGAGGGGCGGTTATGGTGGTAGATATGTATCTCTGGGATTGACCCCAATCAAGTAATGCGAAAAAAGGGACGCTACCCCAGATCTGTTACCCCGGATTCTTACCCCAGGTGATCTCACAAGCTTGTCAAGGTCATGGGCGGAAAAGACAATTGCCGCTTCCAACTTGCCAAGCCAGAGTATCAAGGGTGTTGGTCAAGGGCTAGATTGGACAGTTCCCGATCAATCAGATGCTATCATCGATCTGGTGCATACATTGACCCTGGTTCATTACTCAAACCGGGTAGCGTGGGATGTCATCTTGAATGATTTGGCTTGTTGAGTTACTAAAGTTCTACCATTTTATTGAGATCCAAGAACCTTTGCTATCGCTGCCTTGGCAGCTTCAAGTGGCATATCACTCAATGGCTTCTGCATCCAGAGAACTTCCTGCGCAATGCCCTGGTAGATCATGACCTCTGTGCCAGGAATCACCTTCCATCCGTTATCTTCAGCAAGATGGTACAATCTCGTGACTGTCCTAGGATGATAGCACATCTCGAGTAAAACACCCTTTTCCTTTCTCTGCACTAGCTCAGTGACAATATCTCGTGCCAGAATCTCGCCCTCCGTGCTGGGCTCAAAATCAGGAATGGTGCCGACAAAAAGAACTGGTGTCTCGAGTTCCTTTGCCTGCTCAAGGGAGGAGATATAAGTTATCTTTCGGCCGTCCTCTAGTCCTGAAAAAGACTCAATAACTGCGTCCGCCTCTTCTCTCAAACGATTTACGAGATAGATCTCGCTGGCACCCAACCACTTGTGTAGAGCGTAGACAGCGCTCCTACAGGCACCTCCACCTCCAATAACCAGTGCTGGCTTTCCCTTGCTCTTCTACGTGATTCCGGGACAATTCTGGAGGAACGATTCACGAACTCCAATACAGCCCGTATTTGTACCGATGTACTTTCTTTCATCCGTACCTTCGTCTTTGCGGATGTAGACAGTGTTGATAGCGCCGATAGCTCGTCCTTCGTCTGTTACTTCGTCGCACTCTTTGATCCAAGCAACCTTGTGCGGCATAGTGACGGCAGCTCCTACACAGTCGCTGGCTTTGAGCTTGGGTATAAAATCACCCTTGTCGACAGACTCGATCAGTGTCATCTCTCGTTATGTCTGAAATTGGAACCTAAGATTCCCGAGGGATTGGCACCTTCCTTCTGGTCCGGTTGTATACAAGGGCTAAGGTGGTCGGGCTCTGGCGTGGACGTACCCGGTTAGAAGGTGATATAAAACTTCGCGGACGGGTACAATTACGCTGGTGTGAGCGGTGCCTTGGATGACGAGGTGTTTATTTGCTTGGTCGTAAGTTGTAATAACCCGCTAGGTGCTTTGCGTACTACCTTGTTGACCAGCGAATTCATCTCTTAGTACAGCCGCGACGTCGCGGACAGACATCTGTATGCAGGAATATAGTTTAGGTTCCTATACTTGGTGAAGTCCTGCTTAGGGTCGTGTAATAATAATAATTTATTAATTTATTTGAGCTCACATAGAGATTGACAATCTGATATCAATAAATTCTCACCACTACTCGCGTTAACTTGTAAAGCGCTTTCTTTGTACCTCATCCACTCCAAAACAGACTCATACCCTTAGGCTCGACTATTCTAAACTGAAAGGGCTCCCTAAATCGAGCTTCGCGCCTTGACGACCTCTGCAACCCCAGTAATAGATACGCTGCCAATGATATCGAACACGGCCACCGTAGAGCTAAACTCCTTATTGATCCAATTCCTCAACTCGACCGCCATCAGCGAGTCAACTCCATACGACGACAGTGGCTTGCTTGGCTCAACGTCATCAGGCGAGATAGACATGGCTCGCGCAAGTTTAGCAGCTATGGCCCGTATGACAACCTGCTGTCGCTCTCTGGCATCTGAGGACTTTTGGAATACATCTCTTGCGTTCTCGGCGTGGTCAACTGCTTGATCTGGAGTACTGTTGCTGTCTGCTAAGAATGAGAATGCGCTGAGGAGAGGTCGTTCGAGTAGAGCTGGTGGTTGCTGGCCCTCTTCAAGTATGTCAACAGGTGTTCGTAGGCCGAAAAGGACTTGTCCCTGAGACAATGGCGGTAACTTGAGCGGATTGTTCGGATCGCAACAGAGGGTTAGCAGAGCAAGTAACTCCTTGTCATTTATAGGCTGCATATCATTCGACGTCTGTCTCTGACGCTGGTATGCCTCTTTCTCAGCAATGATGCCAATGTTGCTCATCCATCCGATATCAAGGGACAGTGCACTCTGGCCATGCATTCTGCGATACTTCGCCAGTGCATCTTGATACGCGCAGCCACCAGCATAATTTGCACTAGCCATCTGGCCAACGACACCAGCCAGAGAGGACAAGAGGATGAAGAAGTCGAGATCCTTGGGGAGTAGCTCATGCAAGTTCTTAGAGGTGTCGACTTTGGAGCGTATAGTAAGATTCCACTGCTGGAATGTCATGTTGCTCTGGAATATGGCATCTTGCAGAACCATGGCGGCGTTGATGCAGCCCTTGATTGGGGGCATGGTGTGGGAACATTCTTCCAGCATGACTGCCACATCGTCTCGGACGGACACGTCGCACTTAGGCGCAACAATGTTAACGCCGTGGGATGTTAGCTCTGCTACCAGTTGTGAAGCTGCTTCAGATATTGCACCAGATCTGGAGGGAACAATCAGGTGTTTAGCTCCACTGTCAGCCATCCATCTGATAATGGCTCGGCCGAGGCCTCCAGATCCTCCAGCTACTAAGTAGGTGGAATTACCATCGAACGTCCATGGGCGGCGGTCCTGGACAAATTGCTGTAAAGATGTAAGTTAGCTAGTAATTTGGCAGCTATTTGGGATTAACCTACCGGAACTTCATCTCCTTGTTCTGCTATCACTATCACGCGCTCGCTGGTATCCTCTTGCAGTTTCTTGAAGCCGTTTCTGATATCAGATATCTTGAAGGCCGGCAACAGTCGAGGCGCTTGGATTTTATCTTCAGCTAGGAGCTGCATTGTTGTTTGTGCCAGTTGGCTAAAGGCTTTGGGCTTCAGACGCATGATATCAATGGACGAGAACGTGAGACTTCTTGATGTGATCTCTACAGCCATTGTAGAAGCCATTGAACTGTTCCGACCACCAAGGCTGACGATACGTCCCCCATCGGTCACGCATGACAGCGGTGTGTGTAGTGTGTCCCGGGAACAGTCGAGCAATACATCAACGCCTTCTTCCTCAGTGACTCTCATGACATCTTGAGTAAGGGATGGGGAGTTGCTGTCAAAGATAAGCTCGGCATTCAGGCTAAGAGTGTGAATTAAGAGTTGTTTCTCAGCAGCAGTCGACACTGTAGCAAATACTCGAGCACTCATTGTCTGGGCAAACCTGACTGCAACCTGACCCAATAAACTTGCAGCCGAGTGAATCAAGACGTAGTCATTCTCTTGTACGCGAGCCACATTCAAAATCGAATGGCAGGCACTCAACCCAGGAATTATCAGCGAGGCAGCATTTTCAAAGCCGAGAGAGTCGGGAATCTTGAAGACGCAGGCTTCGTTGGCGCGAGCATACTTCCTCATGCAACCAGCAGAAACTATAGCGACACGATCTCCTATTCGAATGGTAGTGCTGCAGCTCTCACCAATTCGGGTGACAACGCCAACGCAATCACTGCCGAACTCTTCAGTCCGCTTGTCAGGGTGACCAAGGGCAATGTTGAGATCGCGAGAGGTGAGACCCCAGGCCATTGCTTCGATCTCAACATTACTAGGACCGAGTTTCTCCGCGTGGGACTGGTCCTCAACAAACTGAAGTGAGTCGAGTGATCCTGGCTGGCTAATACCAAGTTTTAACGCTGGTCCCTTGCCCCACGATTTCTGTTGCAGCTGTTTCGAGACAAGAGATCGTAGTGCCGTATCAGTGCTGATGTCTCGAACAGCGCGACCTGTAGTGATGACACCATCTCGAACAACGTACTCAACTTCCTTTGACGGCGTTTCAGTCTCGAATGCTGTCTTGTAGACCTCTGAGATGAAGCCCACCTGTGAAGCTTGAGCCATCTCTCCGTCTATTGCCAGGGTGACGATGTGAGTGTCAGGCTGCTCTGCACGGATGGAACGGAAGAATCCCTGAGCGACACTATAGTCTGGACACATTGAGTCGCTGATGCTGGCTGAAGTGACCCATAGAAGGTTCGAGACTTTGCTGATCAAGAACTGAAGACAACTGAACTGCCCTTCTGAGAGAGTTGATAGAAGAGGTTTGTCTCCAGCTTCAACGAAGCAGATGACAGCATCATCAGTCGTTAATTTGGCGAGCTCCCTCTGAACTGGGGCTAGCGAGAATGTAACGACGGTTGCACGCCGCTCTAGATTTGGGTCAATTCGTGCCCGAACCTGATCTGCAAGCTCCCTCTCCTTCATTGACGCGTCTTCACTGATGAGCATGACCAAACGGCCTCTACTTGCCTTTTCCTCAACCTTTTCCTCAACCTTATGCTGAGGTTCACTGGCGGTGGTAATGATGACACTCATAATGTGACACTGATCATCTTGGTAGTCCCGAATCACCAAGTCATTCCCCGAGAAGCCATTGTCCTTGAGACATTTATCCCAAAGATGCTCTGGTATAGCAGCAGAATGGGGTCTCCACTCCTCGCGAGCAACCCACCATCCTGGCACAAGGCCAGCCATGAAATTAGTAGCGATGTCGTCGGGGTTGATAACCTCGAGGAGGATGAGACGACCACCTGGCTTCAGAGCCTTTCGCACATTGCGTATTGTGGCTTCCAGGTATGGAGTTGCGTGAAGCACACTGGCCGCGATGACCAAGTCATAAGAGCCTGGATCAACACCTTGAATATCGATGCTTCGGTCTAGATCAAGTGTCTTGAAGGTGATGCGGCCTTGGGACTTGAGGTCTGGCCATCTTTTACTTGCAGTCTCAAAGAAGGCAGGGGATATGTCGGTATACGTATACTCAGAGAACGCCAGTCCTCCAGTGCGCCTCTCACGTTCTTGCAGAGCTGAGATGACATGTCCCGTCATACCACCTGTGCCAGCACCGACTTCAAGGACTCTCAGAGCTGGGTTCTCATGCGATGCCAGGTCGAGTAGATAGTTCAGTTGACCATCTGCGCAGAGATTTCTGAAGAGATCCGAGTAGAAGATATCGGCCTGGTCAGACTCAAAGACTACCTGTAGAGGGTCTAACTCTCCGAATAGAATGTCAGGCAGCTTTCGTGCACAAGTCGTGTACAATTTCCACGCCGGGAGGACAGAGTCAACTTCAGCTAGGCGAGACTCGAGCTCCTCGTCACTGATCTTCGTTGCTTCTGCCTGATGTTCGGCTGGCAACTTGCTGACATGATGTTCCATCCACTCGACATGACGTTGCAGATCTGCTGGAACCTTGGACTTGTCAATGTTCTTCAGTACACGAGCAGCTACAAGCTCCAGTGTATGACAGAGCCTCGACTGATTCTCCAGAACTGCGCTGTCGTCTTTCGGCACAGCATTAGCGGCGGATAACCGTGTCAGCTGATCGGACCCTAGCATGCTGAACTGTGGCTTCCACTCGACGGAGTACACCAGCTTCTTCTCCTTGTGGGTTATTCCACCCGAGACAGCAGATGTAACCGCACTCTCGATACAGCAAAGGATCTCCCCGTCTTCACCAAGAGCGGTCACCTTGCCCTGTTCCCCGTAGCCATGGAGAGTTGAAGTCGCTTCAGACATCCACAGAACCGCAGCTGTCTTCCATGGTTTGGAAGAGAACCATGCATTTTTGAGTCTTACAGGGACATTGGCTGCGGGTTGTTGGCCTGAGCTGGCTCGAAGAACTTGGAAGGCTTGGTCGAGCACTGCCGGATGAACCAAGCTCCTGATGTTGAACCTTGCCTGCGACAGATCAACGCGTGCCATAGCTGAGGTCTTACCGTCCCACTTGATGTTGCGCATCAGCTGGAACCAATCGCCATATTGCAGTCCAACCGCTTCTGCATCCCGGTAGAAGACACGAGGGTCGATCGGCAAAGTACATGTATGAGCTACATCTTGATGCTGACGCTGGATGTGTTCGTGGCTCACTCGTCGCTCCCCGTTGCTGTCGTTGTCCTGAAATTCGACCGATATGTTCGCAGTAAAGCACTCAACCCACTCATTATGCGAGTAAGTGAAAATGCTGACATCAAACTTTGCAGCCAGCTGTTTGTCGACAACTCGCAGGCGGACTTGCGTCTCGAGGCGATCTTCCCAAGTTTCTGGCACAATTATGGGGTTCATAAACTCAGCTTTCTCAATATTGTAACCGAAGACAGCACGGTCTGAGGGAACCATCTCTTGAGCGGCCTCAATAGCCATGAGAAGCATACCAGATGCTGGAAACAGGACAGTATCACTGATCTGTGATCTACTTCAGTATTGTCTCGACATTGTCGCCACTGGACTTACCTTGTGATCTCCAGTCCAAGCAGAGGAATCGATGCTCCAGAAGTTCCTCCATCGGGGCTCCAACGGATTCCAATCGGATACCCTCACTCCAAGCAGCTCGCCCTTGACAGCCTCCCGCAGCCTGAAGTCTCTGCTTAGGCGTGATTCAGCCCAGTATCGCTGTGATCTATCGAATGGGTACTTGGGACAGTCAACCAGAAACTTCGCTTTCGTCCTTTGTTGGTTTGCTGCCAAGATGGAGACGGGATAGCCTTCGCAGAATAGTTGTCCGGCGAGTTCCAGAGTGGTCTGGATTGCCGGGTGTGATCTATGTAAGACATAGCTGTATTTTACTCCCTTTGACGCACTGGACATCTCACTCAGTGTGTCTTTCACGGGCCTTCGAAGAGCTGGGTGAGGGCCAATCTCAATCAGGTCAGTGATGTTGCCCAAGCCAAGTTTGCGTGCTGAGTTGTTGTTTGCAATGACCTGCACTACTTTGGCGAATCTGACAGGTGACAGCATATTGTCAACCCAGTATTGACCAGTTGATAGTGTCTCTGGAGAAATACTTTCGCCAGTCACAGATGAGACCATTGGGATGCTAGTCCCATCATTTCTCTTGGTGAGCCCTTCAAGTGCAGCAAGGTACTCGCCCGCGATGACTTTCATAGACTGCGAGTGGTACGCAACCCCGGTCTTGAGTTTTTGCGCAAAGATGCCATCTTGATCAGCCTGAGATTTGATCTTGTCGATGGCCTCTTCAGGCCCCGAGAGAGTGACGTTGAGAGGACTGTTGATGCATGCAACGTTGACTGTAAGAACACCTGCTTTCTCTAGATACCCCGGGACGTGATGTGGCGCTAGGTTAATCGACAGCATGGCGCCTGGAGATGATTCGTTGGTCTTTCTTAACTTTCCAGCCAAGAGACCACGGAAGTAGGACACTCTGCAAGCGGACACCAGAGACAACCCACCTGATGCATATCTAGGACGATTTAGTAAAGCTTAATCAGGCCAGAATTATTATGATACTTACGCTGCAGCAATCTCACCTGAAGAATGACCAATAACTACCTTTGGAGTAATGCCAAAGCTGGCAAGAAGATCGACCAAGGCAATCTGTACAGCAGTTGCAAGTGGTTGGCTATACTGCGGCATATTGATATTTTCTCCACGACTAAGCTCGTCTGAGAATGTCCGTCAGCAAGCATATACGATGAAATTCATAGGATGTACTTGCCAAATAGGTTCCACGAGCACCCAAAGCTGGAGTAAATCTCGCTGATCTTCTCTAGAGTCTCCTGGTAGACAGCATAATGCTCAAGGCCAGAGCCCATGTTAATGTACTGCGCGCCTTGACCCGTGAATGCAAAAGCCAGGCCAAGGTCTTCTGAGCTTCTAATTGGCTTCGAAGGCGACAATGTTTGCCTTTTCGATCCGTCAACCACAGCATAAGCTCTCCAAAGCATGTTGCTTCGGCGTGAACCCAGAGTAGATGCCAAAGCGTCGAGCTTCTTATGGTCCCCCAACATCTTCTCTTTGTGGAAGTTGTCATAAGCCTCCATAGTGCGCTTAGCTGCCTTTTCGTCGGCAGCAGTCCATACTAGTAGCTTGTGAAGTTCGACGTCTGAGTGACCATTTGCGACACCCTTAGTCACATTGGCTCCGTTGGTGTGAGCTGCGCCATGTCCATTGGTGACACTTGAGCCATTCGTTATAGGCTTTGGGATGAGGCTCGTGTTATGGATGCCGCTGAGGCTGCGATCTTGTAAGTAGTGAAGTGCATCGTCGAGAACTATATGCGAGTTTGAACCGCCGAACCCGAAAGAGTTGAGAGAAACGCGGCGGAGACCTTGCACTGGCCACTGGACATTCTGGATTGGTACCTATCGTAGTCTGAGTCAGATAAGGATATCTGAGCGACACAGATAGAACTTACTTCAATGCTGTATGAATCCGCGTTCATTGCCGGATTCATCTTTTGAAGAAGCGCGTTGGGGAGTATAACTCCTTTCTCGAGGATCACTGTCAGTGTCAGCTTGGGTCCTCGTTGCGTCGAACGACGAGTCATATTACAGATGCATTTTACCAGACTTGCAAGTACACTGGCTCCTTCAAGATGCCCTATGTTTGCTTTCACTGAGCCACTGTCGATCCCATTAGTCAACAATCTTCTCTGGCCGAGAGCTATGGCTTACACGTATAGTGGTTCGGAGCTAGAACGATGTTCTTGAAAGCATCGCCCAATAGCTTTGACCTCAATTGGATCACCGACAGGTGTACCGGTGCCTTGGACCCGGGTTTAGCTCATTATCAGAAGCGCTCCGACATAGCACTTACCGTGAGCTTCAACATAGCGAGTATCGCTCATACACAGGCCTGCTTGTTTGTAAACATGACGGATCAGCTCCTCCTGAGACTGCGAGCTCGGCTGTGTGAGAATCGGGGTATGACCGTCCTGGTTCGAGCCAATGGACCGAATCACGGCACGAATCATATCACCATTCTCAATCGCTGCTTGTACAGGCTTCAGAACTACAGCAATGACTCCCTCACCACGTGCATACCCGTTGGCCCGTTCATCAAAGCTGTAGCAAACGCCATCAGGCGAGAGAAACCCTTGGTTAGCTAGAACCTGAAAGATGCTCGGGTCAAGAAGAAGGTTTGCACCGGTCACGACAGCCTGTGAATAGATCAGTAATCAATAAAGTAGAGGTGGGCTATGGCTTACACATGAAGCATCGCCGCTATTCAATGCTTTGCAGGCCATATCGACAGCCGATAAACTACTAGAGCAAGCAGTATTGACGTGGATGCTTGGCCCACGAAGATCAAAGTACCAGCTGACACGGTTGGGAATAATACACGAGACAGTGCTTCCCGTGACAGCTGTTCGCTCCAAGTTATCAGGGTCTACGGCCGTCATTCTGCTGTAGTCCTCCAGCATAGAGGCAGAGAAGACAGCGGTGCGAGATCCCTTGAGACTGTCAACCGGGAGACCCGCTACGAGACGAGCAGTTAGTACTCCTTCGTTATCAACCGTTTTTGGGTTTTTTACCATTCTCGAAAGCGTGGTAAGTAGCTTCCAGCGTCCAGCGCTGCATCGGATCCATCGCCGAAGCTTCTTTCGCCGTGAGTGAGAAGAACGGGGCGTCAAAGGCGGCGACATCATCATTGATGAAATGCCCTCCCTTTCCGTTCCACTACAACAGTATTAAAACGGTCCGGATATTTAGTGAGCAAACCTACCTTCTGATGCTTGTTATTGGCAAATGAATCTGTCTTGACACGGCTTTCAGGCCAGTCCGTCATCAAGTTTCGTCGGTTCTCGAGAACATCCCAGAAAGCATCATCGTCGTCAACACCTTGCGGGAGTTTGAACGAGTATCCAACGATTGCAATGTCACTCATCTTGTTGTTTTTGCCTTGATGGTTGTACATCGTTCCAAAAGGGCAAACTCTACAGAACTCTAGTAATTACTATGCCAGGACTTATACCACTGTAATTCAACACCAAAAACGTTACTAACCGGCCAACTACTCCATCCGTACCCTATCATGGCTCACCGTCGTTCGATGATAGAGCGCTACGTGGTCTTCTCTCTACCGTGTTTCCTCCGAGGCATTTTATGAAACGGATAATTAGTCCTATCTAGTGGTAGGCCTAGTCTTTGAAGCTACTGCAGAGGAATCCTGCGAAGAACAGAAGTTAACCTCTGAAAATTGGCTCCGGGTGAAACTAATGCATCAACAGAGTTTGGGACGGTGGATACCTAGTTCGCAAATATACAACAGAAATAGGGCCTGCCAACGAAAACACTACTCAACAAAGAAGGTGCTTTGACATTGATGCCCCTTGAAATGTCTGAATAGACGCTAACTTCAGCGTACTAAAACAAGGCAGCGCGGGCCGGCTCGCCCTGAAATAGTGTCGAAACATGAACCCAAAGCTAAACCTAGTACAGTATCATCGACAGAACCTCCAGGCCAGCCATCTGCCACGTCGGCCGCTGTTGATGGTTTTCTGGGACGGCCCTGTCCTCTTCCATAGCCAATGTCCGAAAGTCCGTAGCTTACCCTGTACTCACGCATACGCCGCAGTCCTGAAACTTGGAATCGCTGATCTGCCGGACAAATTTGTGCTAAATCCTCCGAGGCGAGCAACGGGATAGGACGCCAGGAGAACTGCCGGGAAAGCAAGACAGGCCCAACCCCTGAAGGAATCAGCGCTCACCCCTGCCCATTAATCTGCCATTCGTATTCTTTCCTGCGTGGTGGAGACAGTTCATGAGACGTTGCTCCTAGCGAGTAACCAACATCATAACATGGCGGTCATTTTCATCTCCAAAGAGAGCAGCAACCTTAACAGTATTCCCCAATAATTCAACAGAAGTGGTCAACAATATAAAGTTCGATAAGGTTCAGCTGGATAACCGACGGATCCTTCGTCTCGATATAAGCGATGTAACATGAAATGGCCTCATTCGAAGGGTATGCTTGCACTTGATACTCGTTGTCTAGAGAGCTGGAGAACTTGCATAATTTCCGTTTTCATTTGAATCGGCCTCTACAGGGAACCTCGAGTGCAGGTGTAGAATCGTGCTGCCATGCTAGTGCTGTTGCTGAGTATCTGAAGATGCAGTCTCTATTTTTAGAAATAAACAGAACTCTCATATTAAATGTAGCATTTTACAGAGCAGCAATGCGACCAAACCGACCCTTTTCATAGAGTTCATGCAGCATCGGCCAACTCTAAAGTTTTATACACCCCAGGGCTTTTGAGACGCCGGGAACGCAGCATGGCCCTCCGAATCGCTTGTCGAGCGATTATCCTGCGTGATCTTGATCTGTGTCGTCCTAGTAATGCCCTGCCCATTATTGACATCATCCCGCAGATACTCCGTCGACTCAGATCCTTTCAGCGTTCCCAGCGGCACACCATCCTCGTCTAGCTTGTAGTAAGACTTAGGGCCTGTAGACGAAAGCTGTGAACCCTTTGTCCCGCTTTTAGCATATCGGTCTGCGGTATTGGGGTTAGTCGGGGCGGTGCTCATGCCGAATGCACGCTTGATGTTGCGGATAACGCCGGTCTCTTTGAGAATCTTGGGGATACACGGGACGCAGACGATGAAGAAGCCGCAGGTCATTTCGGCGGTTGCCCAGAAGACTAAGGGAGCGAGTGCGTACAAAGCATCGGCGGCTTTGCCGTACTTGACAGTGACAGCTAATCGGACGGCGGCAGACACACAGGCTCTACATTTCTGTGTTAGTAGTAGTATGATGAGCTTGAGACATGCACTTACAGTAGACCCAGTCCAAAGATAACAGACACACCCATCCTCTTCTTCCAAGACATCTTCAGCTTCCAGATAACCTGCTGGGGTAGCAAAAAGATGGCAATATCGCAGCACAAATGGATCGAAGCAGATGCGACCTGCAGTTTATGCAAGTCCCAGCATTTGGCACCAGGAATTGTAAAGTCCCAGATAGCTTCATGCGGGTTGCACTGCATGTTCAGAGCAACGACAATAGCGGTGTTGGATGTAGCCTGGACGAATCCAATGAACATGCACCCCCACCAGAAGATGCTCTTTGTGCGCGTGCCTTTCGGCACGAAGAGTCGACACCATTCAACGAGGATGGCGATTTTGAGAAATGGGAGGACGAAAGAGTAGCAAACTCCAAAGATGAGAACCCACTGATATATGTCAGCCTTTCCGGTAATGTAGTTTGGGTAGTGGGAAACTCACGTAGTTTGTGGGAATTACATCCTTGAGACGGACATTCCATTGGTGCACGAAATATCCAGGTGTATCCGTCATCTTGAACGTCGCATAGGCAGCACCCCAGTAGTTGCCCTTGGTTTTGTTAGAGATCATGTAAAGCACCTTCAAAGGAATGAACATACAAATGCCAAGATCGTGAGAACTTCAAAATCCGTTAGCGATGACTCGGGAAGGATCAGACGCGTCACTCACTCTCTTCAGTCTGAAACTTCTTTATCAGATAAATCCGCCCGTAAGCTCTGAGAAGGAAGCATATCGTGGTAATAACCGCACAGAGAATCAGAACAGTATAAGCCAGACCATTCTGATTTGGAGGGTCGTCCAGATTCGACACCTGGCCCTTTGGAGGCGCAAGGGCCGGTCCATTCAGATCAACGGTAGCCATGATGAAAGTAACAATGTCTATTGATCTTCAGGCATGAGAGGTCTAGGAACAAGCTGACTTTTAACGATCCTACGGAAAGAGTTTGATCCCCATGCTAAAGGGAGTTTGGTATCAAACATGACGAGGCTCAACCCCGGTATTTCGGGTCGGGGAGGCGAAACAGTAATTGCTTTTGGACCTGATACTATAGCAGGTAACTAACTATTTACAAGGTCTTCTCTTATTGGAAGGTCTTGTCGGCGCAAGCCGTAATAAGTTCTTGATTGAAACATCAGTTTGCGTTAATCTTCTCCTGGCGATCATATCCCAGACTAGCTGTGAGTCCCCAAAATCGCAGCTCATTCGTTGCGGCGGGTTAGACGTTGAAAGTCACAGGGGCTAGTGACGGGAGCTTTTGGTAGTTTTCTCACAAGCTTCCTCGGGACGTTGCTGCCGCCGGCTATCAACCCTGTCTAGGTTGAGAATGAACTCTATATGGTGGAACCTAGGTCACAAGCTCATGCCACTTTTTGTTCAGGCGAGCAATTAAGTTTATGATCTGTTCCTGGCTAGGCTTGGCCCGAACTATGCGAGTTTCGTTACTGGCGTCAGATATAAGAGACTAGAGAGTGAATTGCGAAGGACTAGCAGTCCTATGGCATTGAGATACTTCTGACTTGGGAGCAGCAAGAGAGACAATGTCTAGAGTGCGACTCATCATGGAAAACGACACCCGAACGAAGGATTCAGGTTCCCCACCCACCAAGAGAAAAGAGCGTAAGCAGGGGTGAACCAACAACATATGATCAGTCACTCCAATTTGCATCCTTTAGCAAATGACTTCGAACCTATTCCAGCCGAGTAGATCATTAACAAATCTAAACAGATGCATAGCATGATGGCCACTCGGCGCGGACTCTTCATTAGCTCCCGTCAACGTACCGCTCCAGATTTTAAAGTTCCTTAACCCCTGGTTCCCGGTTGGTGTTGCATCAACTTGGCCGACTTGGCACTGTTTGTAACGTCTTCATCAGAAATCTGCAGGTTCATGAGCAGTTAATGCCTTGGCTGTATTGAAGAATCAGGCCACTTCCTCACGTACCGCTGTTGGTTCTTCCCAAGAGTATTATTTCAAACCTTTTCGTCATTTCAATGCAACCAACAACTCAGTGCCATTCCTCCGTATAGCAAGCCCCTCCCTGTTAATGCTGATAGTTACTTGGAACAACCAGCTACGAAGAAGCAAGGGGCCACCAAATCATCCTGCCAAGAACCTACTCTCGGCTACCAGGCTCATAAATCCAGCTCAATCTCACACCCATACTCTTCCCCATCACGCATACTTTCACACACACATCTCACCATATCCACCAAGTGCCCCATGCCAGCCATGCCCAAGCAACACGTCTACCATCTTCACCCACTAGGCTGGGAAAACGATCCCGAAGAGGAACGGTTCAAGGTCACTACCCTCGACTATCTCACCGTGTGTAGCTACAACAACTACGCTCTGTTCTTCAAGCTAGAGGACTCGGAGAAAGAAAGAGCCGCTGAGATCCTCAAGGCTGGGCTGGAGAGGACGCTGGCGCAGGCGAGACACTACTGTGGGACCATTGAGAAGGACCCTGGCGGTGGTCACTCGTTTACCAAGAAGAGGGATAGTACTGTAAGGTTCTTCGTGCAGTGGCTTGATGCGCCTGAGGATGCGGATAAGTATCCCTCGTTTGAGGATCTTGAGAAGACTAACTTTAGTGCGGTGACGCTGGGGGATCTTGAGCAATGGAGTGTACTGCCCATGACATATGGCGAGAAGCCTGAAGCGCATCCTGACAACAGCCCTGTCGTGTCAGCCTTCAAGGCCAACTTCATCCGAGGTGGTCTTGTCTTCAACATTCATCATCATCACTACACCAACGATGTCATGGGCTGGGCGGGCTTCGTCCATCAGCTAGCTGAGAACTGCTACGCTGCTGTGAACGGCACCAAACATCCAACCTGGGACCCTCTTAACCTCGACGTCTCGCGTCTCATCAAGCAAGAACCTCCAGAAGATCAAAAGATCGATGGCCCAGCTCCCCCAGAACGCCATCCTGCTCACCAGGTCGGCGTGTCTCTGCTCTTTCACCTCCCCAAGAGCAAAGCAGCCGAGCTCAAAGCCAAGGCCACTCCCACCGACGGAACGTGGATCTCGACATACGATGCCTTCTCAGCCTTTATCTGGCGCAACCTCACGCGTATTCGAGCGCCAGTCTTCAACCCCGATCCGAAATCGACTTTATACTGGTGCGAGGCGATTGACATGAGGCGACGAATGCACAGTCCAAAGGTGCCACCACGCATCCAGCATAATGTCATGTTCGCTGTGACGTCCCCTACTGCACCTGTTACGCAACCAACTGTTGCTCAGATTATGTCGGAGTGGTCGCTGTCAGAGTTGGCGTCGTATATCCGCCGCTTGACCAACAGCGTTACGCAAGAGAACCTTGACAAGACGCTTGAGATGGTAGCTACCATTCGCGACAAGACATCTTTAAACACACGAGTCGATGCGCAGCCCCCTCTGTCGATCCTTCAGACGGATCATCGCGATGCAAACATCACTTCAGCTGACTTTGGCTTCGCGAAGCCAGCTACATATCGTCACCTTCTCGATCGCATCACAGAAGGTGTTATCATTGTTTACCCACCTCGTGATCCCTTACCCGAGTCAGATGAGGGATGCGAGTTTGCCATCTTCTATGAGAAGAGGCTTGCTCAGGATTTGATCAATGATGATGAATGGAGTGAGTACTTTGAGTATAGAGGTGTTGATGCTGAAGATGCTTCTGAGACCAAAAAGGCAAATGGTACCAATGGCACAAACGGAGTGAATGGCTCTTCTTAGATGCATATATATATAGTCGCCTTGAATGCACCAATAAACGCTCAATAACTTCCAGTAAAGCCTCTCCATCCTCAAGCTCTCCATGAACCAGTTATCACCAACCTTCTTCCACGTCTCATGATAATGCCCACCTCCAGTACCATGAACAACACCTTAATGTTCCTTCGTCCCAGCATGATACGTAATAGCCTAGATAGCTTTGATCTTATTAGGCGTAATCTGCTCTATCTCAGTAGGCCCGATAATATGAATCGTCTCTATCGTCTTGAACTTATTCTCGAAGAAAGCTACCCAGTCCTTCGTCGAAGACCACGAGTACTCAATGTCTCTCTTGGTGATTGCACTCCTATCTGGATCGTGGAAGAGAAACGTCGCGTTAGGAAGTATGATGCTATTGAAGCGGTCCTATTGATTAGAATCTGCGGCGATGTCATCTACATGCATATGCTATACAACTTGACCATGATACCAGGAGGAGGGTGTCTACACAAAGTACATTATAAGGATGTATTTCACACGCTACTAGCCAAGGTCAAAATTCCACAGGACTCTCCGGACTTCGTCACGAAGGTCAAGTCTGCTCTTGTCCCAGCAGGAGGGAAAGGGAGGTGTGGAAGACTACTTCTTTAGACTATGAGATCAATGTCAGCCAACCTACCACGTGCACGGTTTTAGCAATATAACAAAGCCTAATCTTAGGAAAAGTCAAGATACTAGGCGGGTAAAGATTCTGCCGCTCGATTGATGTCTATATGAAGTTAGATAAAAAGACTGTCGTAAGCATATGGTAAGCTTACTATGGGTTCAACGGTTGATGGGATCCTGAACAGGAAAACAAGAATGTGACTGCTGGTATATGATACTTCCCTCACGGCGGAGACCTAGGCCATAGGTCTCAGTAACTAATATGTTACAGTGTGCAATAATGTTAGAAGAAATTCAATTGAAACAGTCATCCTCTATCACAGTGATTCCCTGTGATCTCTGCTGTGAACAATGATATATTCCATTTTAAGCATTTGCTACCCTCGCCTGCATTGCACTTCGCATTGCCTCTACAGGAGCTTGCTTTCCTGTCCACACTTCAAATTGCGCATACGCCTGCTCTTCCAAGACATCAACTCCCCGATACACCTTCCACTGCGAGTGTCGTTGGGCTATCGTCATCATTCCAGTTACTTGAGGTCTGTACGCCATCTCCACTAACACACCTTGCCCAGACCTTGAGAAAAGTCCACTGGGAATCTTGTCTTCCCCCAGATCATCAGCAGGTATACACGCCACGATGAGGCGAATATCTGCATCCCCGACTTTCTCAGCTTGCTCCAACGAGGTGAAGACACGGGTTTTGAGTTCGGAGAATTTGGATACTAACTCCTCGGCCTTGGATAACGTCCTGTTGACCACAATGAGTTCACGGAACCCAAGTGTCCTGATAGCGTAGCAGGCCGCTCTAGCAGCGCCCCCAGCTCCAAGCACTAGTGCCGATGATGAGGTGAAATCTTGACTTCCGGACTTCAGTATGCATCTTCTGATGCCGATCCAATCCGTGTTATCACCATAGAGGAGCCGCTGTCCGTCTTTCTCTTGAACAATGACAGTGTTTATAGCACCGATATTCTTTCCTTGTTCTGAGACAGAATGCAAGAGTTTGCCGATTTGCAACTTGTGAGGGAATGTGACAGATGCACCGCCAAAGTCCGGGCTGTTGACGATTTGCTCGACTGATTGATCGACATTTCACTCTCATGGATCTGGTAGTGATGAGGAAGGCCAAGTTCCTGGAACCCGGCATTGTGCAGTGTTGGTGATAGAGAATGGGAAATGTTGTGACCAAAGATATAAAACTGCTTCTTGCCCAGGCCTTGAGATGGGTTGACTGAGGGATCATTCATAGCCTTGGTCGTAAAGATTTGGCAATCTTCGTGCTGTTGGCCCGGAGGGTGCGAGTTGTCGTTTGTAACCATCATGAGGTGATACTCGAAGGCAAATAAGAGAAATTGGGACTAATTAGCTGGATCTTGGCGTATTATTGCGAAGAACTATCTTTGTTTGGGAATAAATGGACTGAAGTTGAGGATGAATAGCGATCTGGGTGGCAAAGACCTTTCCCGGATGAAGCAAGCATCTAGATTATGTGGATCTGTAAGCATTTGCTTTATCTCCATGTCATTCGACATATTCTCTATATGAAGGTTATTGTAAAAGTCGTAAGTAAATTAACTAAGTGTTTCGCTTTTTCGTTGTTCACCACGTTAAGTACTACACATCCAATTACTTTATTGGTCGTTGAAGACTAGGTCACTTTCCCGCCCTCTTCTTATAAGCCCGAAAGACCTCTTGTCTCATCACATTTGCTGGAGCTCTTCGAGTTGTAAAAAGCTCAAATTGCATCATCCCCTGTTCTGGCAGAACCTGGAGACCATCTACTGCGATCCATCCCCTGTCCGCCAACTGCTTAGCCTGCTTCAATAACGGAGTTTCAAGCGGTGTATATGAAAGCTGCGATGTTTGATGAGAATAAATATCCATAGTATGCGGTAGACATGGTACTCACCTCGATTATAACGCCACCAGTTGGGCTCGATAGCCAGTCTTCGGGAAGACTTGTATCTACGGAACACGCTCCGTTGACATATTTGGTAGCGATACAGGAAACAACAACTGTTGGTAAATTCATGTCTTCTGGCCATTTGTCTTTTTTCGAATCCAGTATCCTGAACACTGGATCTATCATGCGGTCTGGACTTTCACTCTTCCTTTGAGAAACCGATAACCCAGTCTCATCTTGGGTGTTGGTAGTGCTTCTTTGGCTCTTGAACTGCGTGATGAGTTCTTCAGCTTTTGACCGTGTACGGTTATGAACGGCAATAGTCTTGATCCCGAGGCGTAGGAAAGCGTAGGCGGCTGCTCGAGCCATTCCACCGGCACCTACTATCAGGCCCGTTGTCCGCCGCCTTACAGCATTGACAGGAGACAGATTGCGCTGAACACAGGTATGTATACCGATCCAATCAGTATTTTCACCGAATAGGGCTACAGTCGGCCCAGCTGTGTTTCTATCGAGAAGAGAGTCCATCGTTGGAGACTTCAGGCATATCATGGTATTGACAGCTCCAATAGCTTTGGCTTCCTCGCTGAGAAAGTCCATTCTTGGAATCACGGCAGTTTTGAAAGGGGCAGTGATACTGGCTCCCCCAAATTTGACGTCCTTCACCATCTCAAAAAGGTCGTCCATCGTGTCCTTTGTATAAATATTGTAATGGTGAGGCATGCCTAACAGCTTGAAGGCAGCCTCATGCATAGCTGGTGACAGACTCTGTGAGGTATTATTTCCATAAATACCGAAGAACTGGTCGTCAAGTAGGAATGATGCAAAAGTTGCCTCCTGGGCTTCCTTGACTGTGAGAAGAGAGTTTGACGGGCAGTCAGGTGCCAAGTCGCGGATAAGTGGATGGGTTACCGGACTAAGAATTGAATTCAAGTAACACGACATGCGTCCAAGGTGGCCAGTGTTGTAAGCTATTATGGGTATTGTGTACTGCTGGGAGGTCTTGACACGGTGAACAAAGTGTTGTGCTGCAAAATTGTCCGCCAGACATGTCGCCTTCTTGCAAATACGAATGATGTCGCAGCCAAGAGTCTGAGCCCGCTGAACCATAGCCCACTGTTTTGGAGAATCCCACCCATCATTGCCGTTGCCGGACGCAGTGTAATGACCAATGATCTTTGTTTGACCTTTTGATGATACTAAGTACTGGATTTTGTTTGTGTCAAAGGCGAGATCCACGCAGAGATATTCGGCCCCAAGTCTCAGTCCATGGTCAAGGAGCCTGAAATATTCATCCATGTTGACTTCTTGCATGTTATTGAAGTTTACCTGATAGATTATAGGAAGACATATGTTTCTCCTGACAACAGATACCTGTCTGCTGATACGATCTGCTGTCGTGTCGTCGAATTCATCTCCGTCCTTGCAAAAAGCTGACATTGGTATGGTAAACTCAACTGCATCGGCTTCTATGTCGACTTCCCCCAGCTCGGGCACCAAGCTAGTAAGAGTTGTAAGTGGTATTGACAACGCATACGTGTAGCTCCGCGAGACTAATGGCAGACACGAAAGGCTGTGTTGAGCTTTGTATTTGCCATATGAATCATCTCTCCTGACGATTCCATGTATCAGGTTGAGAAAGTCTTTCTCGACATTCTTGAGAGCGAGGGCCGAAGGAGACAAGTCACCACGGGAAGGTGAGTTATTGCATTTTAGTAGTGATGTGTCAGATGTGTTGTAGTACTCAAAGCTTGATATCTTTCTGTAAGCTGGCGTTGCGCGACGAATGAGATTTCGAATGGTATCTAAATCGAATACTCGCAAATGTCCTTGGATATCCTCTGCATCGCGCAAAATATAGATAACAAGATGCTCTTTAGCGAATTCTGCAAGCCATTCTTTTCCCTTTCCCTCGACCGCACCGGGCCCACAGACAATGATAGCTCCAGTTGGATTATCAAAGAGCATGGATCTCATCAGTTTCAGTTCCTCTTGGCGATACTGAGAAATACCATGGGAAGCTTTATAAGTGGCTCGTGAGAGACCTGTGACCTTGTAGAAGTATTGGTCGGCATCGAGAACTTTAAAGCCCAAGGTACTTGAAGCCAAGACTGCTAATGTGGACAGGCCACTCCCGCGCATGCCAATAAGTGCGATAGAAGCATCCGGCGCATATTCAGTTGTCCGCTGGACAATATCTGGACTGTATGTCCTGGATTTTGATGTTTTGGGAGTGGGCGCGTTTGAGTATTCTGAAAGACCTTTTGGTGTGCCAGCCCGTGTAGATGATGTGTATGGTGTGTATGGTGATCTCGTGGAATTTGCGTTTTCATCATCTGGATGTGGTGTAGACATCTTGGATGGTGTCAATGGAGGTACGAAGCAGAGCAGGTCACAATATCCTAAGTCTCAGAACAGGACCCTAGCTTATTGTCACCCAGCATGCTCGTAATTTAGCAGCCTGTCCTCAGTAAAGACCCTGGTAGTCTGCCTCGACCAATGGAAGTGTGGCGGCAGAAGTCTTTGCCGCTGGTATTACGCTTGTGAACATGGAACCTTGCAACCCCGCATAGCTTTGCTGTATGTAGTTAGATCTCAAGATCGATGATTTAATTGGATACAATTATTGATCCTGGTCTGGTACAGACGACCCAGCGAGAAAGATCAAGCTCGCGGCGTCGAACGGTACAGCGCAGCAAGTTTATCAATTGGTTTCGGGCACAACATGTCGACGACAAATCATCCAGTGAATAACATACTTCCAACGAAATCACTCCCGAGAGGTCCAAAGCGAGCAAGGACAGAACCTGATGAGTCTGACGAATGGTCACATGGGAGGCACAGACATCGTGTTACAAGGGCCTGCAATGAATGCCGCAGGCGCAAAGACCGTTGTGGTGGTCAAAGGCCTTCGTGTAAGTCTTGTGCCGAGAACGATCGTGTTTGCAATTATGGTCCAGCAAAGAAACGCGGTCTCCGTCCTGGTTATGTGAGAGCCATCGAAGTCTTGCTCGGGTTGATAATCACCACAATCGAGGGCAGTGAAGCTTGGATATGTGAGCTACTCCGAGGAAATGCACAACAAAACACATTCCGACCGGCGTTGCTCCAACTTCAGGAGTCTGATATATCTGTCGATTTCTTACTTGAAGCATGGCGTAAATGCAGTTTGGCCAAAGAGGCAGGAAAGCTTCTGGAGCCACAGAGTCTAGAGACTGATGAGGATGGTCCTGACTCAACTTGGTATTTCGATAAGAAAGTGGTCGAAGCGTTTAGGCTATCCCAATCGTCAAAAGATGATGATACGACCGCCCTCTTGACACCGATGAACACAGACTCAACGCCACATGAAGTTGCAACTATTTGCTCGCCTCCTACACTCTCTGTCCATACCTCCAACCAATCTGCAGAGGCAGTGTCACAGGTATTGACTGTTCCCCAGCAAAAGGGTTCTACCGAAAACAGTACCGGATCATTGCTGTCACCTATCCCTCAACTCCCTACAAATTGGCTATTCCTCATGGACGTCTACTTCGAAACCACGCATAGTTGGTTACCCATTTCGCAGAAGCACGAGCTTCTACGTACAGCTTACACAGTAGCAAACGGCCCATCGACACCTACCAATCCACCTTCCTCTGGCGAACTAGCTTTCTTACATGCTGTGCTCATGTATGCGTCTCATCAAGCCAGTACAATACAAACCTCACCGACGCCGTCACTTGACGATAGCGATGGGATGGGATCGCCACAAGCTTTGACCCAGTCTTCATTGTTCTCTGATATCACCACTTATGATCTGGGCCATGTCAAAGCGTTTCTCGTACTATCGTTGTTTGACGTGGATCGGGACTACTGGAATAATGCTTGGATCTCAATCGGTCGCGCAGTATATACTGCAATCTCACTCGGGTTGATATCCCGGAAATCAACAGAAGAAAAGCCTGTATACAATGACGACGTTAAAAGAACCCTTTTAGGATGTGTGACACTAGAAACCATTATTGCATCACGGCTCGGCACTGCAACATGTCTACAGTCTTCGGATATCTCACCTAAAAGCCTTCTCACAACTGATGGAATAGAAGAATGGGAGCCATGGCAGCCTAGGATCTTGGTAGACACGAGAGCTATTGCAACTCAACAGGTCTCAAATCCTCATATACCTGGACATGTGATAAGCACCTTCAACAGACTACTTCAAGTTATAGCGCAGCTGAATGATTTGGTCCATAAACAAAGGCGACCCGCATCCGATGAAGCTCTGCATGAAATCATGCTTGCATGTCAGCAGAATCTTCAAGGGGACTCATTAGAAGCTGCTGTTATTCCACCTCAAAAACTTAGCCTTTGGATGGCGTCAGCTGCAACACTCGAATTGGCAGCAGCAGAGCGTCTAGACTCACATGGCACACACTCGCCGCGTCCAGATGGGTACTGGCAGACCATTTCATCCTTGGTACAGCTAATAGAGACCCGAGCTCACTATTTGGGGCGTTGCTCTGTATCCCCAGTGGTCCAAAGTTGTTTGGAACTCTTGAAGAAGGCCATCGACTGCCATCAGGTACAGCATGCCAGCAATCCTGTTCAAGACGACTTCAACCTTCTCCATCGGACCATTGCTGCATCTACTGATTCATTGCAAGCCAATCTGAACAGAGAATTGCGTGTAAATTCTGTCTCTATCGCACCAACTACCAATATTTCCAAGCCAGCCCCTCCTTCATTTCCTCATGAGCCCATACCACCCCCTCCAGATGCAATATCCGATATATCGGCTGCGGCTTTCAACTTACATACACCATTGGAGGTGATGCATTCTTCAATCAGACAGGATGATATATCCACAACCGTCTTGCCGCAACCGCTAGGCGTGGACAACACTCCGAATTTTGGAACAACAAGATCTCCTCTAGAGGAGGATCTAGAAGACGACGGCCTATTTGACAGCCTTGCAACACTAGACTCAGCTGATTGGTAAGTTTCCCAATGCACACACCGGTGATCAATATTAACTATTCCAAAGGCTGGCTAATCCTCCTGAATTCATGCAACATCTTGGTCTACTTGATAACCCTTCGACAAGCATGGAGAATGTTTTTGATATGGAGTTCTAGAAAAAAAAGGTTCAGAAACGGTAGACTTGGTATTGATTCATATTGTATTACTAGATGGGTTAAGGAATGATACATTTTTGACACCAAATCAATATTAGCAGGATACAGATAAAAAGCTTCAAGATAAATGAATTTCCCAGAGGATCGAAGCGTTGGGCAAAGTAATTATCAGTTGCGGCATGCTGGATAAACGAAATTCGGACCTACTGTAAAGTCGCCAAAACATGATTTTTATAGGGCATTTGACGAGCAAAATTAGTAGCTGATACTTGATCAGAGACATACATCCGAGGCCCAATTTTGCCGGAACAGCATTCTACCGCCCCTCATGATATCACCTCTACAATAACATAATATCAACCCTCACTGGAAATTATCAAAGCTCCGATAATTATCAAGTAGCATTATTTCGACAGCTATCAGAATGGCCGCATACAAACCAGCTATCTTGTCAGCCTCACTTGGCCGAGCATGGGTTCATGAGTTTGCCGAGAAAGCTAAGCAGGCTTCATCCCAAGGATTCCAAGGCATCGAAGTCTTTTACGAGGATCTTGAGTACGAAGCAAAGAGACTAAACAATGTCGAAACGCCAAGTGACGATCAGATACTGTCAGCCGCATCCAGTATTCGACAGCTGTTGGATGAGTTGAACCTCACAGTAATCGGTCTACAACCCTTTCTATTCTATGAAGGCCTGTTGGACCGTGAGCAGCACGCCCGCCTTATAGAAAAGATCAAACTGTGGTTCAAAATCGCCAAGATTCTTGGAACCAACACAATCCAGATTCCCGCCAACTTCCTCCCTGCTGATCAACTGACCGGAGAGATGGATGTCATTGTCGGTGATCTGGTCGAGCTCGCCGATATGGGACTCAAACAAGACCCTCCAATCCGTTTTGCATACGAAGCTTTGTGCTGGAGTACACATGTCGACACCTGGGAGAAGTCATGGGAAGTAGCCCAGAAGGTCAACAGGCCCAACTTTGGCCTTTGTCTCGATACCTTCAATATCGCTGGGCGCGTCTGGGGAGACCCTGCATCGCCAACAGGCATGGCACCGAACGCAGACCAAGACATGAAAGAGTCTCTCGAAAGACTTGTTCGGGATGTCACTTTGGACAAGGTGTTCTATATCCAAGTTGTTGATGCAGAGAGAATGGAGTCGCCTCTAGTCAAGGGCCATCCATTCCACGTGGAGGGAAACCCCGCAAGGATGAATTGGTCAAGGAATGCCCGAGCGTTTATGTACGAGGAAGACCGTGGAGCGTATCTTCCCGTAGAGAAGATTGCCAAGGTGTTGATTCAGGATATGGGATACAAGGGATATGTGTCTATGGAGCTCTTCTCAAGGACAATGGCGGAGGAAGGGAAAGATGTGCCCCAGAAGCACGCCGAGAGAGGCATCAACGCTTGGCACAAGCTTGTTGAGCGACTCCAATTGAACTGAGACGTGTAGGCAGACGATAGATAAACAAAGACGCACTCAAGATTAGATTCACAAGATTCTAAGACTGTGGAATGAGTGCCATACTGTATGAAGTCTCGTTTCGATGATACTTCAAGACTAGAAGTTGATGCCAGCACTGCTCTCTGCTCCAGCCATGAGAACCTTCCATGCTCCATCCTTGTCGAGCTTCTTGACCTTTTCAGGTCCAGCCCAAAGCCTCCACTGTTCTTCAATTTGATACCCAATAACGTGTGTTCCTTCAACTGTAGGCCAACCTTTTTCTTCTGCTAGCTTGATCATCCTGGTCCGTCTAGGCTTGAAGCACATATCGAGCAAGACACCCTTTTCCGATCGTGAAAGAAACTCATCGAGAGAGGCCTTCACAGCGAGTTCTTCAGGCGTCTTTGGTTCAAGGTCAGGCACCGTGCCAACAACGTAGTATGGCGTCTCAAGAGTTTGTGAATCGCCCTCTTTAACGTGGATAATTTTGGGAACAGGCGAAAGCTTCTGTGAATCTTTCACGAGATCTTCCACCTCTTGAGCGTCGCGGTTCAACACGTAGATGACCGACGATTTGAAGTAAGAGTTCAATGCGTAGACAGCAGCTCGGCTAGCTCCTCCTGCACCGACTATCAGAGCTGGCTTGTTCAGAACAGGCACACCGGGCTGATCTCCCTTCTCTAGCAAACATCCCTTGATTCCGCGCCAGTCGGTATTTGTACCATGCAATTTCTTGGGATCCTCCCAATCGCGATAGACGTTGTTACAAGCACCAATTGTGGTAGAAAGGTCGTCCAAGATGTCCAGGCGAGGGAGTATGGCGTTTTTATAGGGCATTGTGACGACCAAACCGGCCGTGGTATCCTTCCTCGCGAGCTCCATTAGCTCATCCAGAGTGGAACATTCTGTTGCATAGAAGGTCCATGGAAGTCCGAGAGACTGTGCGATGTGGTTGTGCATGGGTGGAGCGATTGAGTGACCTACACCAATGCCCACAAGGTGTAGAGTACGGCTTTCTTGATCTTGAGACGCCATCTTGTTGTTTTTAATGTTGATCCAGTGAATTGGGTATACAAACTTCAGAACAATAGATCATCAGGGTTATATGCTGTGTTTGCCTCATTCTGTACGCGGGCAATTCTTCTGCCGGCTTCAACACTGACTGGAGACAACCCCGCAATTAGTGGTCAAAGGCTATTTCCCCTCACTTTTAGTGATGGATCAACTATCACGACACTGACTGATGTATTATCTCGTTAGGTAGCCACTGGAAACACGATGCTAAAGATCAGCGATTGATTTCTTTCTGACCCGAACTTATTGTGTTAAGCTCCAATTATGCAACGTGATATTTTTAGATTAAATATATATTTGACTCGAAGAGTTAGGCTCTATCAAAATATCCTCAACCATTCTTTGGACCCGGCACATCGTTCTGGAAGTGCTTCATAAAGGTCTTGTTGTTCACTCTCTCAGTCTTGAGTCGCATCTTTCGCTCTGACCGCTGCACCGTGTCCAGCTCCTTCTTTCTCTGTAGAAGGAAGCTACGCTGTTCCGAAGATGACATGTGTATCAAGCTTTGCTGGTCTCTGACACTTAGTTTGGCAAGTTGAGAAGCCAAGGCTGCCTCCTTCCTATCCTTTGTAGTAAGCGCGTCAGAAGACACCCTTCCAGGTAACGAAGCTTGGTTGTCTTGGTCTTGTGCATCGTCTTGAGCCGCTTGTCGATGCGGTTGCTTAGGTGCTGGCGCTGTACGATGTGACAGTAATTTTCCTGATGATAATCGAAGAGTTTCGCTGTCGATGGCAACGCCATTGTTCGTCTCATATTTCTTCAATCCCTCAAGGTCGTAGAATTCCAACATCTCTTCTGACATTTCGATCCTGCAATGGCCTTTATCCACCATATGCTGCTGAATACCTTGCACCGTACGGCTTCTTGTTCCGCAATAAATGCACTCACGGTAGGTATTGATGACAAAGTGGAGGTACCAGACCAGTGTTTCCAGGTCGACACTTAGGTGATCCTCATATGGGATTCTGAGACTGTGTGCTGTCTTCATGTGTTGGACGTTGTCATCAAAGCTTTCGTTACTTTGGGCGCATATAATGCATTTAGCCGGATCAAAATCCGGTAATACATCGTCAGAGCCTTCATCCAAGTTTTCTGTATCACTGCCTGATAGTTGCTCGCGTGAAGCGCTGGTGATCTGTGTCTGACTGGAGTAGGTATGGTCATCGTTGATTGCTTCATCGATCAATCCCGAAGCAACCGCACGCTGTCTCAAAGCTGCGACACTGCGGCATGGTTAGCATTCCGTGCCTGTTGGCAGAAACTTAGACACTTACTGAGCTGCGCTTTTCGCGTGTACTCTGTGCTCTTGGCTATTGTCAAAGGACAAATCGCAGAGGGAACACGTTGGTTTTGAAGATGTCATGGTTGCTGTTTGTGAATAGATCTGGATAAGTTTGAATGAAAATAGCAATGGATGATGTTCAAAAAAAATCGGAATATTGAGACTGTTATATGCAGTTTCTCAGATCTTATTTGGCTGACCTTAGGAGTCTGTGCTTGAGGGAAGTTTAGCTGGGCCTGACTGCAACTGCAGACAAGCTAGGCCACTCCAGGTGCCTATGCCACTACGGATACAGACAGTACAGTTCTCTGTGACTCCCTGAAGATTACAAGTGCGTGACTCATTTACCGAGTGGGGTTATCGAATTAGGAAGGACGATATTCATGATTGAGATAAATGCAGGGATCATCAAGAAGGTCATCAGTGGCAAACTACTATGCGCATCTTACCGTCAGGCATTTTGCACGAATAACTGCTGATTGTCATCATTCTAGCACTGCAGATGCCGTATCAGGTCATGAAATCTGACTCATCTCCACTAATGCAAGCCCCTGTACAAGGCCTTTACTATGTATAGCGTTCATGAGCCTGGGTGAGCACCACACATCATGCTTTCGTGAGATCATCAACATCATCAATCAATTGGCATCGTTCTGTAAGAATGATTTGCTTTTGCAATTTGAGGAACAGA
Organism: Fusarium praegraminearum; assembly: GCA_002093855.1. Taxonomy (NCBI): domain Eukaryota; kingdom Fungi; phylum Ascomycota; class Sordariomycetes; order Hypocreales; family Nectriaceae; genus Fusarium; species Fusarium praegraminearum. The sequence continues at coordinate 153,607 of LXHY01000099.1, forward strand.
ATCAATGCAAATAATTCCAGCTAGACAATACAATCAATACTCTTAGCCACGCTTCAAGCCCTCTTCTTCTTTCCCAAATTCCACTTCTTTACCCGGAAAACATAATAAGACAAAACAGCAATAAAGATGTTGAATGCAACATACGCCCACACAAGACCATAATTGCGCCATCTCTCACCCCAGTAGATCTTGCTCTGAGCCAAGAACTGATCCGCATTGACCAGCGAGCAGTAATCACATGCCTGCGTAGCCTCAGGGTTCTGCAGCTTTCCTGGTGCCCGCTTCAAGTACTCAGCCATATATTCGCCACACGTCGTTCCTGAAGGCGGGTTGAAGGTAGAAGTCTCTTCCTCCGAACACTCGATCGGACGACCAGCCAAAATGGTCGAGACAATACCAGCCAGCCAGTAGGTAAAGGGACTGACACGATACATGAACATCCAGAACCCTGGGAGCTCGTCGGGTGGCTGAAGGATACCACAAAAGGTCAGACTCATAAGGACCAGGAGGGTGACGACTGAAGCCGCAGTGAGCGCGTTCGGGAGCGCCGCAATTGTCATTTGCGCAAAAGAACTTGCGTACAGCATAAGCTGTATCATGAACAGCAGCACAAGACCTTGACGGGCCGAATCCTGGATACCAATAACGGGGTAGTAAAAGGCACCAAACATCAGAATACCAGTGACAAGCTGGTAAGGGATCTCAACAACCACGTTGGCGATCAAAAACGCCTTCCAAGAATATGCCTTACTGGGGCGCTCCCGGACTTCGTACAACTCCCGCTGGGTAATGAAATGAGGATGGATCTATTCAACATTAGTAAGACATATAGCGATATCGAGTTTCAGGCTTACTTGTTGGACCACGGCAGTAAATACAGTGATGATCATGAAGACAGAGAACAAGATGTTCTGCATGCCGGCAAAGGTAGAATCGGCGTTGAAGAACGAAAAGCCAATAAAGAGACCAGAGACTGTGCAGAGGACCAACTTCGCCATGATGTAGTTTGGCATCCTCCAGTACTGCTGGAAGACTCTGATAGTGACTTCGCGAAGCTGAGCGATAAATGGCATGGCAAATTCTGCATGACTGGCGGCATCGCCCTCAGGGGCTTTTGATGCCATGGAAGAATGGATCCTTTCCACTTCAGCCTCAACATCAATTCGCTCCTGACTTGCCTTCCAAGCAGTATGCCAGTCCTCTCCCTTGGAACTTCTGGCATTGTTGACAATCTCAAGCATCCATTCGGCAGGGTTTTCGTCATCGCCACAAGCCCGAGCTCCCTGTCTCTCGAAGTAGTTGAGGAGAGTACGTGAGTTCTCGCCAATATCACCAAAGTATACAGTTCTACCACCTTGCGCAAGGAAGAGTAGTCTGTCAAACTCTTGAAACAAGATGGCGCTGGGCTGATGGACAGTGCAAAGAATAGCCTGTCCGGCGTCTGTCAATTTCCGAAGGAAGGCAATGATGGCCCAAGAACTCTGAGAGTCCAGACCACTTGTCGGTTCATCGAGGAAGAGAAGAAGCTTGGGTTTAGCAGCTAGCTCAACTCCGATAGTCAAAAGCTTTCGCTGTTCAACATTGAGACCCTCACCGGGGACACCCACCACGGCGCTAGCAAAGTCCCTCATGTTGAGCATGTCGATGACTTTCTCAACCCATTCCTCTTTCTCCTTGGTACTAATGGTCCTTGGCTGGCGGAGCATAGCGCTGAATCGGAGACTTTCGCGAACCGTAGAAGTCTCGAGATGAAGATCTGGCGGGCGTTAATGTCATGCACTGGATAAAAGATACAAGTATAACTTACCTTGCTGCTGAACGTAACCTGTTTTCCTCTGGAAACTTGCGTCCAGTGCCTTACCATTGACAAACATGTCTCCTGTTATAACACCCATGCTGGTTCTCTGTGCTAGAACATCGAGGAGGGTCGTCTTTCCAGCACCACTGACGCCCATCAGGGCTGTAAGAGTACCGGGTTTAACCCAACCAGTGATATGATCCAAAAGTCGTCGCGGCTCTCCCTTGATCTCAATGTCATATACGACATCTCTCCAAGTGAAAATGTCGGTTTGAGGCTCAAGTGCGGTAGTCGTATCAGTTCCTTGAGCATCCTTCTCGGGCACAGCAAGCTCCTCGTTCATGGCACTTCTGTCCGTTCCTGATTGTAGGTGGGCAGGGACGCGACCACGCTGAAAGACGAGCACTTCGGCTTTGCTGGATGTCTTTGAGTTCAACTCAGTCGCTGTGAAGTAGAGCGCCATGAAGAAGACAAGAAACGTCAGCATAATGCCAAAGTTACGCCAGACATGCGAGTAGTAGTACTCATAGTTCGTCTCGATGAAGTCATCACCACTGACTGTCCGTCGGCCAGCTACAGCTCCAACTGTCGAGCAGATCCATGAATCCCCGATCAGCTGAGGATAGGCAGGGATGAAAGTCGAGCACTCAAAGTCTCGGTTATGGAACTCGTTGGAGACCAGGATCTCGAAGGCATAGTAAATGGGGTTAATCCATCTATCAAACGTTAACAACAATAGTAAAAGAGGGTTTCGCGTGTGCTTACCTGATCCAACCGAACCAGTCCACCATTTGTGGTACGTGAATCATGAACCCTGTGTAAATCACAAGTGCCAGAATCATGGGGCCAGCCAGTGTCATAGCTTGCGAAACTGTCTTGGTAACAGCTGCCAGGGTACGGAAGATGGCTGACATGACAAATGTGGAGATGAAGGAGATGAGGAAATAGAGGAAGAAGGCCCCAGCCTCCCGGCGAAGTCCAGACATAAAGTAAAGGACAACGTTGAAGACAGTTGCGGAAACAAACTTGATAGGTATATCGGCTGCAATTCCGGATATAGCCTCAGCTGCGGGATGATAGAATGCGTAAGATGCATGTTTCTCAACGATGGGACGTTGCGCGTAAAGGTTGTTGATCTCGGCAATGGCCGCGAAGCCGTTTATCAGAATACCCATGAAGAGCACAGCTCCCTTGGAGTAAAAGCTACCGGTGTCGTCTTCTGTGCCGTAGTATACGGAGCCGATAATAACAGCCATGATGATTGGTGTTATAGTGTGTGTGGCGGTTGCGACTATATCGTTCCAAATACGCTGATAAGCGCGCTTGGTGGTCAGGCGAATCTGCGTTCCGAGGCTGATGATGTATGGGGACTTGCGTGGGACGTGCTTCTCTTGACTAGGCAGGTATTGTTAGCATTCTTGTGGTAGATTTGGACTAGGCAGTACTCACATGAGGTTCTTATGCTCTCGTAGTGGAGCCATGGCCGCAGATCGGTTGTCGATGTGATACTTGCTCTGATACGATTCAATCTCTTCTCGCAGTATCTTGTATTCTTGTGAGTTGTGCCAATATCTCTCGAACTCTTCTGCTGTGCGAGGCACAGACTCTTCCATTCCTGGTCGGGCCCTTCTCTCTAGGGGATTGGTGGCAGAGGTCAGGAAGTCGCCCACGGTCTGACGTTGAGGGCATTGCCAGCCCATCTTCTCAAAGTAGGCCTTTGCTCTGCTCGCTGGTCCGAAGTAGATTTGTCGACCTTCGTACAAGACCACGGCCTTGTCGAAAAGGTCGTAAATGGCTTGACTGGCTTGGTAAATGGCCAGGGCGTTAGCTGATCCAGTGTAGTCGGATGCCAAACGAATTGCCGCAGCGAACTTCAAGGCAGTCGCCGAGTCTAAGCCTCGTGTACTGTTGTCCCAAGCAGCCATGGGGGATTGCGCCAGCATCATTTCAGCGATACTGACACGCTTGCGTTCTCCTCCCGAGACACCGCGGATGAAATCGTTGCCGACCATTGTATTGCACGTGTGAGTCAGACCACAGACTGCCATGACAATCTTGGTGGCACTCTTGCAAGCTTCGTCGCGGCTCATTCCAAGGACTGCCTCAGCATTGGAGGGCATACGGCATGCCGCTGCGAATTCGAGCGTTTGACCGACAGTCAGATGTGGGAAATGCTTGTCAACCTGTCAAGGAGCTGGGTTAGTAAAGCCTCGATTGATGTGGTTAGGTGTGTCATAGTTTCTTACCTCCTGGTTGTACTCCGTTTCGCCCTTGAATTCTTTTATCATGTCCTTTTGGGAAACACCATTGTATGTTATGATCGAATGCTGGCTGACACTGAGGCCCTGAAGTTCCCCGGTCATGGTCTTGAGTAGTGTCGAACATCCGGAACCCGGGCGACCGAGGACGATGAGAGTCTCGCCTCCCTGGAGAAGTCCGTCGAACCGGTGAAGAATCGTTTTTGGCTCCTTCTTACCTGACCTTAGATACTGTGCAATACGCAGGGGCCCCAATAACACATCACCAAGAGTCTTTTGTAGCTGCAAAGCTGCTCCAGTGCCGGACACACTGAGGTCCTTGAATGCGACTCCTGCACTCTTGGGTCCCACGCCCGCGTCCTGCAATCTGTGCATGAAGGAGGGCAACCATTTTGAGAGGTCGAACGCTTTGTTCGTGGGGTCTAATGCAGGGTCTCGTTCTTCAACAACGGGGATTGTCGAAGCAAGGCTGTTGACGCTTTGTCTGCGATGCTGTGAAATTCCGGTAGCAAGTCTATGAAGTTCCTGACGATCTTGCTCGTCCATCATTACTGTGTTGGCTTGCGAGACCGTGGGCTGATCATAGTTGCTGCTAGTGGAGTGTCGGTGATCATGATTTGATCCATTCTCGTGACCTGAGTCTGGCAGGCTTTCCGTGGATCGTGAAGCCATCATGACCGCGGTTCTAACAATTGATTGAAGGTAAACCAGAATGCAATGAATACAATTGACAATCTCTGGTGTGGTGGTCGATATTATTATTACTGTTATTATTGTGGCACGGGAGAGTATTGGTTGCCAAGTTGTTTAAGTAAACTTATTTCCCAGCTGAAAGCAGTTTGACTTTAAGCCTGTCAGCAGGAATGATAGCTACACCCGAGGCTCGAGGTTTAAAACTTGTGATGCAGACGGATGCAATCCCCGGAGAGCTGCCATTGGCACGTTTCTCGATCGGATGTTGGGTGAGGTCAAACTCTGCGTTTGTTCACATGCTTCTTCGGCTGGGGAGAGTCTTACGTTTTTGTCGGGTGTTGGCTCTGCCCGCTGTGGCTTCGAGAACGTCATTACTGAAAACTGTCAAATCTAATTAGTCTTAGTAGAGCAATATTGTCTGGGTTTAGAGCGGAAACAGCTCGTCAAAAGCGTGTGACAACCGATCAACCCGGCGCTACTCTCGAATCAGTGGGAAAGTCACCCTACAGCATCTCTCATTTTTTTGTTCTCATCCAGATCAGAAAACATCAGGTTAAAGATACTGTTATGCTTGCAATTAGAACTTCAAGAAATGACTGCGATCATGTATCCTATGCCATGTTCGAGTTCACTCAAGAGTCTCCCTGCTTGTGTTTGAGATCCGTCACAACGGCACGAGATTCCAGTTGGCAGTGTCAATTAAGGTATTTTGAGTTTGAGATGTGTCAAAGTCGACCCACACATAACAACCTGATCGAGAATCATACTTTGGCTTCCCGTTAGTGTCGATCTGCTTGCCAGAGTGGCTTTTCCAACTCAAAGTCAGTTAAGCTCCTAACGTTAAAGAATAGGGTAACAACGATAGCTTAAAGTCAATTAATCGTATCAGAAATAATATTTCTTGCTCCTCGGTTCAATGAGAAGTTGCTATGAAATTGTGTCTTCGTGTCGCTGAATTCATTGCTTCATCTGATCGTCTACGGCCTGTTACAGGGTAACATCTCATGAGATGTGAGGTATCAGGCCGTGAACTAACGCGAAATTATTGGCTCGACTGGAAATAAGTCGGCAATGGGAATAACATGTGGACAAATGCCAACTGGCCATTGATTCGGAGCTGCCCTGCTCGGAATTTCTCGGTTGTTCCTTGTCTCCTGATTTGACGCTGTCTTGTCTCCCGGATTATTTCCACGCATACCATGGACGAGTCACTGTGCAGTGTGCACATTATTATCGCAATCTTTGACAATCGAGATTGAGTCAGTTCTCTATGGCTTGTCTAAGTTAGGTAGGTAGTTATACCCACCTTGTAGAAAACATTCCCAGGTAGCAGCTGCACAAGTGCACATCGATGCTAACAGGACTCTTTACGACACGTCTCTTGGAAGATCACCCGTGCTAAAATGAGTCCTCGGATAAAATTTGAGCTACCCCTTAACAGGAATAGTCCACGACGCGACGACGCGCAGCCAGCAAGACGCGACGCGTTCGCAGCAGCAACCCCGCGGAATACGAATCTGAAGTCTTGGTAACTGAAACTACCCAATCTCGCAACATTCCAGCAGAAAATCCGCTTTCCAGACGAGTCAACCTTGGAAGCGACGTTTCACTAGAGTTTTGGCCGGGTTCACTATAGGCGCCGCATCTTCTATAAGTGAGGTGTAGCTTGGAGATGTGTATTTCCGCGATATTCTCTATGGCATCGAGAAACATAGCAGATAGCAAATGTCAGCAACCGAGATTGATGCCAAGCGTCTCTCAAGAAGACATTGTTACAAAGAGAGAGACGATCCACCACACCTCCCTGAAGCAAAGGTCTTGACGACTACCTATCCCTCAGGCTATCAGAAACATTAGCCACTGGACATACAGAGCATAAGAGACGAAATCTGGTCGCAGATCTTGATTTCGTTCGCTGTGGTTCAGAACAGTATGGAATGAATGCCTCATCGGAAACATTAGGGCAATCGCTTTCGAAAAGGATTTATATCCAGGGGCCGCATGTAGGGAAAGAGAACATTGGCTGTGTCGCCCTTTAGTTATCTCGAGGCGTCCTTGGCAAAACACTTGACAAATGAATTTTTTTCGTATGATTTCGATGTCTAATTCGCGAGACAACTTTGTGCCGCTCGTCGTTCATTGGAGCGCCATGTCTCGATTGGAAAGCATGTTTTCCGATAAAAACATCAGCCAAAGCGGAAAGGGAAAATGTGAAATACCTAGTCTATACCAACTTTCTCCCAGACTTCAGTTCAGAACAACACCATAACAATTGAACTTGCTCAAAATTCAAATCTTCTTACTCAGGGTTTCAGTCTTGCCAAATTATCTTAGGATGCGGCCGATTGATATTGCATACTCAGACTATATTGGGATCAGCGATAGCACTAAACGTGATGCGAATCACGAGTCGATGCTAGCTAACTGTTAAGAGCATCCATCTCTTGGACGACTCGTCACCCCATACATATTGCTTTTAGAACTCTCCCTCGGCATACATCGTGTCAACTCAAACATATAGACTTCGTAGTGCAAGAATAGTATTACTATAAAGTTAAGATCGTTACATCATGTCCGTGCCTTATTCATGAGGACTTATCATAGGTTCCTCCCAAAATGCCTGGCGTGCTTGCGAATGAAGTACCATTGTACTTGCCTTGCTCATCCCGGCCGAGGAGGAAGCTCTCTGGGGGTCCGAGGTAAGACTGTCGTACACCACCAAGGTCGACCACAATCTTTTGGATCAAGATGTTGGGCAACAACGCCCAGATACGAAGAGTATAAGCTCCCTCCTTGGGAACATCGAATGAAGACGTGGTATAGTTACCGTAGAGACCCCAAACAGCGTTTCCAACAGCGTATCCCCATCCATCGGGCATGTTGGTGCCCACGTTGGGACCAATGGGTCTCACAATAGTTGGATCAGGCTGCTCTTTGCCGGATGGGTACAGCACAATCGCATACTCGAGTGGGTTTCGGTCTCCAAGGTAGTTGGCACCAGGAGACATGAAAAGGGTGACGTTGGCCGCGGAATTGTTGGTGTACAGGTACATATCGTATTCCAAAGCAGGTCCCTCGCCAACGTCCAGCTTCTCAGTATCAAGAGGATACAAGCCAACACCAGCAAGAGTTCGGCCATAGTTCTTGATAGTGCGATACTCGAGCGATGAGCTGTTTGAGTCTCCCTCAACAACCTTTTGATAATGAGATGCTTCGATTGAAACATGTCCGTCAGATTCGACAAAACCCTTCTCGAAGCTTTCAGGTAGTTCTCGGTTGATGACTGTCGCGACAATCTTGGGATCCCGACCACTGTATCTCTCGAATCCCTGGCAGTCACTAGTGACGTTGATGAAAACCTCGGTTGTGTTGGGCGCCTTGGGAGCTTTGTCCCAGTCGACTGTGACATATACTCGGCTATCCGAGCCATTGTTACCACCGACTGTACCGTTGTACTGAGAGAGTTGAACATAGTCTTCCCATGGTGCTGCAAACCAGTTACAAGACTTGGGTCCGCGGTGAAAGACGTCGATGTATCGGGATTGAGCTCCAAAGGGCTCGAGAGGAGGAAGTTCGAGGACGTTGGAGGACAAAGAGTGCCATTTACTGTCACCCATGATGGTGGCGTTTGATCCTTCAACGCCAAGACCGTATTGACCACCAAGAGATGGCCAGACATCCTGAACGAATCGGAGATCTGGGAGGGAGTTTCTCATGGGCTGCTGCCAGTAACCATCATAGCCCAAGTGAGTTTGATCCATGATGTGTGCCCACTTGCCATCAAGAACCTCGTTCCATCTCTGTGTCAGGTTGGAATCCTTGTACATGAGATCAAGAGACTTCCAGATGACATCGTTGGCCGAGTTTCGCTTCTGTCCAGCGTAAAGCTGATTTCTGGCACCGTAGATCTGGATCTTGTTGACAATCTCGCCACCAAGAACAGGGTGGAGGAGCATCTCGAAAAATGCAGGCTGGAATTCAGAGTCGAGCTTGTCATATACAGCCTGGGTGTCTTCTCTCAGAGTGGCCCACTGCTCCAGAATAGCTTCAGCCTCGTTGTAGTTGATGACTGAGTAGACCCATGGCTCCAACAACTCGAACTTGCGACGAGCAGCATACATGCCGTAGCGTGTCATGATACTTGTGATGGCTTCGACATGCTCACTGCCAAATTCTCGCTCAACCCATGCTTCAACCCACTTAGTAGTGCTAGTCTCCCATCGCTCAGTGTCGTAGGCGAGATCCATGAAATGGCTGATGGGGATTTCCTTGGGTTTGAGATCACCAACGTTGACGATCCAAATGCGACGGGCGTTTCTGTGATAAGCCAGAGTCATCTGCTCAGTTGTCTTCTCGAGTTGAATAGTGTTGATCCATTTGTAGTTTCTGGGGTCACCGACATAGTCGAAATGGTAGTAGACACCGGCACCACCAGAACGGTCAGTCTCGTTGGCAAGAGGCAATCGGCGGATGTTTCCCCAATTATCATCTGCCCATAGAAGAGTGATATCATCTGGGACCTCCAGGCCGCGCTCCTGGTAAGACTGAACTTCCTTGTACAGACACCACAATGAGGGAACATCGGTCAAGTTGTCAACCTTGAGACCCTTTTTAAGAATCTCGCGCTGGTTGTCGACAAGAGTCTCAAGCATGTCAACAATGCCGTCGATTCCAATGTTACCTTCGATGGCTGTGTCGCCAGTTCCTCTCATGGCCATGGTCCACATACTGTTTCGAGCATAGGGCTTGGCTCTCTCAACACCATAGCGGAAGTACTCATCGATGGTCTCGTTGTTCGTGTGGTACTGCCAGTCACCTTGATAGAAATTTCGGAATTCGTTCTGTGCTCGCATCATGGGCTCTGTGTGAGATCCACCAAGGACAATTTCGTAGGCATCAAGAAGTGGCTGGTTGAATGGGTCGTCGATGTAGACCATGCTGCCCCAGACGGTTGGCCAGAGGTAGTTGGCTCGCAGACGAAGCAGTAGCTCTGAAACGAGAGCGTAGAATTCATGGTTGTAGGGAGCAGCGTTGTTCCAAGTTGGCTTCCATCGAGAGCTGACAGAGTTAGCGAATGCTTTGCACAGTGTGACTTTGAACTTACCCGACCCAGCTGGATAGACCTGGCTGCTCGTCGTTGAGAAAGATACCTCGGTACTTGACTGAAGGTGACTTTTGAACCTTGGGCTTGGATGTAACATAAATCTCGTCCCGTTTACGCACAGGGACGTCGGCCCACCAGTACCATGGACTGACGCCGATCTGCTCGCTGACATCATAGATACCGTAAATGGTTCCACGAGGATCGCTACCTGCAATGACAAGCGCCTGGGCTGTTCCGTTGAGGGGATCCTTAACAAGTTGACTGACAAAGGACTCCCATTTGCCTTCAATCTTGCTGACATCGATCAAACCATCGTCGATGAGAGAGTCAATAAGCTTCGAATGGCCAATTGTACCGATAATGATGGCCGTGTTGGCTTCATCAGGGTCTGAGTATGCAGGACCAGAAAAGCTCTGCTCCTTGAGAGTGCGGTACTGCAACCCGTTAACTCTGAACATTCACGCGAAAGAGGTACTTACATATGTGTTGTTCTTTACATCGACAGGCTCAAAGGTATACTTGGCCGCAGAGGCGTCCTTCTTGCCATTGCTAAGTGTAAAGTTTGTGCCGGTGACACGTCCAAAATCGACGGCAAGGTCTCCAGCGGCACGAATTACTCCCCAGTATTCATCCTCGGAGACACGGATTTGGCCTTTACCTGCATCGCCACCAACAATCTGGAAGGCATCGTCGGAGCTGTTGAAAGAGACAATGGCCTGTTGGCCTAGACCTGATACCAATGGCACCAGGCCCAGCAACGTTAGCGATACTCGTGAGAGCTTCATCGCCTAAGAAGAAAGTTGGTCCGAGGTAAGGGAATCCAAGCCATTGACTATGGCCTTGGAGAGTGTCGATCAGCCATTCTTCTGTTATATACAACTGCCGGATAAATAGAACAAGTATCTTTCTAGGAATTTAGTTTAGGCATTATGGCATCGTTGATTTAAGTGGAACTCGTTCTACAATAAGTTGGGGTATGATCATCACAGAGTTGCATCAGCCCCACTGAGCCGGGTTCCTTATTAGCCACGAGACCGGTTGTTTTCATGCTTGAGTGATTAATCCGGGGCATTGACCAACCGGAAGCTTTGCAGGTATTTACCCACGATGATCAGGCCAGTCGGTAGTCTAGATGACGGTCAACGTTCAGTTGACTCGTCCCGATCATGACTACAGACGAGTCCCCGCTCCTGGGCACAGATACTTGATTCGTGGAAATGCAATAACGTGCTATCATGATGCTGCGGCCGAGGGAAAAGTCGTTTGCTTGACACTTGATACTGTATTAATTATGCCAGGTATATAGTGTTAGCCTGAGTCTCTCCACTCAAGGGTCGTTACTTGGCAAAGAGGGGAGTTGAACAATGGTCATAGAATTGTTATTTGAGCCTTTACTTACTAGCCCCGCAGTATGAAATAAGCTTTACATGACTGGTGTTTTCCACATTGAAGATTGTCTTTCAACAGTCTACTGGGTAACAACAACGTTAGCCCCCTAGTCTAAGTCTTAAGGTACAGAAATAAACAGCCTAAAGACTATGGTCCAAGTCGCCTAAAATGACATACTAGTTTCGTACCTTTTGCTCTCAGTAGCCAATTGATCTGCTACACTGAAATAGTTGCGAAGTGTTTACACTGAATACTCTTCATCCCAACCATCAGTTGCTTCAAAAGGCATTCGCATATGGCAACATTAAGTAAGAAACAGAACCAGAAATAAGTGAGCCGCAATAGTAAGGTCAACTTTGTGAAGTGTATTAAATAATCTGTATCCCTGAAGATTCCACCACTGAAGAAAGAACAAGCATCTAGTCTGGCAAATGTGGCCCAAAGACTAGACAACAGAATAATGTACATGAATGCTAATGCTGGACAATAGTCCGAGAATAGGAACCCAACCGATCAATGCTAAGAACAGTTATGCTCCACAATGCAATGCTATAGTACCATGAAAATCCAATGAAGAGGAAGATTTTACAGGACGAAAGCGAAACCAGCAATGGCAGCAGCCAGGCCGGCGAAGGACTTGGCAGCACCAGCGGTCACAACGGGAACCTCAGGCTTTCCAGTCTCGGGGTGCTCGGGTGTGACGGGAGCCGCAGGGTGCTCGGGCTTAGCAGGAGGAGCAGGGTGCTCGGGAGTGGCAGGAGGAGCGGGGTGCTCGGGCTTGGGGGCCACAGGCTTCATGGGAGTCTCGGGCTTCATGGGAGTCTCGGGCTTCATGGGAGTCTCGGGCTTCATGGGAGTCTCAGGCTTCATGGGGTGCTCGGGCTTCATGGGGTGCTCGGGCTTGGGCTCAGGGACAACAACAACAGGAGGCTTGCCAGGGACCATGGGCTTAGGAGGGCTGACGGGCTTGGGAGGGCTGACAGGAGGGTGGACAGGCTCGCACTCTCCGTGAGAGCACTTCTCGTAGCTGTAGCAGTCGTCCTTGCACTGGTCGAAGTAGTAGCGATCCTCCTCAACGTCACAGACAAACTTGCGAGCGTAGTCAACAGAGTAGTCGACCTGGCAGCTGGAGCCGTGGCAGGTGATCTTCTGGTTGCACTCCTCGTTCTTGTAGTCAGAGTAGTAGCAGCTGCCGTTCTTGCAGATCTTGAGCTTGTTCCAGGTATCGTCGTAACATTCGCGAGGCGCACAAAGGTCGTCCTCACAAACCACCTGCCACTTGGTGCAAGTAGGGCAGTGGACTTGAGGAGCACAGTAGTTACCGTAGCAGATGATGATGACACTGGTAGGGATGACAGGAAGAACAGTTGTAACAGTCTTGGTGGCAACCTCGCCGCTCTCAGTGAAGGTAACAGTGGCGGTGGTAGTGGAAGCAGGGAGAGTCTCGGTGATGAAGTCGGTGTTGACAACGGTCTCGGTCTCACCGGGGTTGACACCGATGGCGACGTAGATGGAGAGGAGAATGTTGATGTCAACGTTCTGGCGGCGCATGACTCGAGAGCCAGATGAGCGACCACCACAGTTGACTGAGTCATCACCTGGGCAGATGATATCACACTGACTGGTGCTGACAGAGGTGGAAGTCTCTAGGTTGAGATCGCTGCCACAGTAGCATCGATCCTCGAAAAGACCGAAAAAGTTGGAGCCAGCACATTCGTCGGCACACTTGTCGGCATCGTTATCTTCACCGGAGTAAACGAGAGAGAAGGTGGGGAAACCATTGTCAGAGAAGCAGCCGAGGAAGTTGAAGCCTGATGGGTTTCCGATGCCTCCAGCAGCAGTGCTGGTGGAAGCGGCGGAAGTCTCAGTGCCAGTGGTCTCAGTACCGATGGTAGCGGTGCCAGTAGCAGTCTCAGTCTCGAAAGCTGCGGTGGTGGTGTTGGCAAAGCGAGTGGTGGTGAATTGGGCGGCGGCCACATTGCCCATGGCCAGGGCGAGGATTTCAGTGTAGCGCATCTTGAAAGTCGAAGTCTTGAGAGCGAGTGATTGTATTAACGATTGTATTAAGCTCTGAAGAGAGTAGAGGAGCGAGTGAATGGAGAGTGAGAGAGTTGTTTGATGATGAGAATATTTTGATTTGGGGGGAATCAACTTCTCCTTATATGCGATTTCATCGTTCACCTTTTGCTACAGATTCCAAGTTTGCCCCTATCGCTCATTTGCGACAATTCCTAACATTTCGTTACCATTCTTAGTGCTCAAAGGCAGAGAGACTACGGAGATTGAGACATGAAGTTCCAGCAAGGGAAGCCAAGAATGTAGTTACTGACTCGACCTGTCTCACCCCACAGATAACAAGGGATAACCCCTAAGTCTACCCGGATTTTCGACCATCTGAGAAATTGAAGTGCCGTTCATCTTCTATTGTGAGATTAATCCGAATTCCAAGAATCGCGATAATGGTAGAATACCGGCTTTGTTCTGCGGCTATCGGCATTCTGGAGTAATTTGACTACGAGACACCTCAAACGACAATACCTTAGTCTTGCATTTATTTTTAAATTGCGAATCAATTACATACCAGCTGTAAAATGAACTCGAAAGTAAACAATCAGTCCCAAAACAAATCGATCGAATGTTGCCCGGGTTTCCACCGAAACAGACAATCTCATACCAGAGTATTGAAAATCCCTCATGAAGATCTGGCCTGGCTTACTTCAACAGTCGTAGGCGAAATGACCTCCTCGTCATGATCGAAAGTTTTGCCTGACACAGTACATGGAAAATCCTCAGTTGTTCCCTTCCAATCTCCAGATCCTTGTATCTCATATAGCAGTCTCATCTGTTGCAATGTAGCATCTCTCTCCCACCTTCTAGCTCTCAGTATCCCTCGCCCCAACCGAGTCTGGATCCAGGCCATGAGGAATTCAAGAATGAAGGAAAGTACTATGATGTACAAACCAAAACCGAATAGCAAGCCGAGACCGAGTATGGAAAAGTTCAAGGTTCCTTGAGTTTCCTTCGTCCTCTGATTGTAACACATGTTCTTGTAAGCAGCAGCCCATCCAGCGTCCGCCGATGCGTTATCCCACGGCTCTGTGATATTGACTGCTGTAGGCACCGAAGACCCAGCTGCATACTCCATCATATGGTACTGTAGGTTCGCAAGCGTGGTATTAAACAGAGCGCCCATCTCGATCTCCCACTGGTTTGATGGCAGTGGCTGACCAGAGATCCCCGCTACCTTTTCTTGGGCACGTAGAAAGCTTTGTGTTTGAGTCCATATGATGTGGTAGAACAGGCTCGATTCCCATAGCACCAGCCTGAGCCGTTGTGCAGTAACAATTTGTGCGACATTCAACTCCAATGAGTCTTCCATAGCACTTTCGACAAGCCTTTGACGATCTAGTAATTGGGTACATCGGTCGTTGTTAGGATTGCATAATTGATGCTGGTCGACACAAGCGATCGGACTGACCCAGCGATCGGGCAGATAGCCTACCGCACCTTGGGCGTTCATTGGGACTGAAGCAGCGAATACCGGATCGTCGTTCTTCTTGAGATGAACGACCGAATTAGGCGCGATAAGCATCAATGTTAGGTCTGTATCTGGCACTAGCAGCTCATCGACAGGTTGCCAGACACGGTTATAAGGATAGAAAAACGTCCAGGTTGAGTAGCCAATGTTGATATTCCGCCCAAATGTGTTGTAGGTGTGTGTATGATTAATCGTGCCGTTGAGGGTTCTACCATAAAGATATCTGATCAACACGTTGTCTGGCCAGCCCAAGGATTCCGCCTGTGAACCATTTATGTATTGGGCAAAGCCGTCGCCAGTATTCAGAGGAGAACAAATCGTTTCCCTCTTATACTTTAGCCTGTTCTTTGGTGGGTTGTTGAGTCCAAAGTCATGGTGTGTGTCAATCATGGCACTCTCCATCTTGATAGCAGGCGTATCAAGGCAGACCTTTCCCCCAAATGGGCATTCTGCTGATGAAGAGGTCCACTCCAACTTTCTGGTGGGCAGAATATTGCACATTGGGGAAGACGTGTTGCTGTAGCATTCTTTTGAATAGAGAGCGGCTCTCTGATTGTCAAATGTTGCTTTTTGATACTCCTCACTGGGTATCTGAAAGCCGCAGCTCGGACTGCGCAAAAGCCGATAGGCAGAAGCTGAGTCCGATATCTTTGAAGAAAACACAGCTAGAATGGCGAATCCCACAGAGTAGATAATGCAAAACAAAGCCAGCGGGATTGTTCTAGAGAATGAACATGCAGCTATTCCGCGCCAGTGCCAAGCTTGTTGGAGAAACAACCATGCGGCTGCTGGTGCAGACTTGACGTTGCGGAGAATGACTTGCCGCTGATAGTAAAGTCCATCATGTTTTCCACCAGCAGCTTTCAACTGGTGAGCGGTAAAAGCAACGATGAGCCAAAGCCTAATTGCAACGACTGTCACGAACGCTGCGATGAAAGCGAGGAGAAGGCTAGCATCTCTTGATGACAGAGTGAGGGTTGCTCCAAAAACTCTACCTCTTGACCAGTCAGTCCAAGCACCGGTATAAATCTCGAAAGACATGGTCGTATTATTGTGTTTATCTTGTAAGAGAAAATTGTAAGAATGTGTAATTGCCAAACTATCGATGAAACCCTTGAACAATTATAGAAACGTCGAGAGGAGACGGCCGCGGAGACGAAGAGAACGTGTGTTTGAGCCTTGTGAGCCTTGCGCCGAGTTAAACAGCGACGATAAAATTCCCTTACATAACAAGACTGAAGTCGGTGCAACATAATTGGGTTGGCGTTGAAAGCTGAAAGAGGTGTACGCCATGTTCTGTAACTATCGGTCTTGGCACATTGTTGGTCGCTATGAACTAGCTACTTCACTTCTGCGAACACCTCCAATGCATCATGTAGGTTGCCAAAAATGCCTTGATGCCAAGATGTAAGCTGCTTCCACTCGTCCTCCGGAAAAGTAACATGCATCATCCGCAGCCACGCGCCGACAATCATGTCCGCGTAGGTAACCTTTGACCCAAGTAGGAAGGGTCCGCTGCTGTCCCTTGAAAAGAGCACTGCCAGATCACCCAACATGTTTTTGAGACACTCTAGTAACTTGACACGCCCTTCATCACTGAGCGCAAAGTCTTCCCATCCAGAAACTCCAGCTCGTCGCACAAACTCAGCCTTGGTCTCCTGTTCTGTAGCGGGGTTGAACGGCATGCCCTGGACCCCAAGCTGAAGATGAGCAGTAAATGCTGCGTCAATGTTCATGTTGAACTTGGCATAATCGGGAAACTCCTTGTTGCTGCAATCCGACAAGGGTATGAGGATATAGGGCTGCTCGTAGTCAAAGTCAAGCTTTTGAGCCGGGAACAAATCACCCCCGCCCGAATATGTTTTGTTGAGGTATAGCGCAATATCGAATGAGTCCCCCAATAGGGCACCGGTGGTAGGGTCTTGCATGATGGGCAAGGTATAAAAGTCTTTGCCGTCAGCGAATTTGCGTCCTGCTGGTACATTGAGGCCGATACGCGTTTTTGCTATGTCCGGGAGAGCTACCCATGTTGTTGAGTACGGAACACCCTTGCAGTTGAGTGCAAACCTGGCTTTCCAAGGGTTTGGGGCGTGGGCATTCTTCTCGACTGGGGGACGAGGTGCAATGTCATAAAAGGTGATCTTGTTTGACTCCATGATGGATTGAGAATGTCAAAGATGGATATTGAAGAGAACTGATGTTTTGTAGAGGCATGCGTTGTGTAAAATGAGCTTGTGTCAGACTCGGAGCCAGAGAAGACGGTGTACGTACTGACAGATAGACCAAAATAACTAAGACACTTTGTGTACGGCTTACGCAGTTTCTTGTCTATGTATTTTCTACTTCCCCTCTCGTTTCCAAAGTTGATACTTGGCCCAATTAGGGTAGCTCGTCTGCGGTTATTGTTACTTGGCAGTGGATACTTCAGAAACTCATATGACGAAGCACATGTGCACTGTAAAATGATAAATCACTGGATTGTTGACGAGGCGTTTTGACAGCCTTGGAGTTGGCAATTAGGTCAACCTGGAACATCAATAATCATGCGTTCGTTGCCCAACTGGAAAGCCAAGATGGAAAAGACATGCCGCTTGCCAAGAGCCCTACCAGAGACTATGAGATCCACAGTCATGATTGAATAGCTTTCATTCGTGTTCTCGTGTTAACTCTTTGACCCGCAACGCAGGGACCATGAGTTGATCATGGCCCTTAGCCGCCTCAGGGTATGTATCAGAAGACTTGGCTGTTGAATGCATAAGAGTCGAAATTAGAAGGTCAGCTTATGCTACTTGGACTAGGCTTCTTAGACTACTTATTTTTGTACCCTAGGACTTAGAAGAGGTCAAGATGACAGGTTCATTGCTTCTAAGTCTGTCTTGGCGCATAGTATAAAATTTCAGTCTTAGCTTTTTCCTCCTCATCCGACATTCTCTTCCAACACATTCACTTCACGATATTTCTTACAATGACAACTGAATTCCCTCTGAGTCGTTACAGGGCTGGTGGCGGCCACCCAAGCGGTCAACGCAATGGCATCGAAGAGACTCTGGAGGAGTCCTTCCTAAGCCACTATACCCAGTTGTTCAACAAATACGCTGGAGCTGATGGGAAATGGCGTCGTGACCAGATCGGCATTTTCATGCACCACATTCAGGCTGAAAACCCTAATGGTCTGGCTGCCTACCTAACCGACAATGAAGAACTGAATCTACATGAACTGATTAAGTATCTTACATCACCATGCGGCAATATCCTAGAGATGGCAGCCCCTCAAGACTTGTCCTGGCCACTCAACAACTACTTCATCAGTTCAAGCCACAACACTTACCTCACCGGCAACCAGCTTTCCAGCGACTCAAGCGCTGAAGCATACAAGGATGCGCTACTACGAGGCTGTCGATGCATCGAGATTGATGTCTGGGACGGCGAAGAGAAGTGGAAACCAGACTTTGCAAACGACGACGAAGATGACGAGGGAAACAACCGTGAAGTCAGTGTCGAAAACAAGAAGATCGGGCTGAGAGAGCGAGCTTTCATCAAGCTTGGCCGGTGGGCAATGAACAAATTCGATCCTGTGGATCCAGACGGCAGAACCTTTGATGACAGGCTCGGAGACTGTATCCACGCAGAGCCACGAGTCCTTCACGGTTTCACTATGACCAAAGAGGTTTCCTTCCGCGATGTCTGCGAAACTGTCCGAGAATACGCATTCACTACCTCTGAACTACCACTCATCGTCAGCCTGGAAGTACACTGCAGTGCGCTACAACAAAACACTATGGTTGACATTATGAAGGAAACGTGGAGTGAATATCTCCTCGACGAACCCGAATGCGACCCTGCACATTTACCTTCCCCTCATGATCTGAGAAAGAAGATTCTCATCAAGGTCAAATACGTCCCCGAAGACAAATCTGAGAGTGACGCATCTGATGACGGGAGTCTGCTCGAAGTCGTTACAGAAGGGAACGAAAAGAAGACGAAGAAGGTCAAGGCACCCAAGATCACGTCACGTCTAAGCCGTTTGGGAATCCATACGCGTGGTATCAGCTTCAAGTCGCTCGATGAACCTGAGGCTACCATGCCAAACCACATCTTTTCACTTTCGGAGGATGCAGCATCTGCAATTCAGAGACGACTACCCAAGGCCCTTTTCTCCCACAATAGACGCTACCTGATGCGTACCTACCCACATGGTATGCGCGTTGATTCATCCAATTACGACCCCGTTCTATTCTGGCGAGCAGGTGTACAGGTGGTTGCCCTTAACTGGCAATCCTGGGACGTAGGCATGATCTTGAATGAGGGCATGTTTATGGGCTCGGATGGCTATATCCTGAAGCCGAAGGGATACTGCCACGATGACCATTCAAACGACGACAATGTCTCCATACCTAGCAAGACATTGGAGAGACTCGCCATCACAGTGGTAGCGGCCCAGAATCTCCCCTTGTTAAAAAGCACTGACGACCCCGCCAAATTCATTCCTTACGTCAAAATCGGCTTTCACACAGAGCCAAATGCCTTCTCGGCTATGACAGAAGAAGACCAGAGTCCGGAGAAGATGAAGCAGGTTGGCTACAGTGGACAGACATCGAAAAGCAAGGGAACAAGCCCAAGTTTCAACGAGGAAACGATCGAATTTCTCAACGTTCATGGTGTTGTCCCTGAATTGTCCTTCCTCTCATTCAGAGTCATGAATGATGTTCCAGGCCCAGACGTTATGGCTGCATGGGCGTGTGTGCGTCTGGATCGACTTAGACTTGGTTACCGATTTCTTAGACTACTGGATAAGGATGGCATGCCCAGCAAAGGTATCCTTCTGGTAAAGGTGACGATGAGGGAGGCTTCGACAACCTAGAATCAGCTACCGAGTTAGGCATCAATCCTAGATTATTGCCAATAATACATTTTCTAATAAATAATCGCTCATATGTGATTTGTGTATTGCCTGGATATCCTCTTTGCATAATTTGCTCTAACATTGTATGCGACAAACGACACTGTTACCAGTAATCTTAGCAAAGGCTTGGAATGGATGCAATGTACGAGGCTCAATTTTATGAACATACAGAAATGTGATATATGACACATGGAATACTGTGGTAAACTATCTATATACAAATGAGGATTCGCTTTGAAATACTCAGACGAATGATTATGATGAAAATAAGCCCTGCTAGTGACATGCAGCCAGCATAGTACGCAGCTGGCCTGAAAGTTGAAACATCCTCATCACCACTGCTTCCCGCCAGTGAATAGATACCGGAAGCTATCGGAGTGCCCTGGAATAATTAGCATGATTGGTATAGTGTTAATGAGCTTCGAGTTGACCACACTTACGAAAAAGAAGCCAAAGAACCAGGTGGTCCAAACAATAGGTAGGATACCAAGCGTATTCTCAGGCCCCATTGTTGCACCTAGCATCGGCGGTACGAGACTGAAGAATGCGCCACATCCAATGCCATTGAAGATGAGAAACACCGAGAAGATTCCAACGCTCGATGCAAGAGGCCAGACAACCAAGGAGCTGAGGCCAATGAAGAGAAGGCAGGCAATCAGACTATTGAGTGGTCCAAGAAGATGGTCGGCTGTATAGCCCCCCAAGACTCTCCCAATAGTCGAAGCGAGATTCCAAGCTGCGAGTATCACAATTGCGATCTGGTTAGAGTAACCCATCGACCTCGAAAAGATTGGGATGAAGTATGGTGGGATGAATAGCGGGAAGCATGACAAGGCTGTTCCGCCAATGATGAGAAGGAACCGAGGTTCTTTGAAGCGATACCTAAATAAGATGTCAGTTACCGGTTCTTTATTTATGGATTCTTATTAGAAACTCACCATTGTAGCTTCAATCCGGCGTTCAAAGATCCCGTAGGTTGTTGGATGAAATAAGATGCTGGTAAGCATACCCCCCAGAGCATGAAGCCAAGAATGCGGAATGTCCATTCCACATCTACTTGCTTCACAAGAAGATTAGTTGCTATGCTCATGATAGCAGCACCAAGACTTCCTCCTCCGAACACGATGCCCATGGCCAGGCCTCGGTGTCTCTTGAACCATCGCAGAGGTGCAGTTGAGCAGGCCTAAAACTGTGTCAGAAAAGGCTTAAGAAGGACAAAGACGGGTCGAACTTACGAAGATGGAGAGACCGCCTCCAATTCCGAATATCACACCATGGAAGACAAAAAGGGCCCCAACATGTTTTGTTGTCCAGCTCGCAAGGAACTCGCCCAATCCCATCAACAGCCCACCGGCAAAGGCTGTCTTTTGATAGCCAAGCTTGCGGACTGCCATGCCGGAGAGAATGCTAAGTGAAATCATAAACGATGTTGCCAATGATCCAACAAACGTCAAGGTTGTCAGACTAGCTCCAGTCACCTCGACAAGTCTAACTTGCATGATGCCCCATGAATATACGACGCCGAGATAGACAAAGAGAGAGCAGGCTGCTGCTACTACTGCTATCCATCCTTTGGGATCATCGAACTCAAAAGGAGGCGGTATCGCACTTGGCGAGTGACAGTCAGGCTGTGAGTGGTCGGTGTCATCGCCCTTCTCATTGTCGGACGAGCTTGATGGGTCGAAGTTATTGGCGACCGGATTCGCCATTTGAGCCGTCATTTTATAATACCCGTCTGGATGCTTATCAAAAATGACCGAACAAAAAGGTCTTTGTGAATCAAATAATGTTAGAAGGAAAGGTCGAGAAACAGTTGGGTTAAATATTTGACCTAGCATCTACCATCGGATTACAGAACTACATAACCGACAGCAAAGCCGACGCCCTTGACAAATAATCCCAGCTTAGTGGATCATATAGCACGATAATTTTTGTCATGGGAATGTTGAAGCTGGGCGATGGCCCGGTATAAGTCGGCTCGTCGGTCTTCGGTTTGAAAATTCATCATTCCCGAGTTCCGATGAGTCCCATCGGTTTTCGGTTTTCAGCTCTTATAAATGAACCTTGATGCTTCGACCAGATGATACGAAAATCTTCAAATAGGATAACGAATCACATATAATCAGTATTCTGTTTATTAATTTATCCTTTATATCCGATATTCTTTACACATCTTTTAATTATGGCACCATCAACGATTGACGACCTCTCTGATGTCCCCTGTTACCAGCCCTCCGCACCAGTCAAGCCCATCCACCGTGAAGGCGCTTTGATGCACAGATCCCTTGTGCAACACCCGTATATGGTCGAGTCTGCACAAGGTATTGAGCTGAAGCTTTCCAGCGGTCAAACAATCATCGATGGTTGTGGTGGCGCAGCGGTAGCTCTCATCGGCCACGGACGGGAAGAAGTCATCCAAGCCATTACCGACCAAGCCCGCAAAGTCAGCTACGTCCATACACAATCTTACACCACTGCACCTGCAGAAGAGCTTGCCGATATTCTCTTACAAGGCAACCCCTATGGCCTGGAAAAGGCATTCTTTGTCGGCAGTGGTAGCGAAGCGGTTGAGTCAGCACTCAAACTTGCACGTCAGTACCATTACGAAAAGGGTGATATTGAGAAAGTACACATTATCTCCAGACGTCAGTGCTATCACGGAAACACAATGGCTACCATGTCCATCTCTACAAACATTGCTCGACGAGCTCCTTACCATGGCTTCCTCTACCCTAATGTCTCTCATGTCTCTCCTGCCTTTGCCTATCATTACAAAGACAGCTCCGAAAGCGAAGATCAGTTTACTGCTCGATTACTAGTTGAGCTCGAAGAAGAATTTCTACGAGTGGGACCTCAAAAGGTCGCTGCATTTATCGCTGAGACAGTAGTTGGCGCCACATCTGGTTGTGTTGCTGCTCCTGCCGGCTACTTCAAAGGCGTCAGAGCGCTATGCGACAAGTATGACATCGTCATGATTCTCGATGAGATTATGTGTGGTATCGGCCGCACGGGTACTTTCTTTGCATTTGAGCAAGAAGGAGTTGTACCCGATATCACGACGGTTGCCAAGGGCCTTGGAGGTGGTTACGCTGCCATTGCTGGCGTTCTCATCCACAAACGAGTTGTTGACGTTCTGAGACAAGGATCAGCCGCTTTCAATCACGGACATACTTATCAGGCGCATCCCATCTCGTGTGCCGCGGCATTGGCCGTGCAAAAGATTGTCCGACGCGATAACCTTGTTGAGCGGTGTGCTAAGATGGGGCTCGTTCTTGAAAGAATGCTCAGAGAAGATCTTAGCGGGTGCAGGTCAGTTGGAGACATCAGAGGTCGAGGCTTATTTTGGGGAGTTGAATTTGTGAAGGACCAGCAATCAAAACGCCCATTTGATCCTACAGCCAAGTTCGGCTTGCTGGTGCAACAACTGGCTTTTAGGAAGGGTGTCGCTCTGTACCCAGGTGGTGCAACTATAGATGGCGTCAACGGAGACCACATTTTACTCGCACCACCATTTACAGTAACAGAGGATCAGTTGAGGATCATCTCTCAGACATTGAAACAGGCAGTGGAGGCGGCGGAAGGAACAGTCTTCTTTGATTAACGTTTACGCTCAATTGTCAATACTCGTTCCGCATTTTAGACATCTTAAGAAATTACAAATAGAACAATTCGAACCATTAAACATCATGTGACAGAATGTAGCTACGATTGGACTGCACCATGAATTAAAATATCAACACTCAGACTCGACATAATTCTTTGCTAAACCATTTAAAGCATTATCTTATCCGACAAATAGTCTCAAATCGTGTACCGAAAGAAGGTTGCGTTATCACCTTTCTCCCGCTCGGCATGCTTCTCCGCTTCAGTATACAAACTGGGATCCTTGTGTGTCGCGTCCCTGCGAGCGTTTTCGCGGCGCAAGTAAATAGTCATCCAGATAGACAAACATAGTGCCATGATCTGGAGGCCAAGAAGGGTACCAAAGCCTGGGAAATATCTTGGAGCATCCTTTGCCAGGAACAGATAAGCTGCAATCACACCACCAATGTTGCCGCAGCTCACATTCATCGCGATACCAACACCGCGCTTGAGCGATCCGCCGATATTGTTGCTATTCCAGGCAATTCCCTGTGGCACACACGGGAATGTGCCTGAAGCGAGGAGGAAACAGCCGAAGTACCTGACACCAGGGTGCTCAACAGCCATAAGAAGAATAAGTCCAAGCGCACTGGTGACGAGTCAGCAGGTAATTATTAGAGAGACTCCAAGATACTTACGACATGGAAATGAAGATGATCATAAAGACCCCCCTCTGCTGTATCTTATCAGCCCACCATCCAGCTGCAACACAGATAACACAGGCCACCAGATAAGGAGGAGTGCTCATCAGCTGAGCGGTCGTACTGGAGTAACCCAGATCGCGAATGATGGTAGGAAGAAACAGAGAGTATGCGTAGACTGCAGTAAAGGTACCAGCTGCAATAAGCATATGTACCCAGATCTTCCAGTCGCGAAAGGCATCCCGCGCGTATCTCATCTCGAACTCCTCAGCCAATCCTGATCGATCGAGTTGCAGTCGCTCTTGAATGTGCTTTCGCTCTTCTTCGGTTATAAACTTCGCTCGATCGGGGTAGTCAGACATGAGCTTGAATGATGCGAGTGCTATAAATATTCTCGTCAGTACTGTGCAACATAAGGAAATTGCTTTGAACACCTACCAACTGCAACTGTAAGAAGGCCCTCAATGATGAAGATCCATTGCCAACCAGCTAATCCCGCCTCGCCACGCAGCTCCATTATGCCACGCGCAAGAAAACCGCCAAATACACCTGCAGCAGTAGCAGCAGAAAAGAAGATGGCCATACGAAAGCCGCATTCGTGGCGACGATACCACATAGTAATACTGCGATTGTGAGCTGTGTGTCGGATCGGAAGATCAAGAAAACATACTAGTAGGCAATTCCTGGGAACAGGCCACCCTCAGTCAGACCGAGAAAGCCTCGTGCTACCATCAAACCAGGATAACTCTGAACGATTCCCATTAATGTACAACATATGCCCCAAGCCACCATCATGGAGGGGATCCAAATCCAAGGTCGGAACCTCTTCATGGCCATGTTTGAAGGGATTTCAGCGATGATGTAGAAAGGGAAGAAGATGACCAGTGCATGATTGTACATAAGACCTGTCATGCCGAGGTCGAGCTCAAGGGTATCAAGACGAGCATTGCCAATATTTGTTCGGTCGAGGAAGGACAGTAGGTAGAGGATAGAGACAAAGGGGATAATGGACCAATCAATCTTGCGTATCAGTCTGTTGGTATCTGCTTCGCTCCAGCCTGCACTTTCTGCAGAATGGACCTTGTCAACATGTTCAGCCATGTTGACGCTTGCTTTGTCGTTGTCCGCGGAAGCTTCCATCGTGGAGGTCATGTTCAGATGCGTTACTAGACGGAGGAATGTAATGGGAACTTTGCGAAAGAACGTCGGAGCATCGGCACAAGGATTTTGTTCTTGAAGTAAGTTTTAAGTCTGTTTTATAGTACTTGCAGTGCGAACGAGCAGAGCTCAACACGTGGCTATGGTCGTACTGCATCTAACCAACTTGGCTTGATCTGCAGGGGATCAATCTTGTTTCCATGACTCGCTGACTCGTACATGGCCAGAGACTGACTAGCATTCTGGAGTAGTCTGGGGAAACAAGGATCTTGATTCGATGTCGAAATTCACTTTTATTTAAACAGTTAAGCTTAAACTCGACTTGCATCTTCCCCGCGAACTACTACCCAAAGTGAGGATGTAGCCACGGCCCGAACACGGTCCGAGGGCCGAAGACATAGCCGTGCCTGATATTGGCACAGCTATTCGTTACTGAAAGTTTGTTGCACAAATGCCGAGGACCCATCCACAGCACATGTAGTGCTTGTCTATCATTTCTTATTGTAGTAACCAGCCAGCATCGCTACGTACACGTAAGTAGCGCTAATGAACAGTATTCCGTGTGCGGAACTGATCACAATCAGTAGTGTACTTGGGCGCTCTAGTGGCTAGCAGAAACGTTGGCCTCTCAGGTATTAGGGAATAAAAATAAGTAGTAGTCCAAGACGCCTAATCTAAGTAGCATAAACTAGCCTAATAATTTTGTCTCTTATGTTCTTAGCGGTCAGTTGTTCCGATACCGTGAGGGCGCTACATTTAATAGGCACAGTTCATGACTAACGACCTATTCACACTTCCTGTTGTGTTCCGCTACTGATACCGTACTGTTAGGAGCATCCATCTTGGATGACTCGCCGCCTTACGGTACTTAGACAAAAGTCGAACACTAGTTTTGCACTGTTCCTGAACCTGGAAGGCCGTGAATAGAGTTAGCGTAAAGATTTTCCTGTTCTAATCGGCGAAAGACACAGTGAACACAAATCGTAGCGAAGTTAGGTTGTGCAACAAACGGTTTTAGATAGACTGTCACATTCTTTTTTTTTTTTTGGCACCGTAGTATCGTCTATCATTTCCATAATCTCAGGGTTTGTATGCATTATATGTAAAGCCAAACTACCATGCGATTTTCGTATATTGCCAAGGTCCATAACGCCAATTACACTTACTTTTGTCTCTTAAAATATCACCAGCCTGCATATACCACACCTTCATAAGGCTGAAGTAACACTCCTTCCTTACTAAATTCATTTGCGTTCTTTCCAATCAACTTCCTACCCCATGATCCAGTCTTCACCTCGACCTTTTGTTCCTTGTCCGAGAAGTTCAATAGAACAAGCGCTGATTTCCCATCGAATCCAGTCATGGTGTATGCAAAGATATCTTCGCTGTCCTCGTAGTCAGGTAAGTTGGCGAATCGTCCGTAGACAAAGACGTCTTTTTCCTTCTCTCGAAGCTCTAGGACCTCCCTCCAGAATGCCAACACACTGTCTGTGTCATTCTCCTGTTGCGCGACATTCCACTCCTTGAAGTCGTCGTTCACGCGCATCCAAGGCTGATCACCCTCCGAGAAGCCGGCGTTCTTATCGGCTGTCCACTGCATGGGTAATCTTCCATTATCACGGGCTTTGAGTCTCATCTCCCTCATGATATCGGACATGTCGGCGTTCGGGCCTCTTTTCTCCAATTGGGTGTTGTAATAATTCAGTCCTTCGACATCAATGTAATCCTCAATCTTCCATGACTCTGGAACATTGGCCATACCGATCTCTTGACCTTGTAAAAGAAACAGTGTTCCACTCAAGGTACTGAGATAGATGGCCAGCATCTTGGCCGCCTCCTTGCGGAACTGGGGTAGATCTGATCCATATCGTGACAGAGAACGGCCTGAATCGTGGTTGTCCATGTATATCGTGTTCCACCCATCGAACTTGGGCATAGCCCCTTGCCAGCGACTAGTGATTGTCTTGAGCTTTGACAGACGAAAGTCATCTCTTTCGTACTTGTGGTTGGCTCCGAAATCCATGTCGACGATGTCTCCCGTAAACAACATGTTTAACTCATGGCGTTCCTTTGCCACGTAACTGGCAACGCTGGCCTCGTCTTTTGTGAAGCCGAGTTCTCCAACAGTCATGCAGTCATATTTGTCGATAACCTCCTCCCGTATTTCTCGGATGTACTCGTGCATCCGGGGTCCGCTGGCAAAGTACTTATCTCCTGGCTGGAACTCTGAGTCAGGCCGTGTGATGGGCGCGTCAGGAAGGTCGGGGTGCTTGGACATGAGGTTCATCGAGTCGATGCGGAAGCCATCAGCGCCCTTGTCGAGCCAGAACTTCATGTCAGAATATGTTGCTTGACGCATGTCTTCATTGGCCCAGTTCAGATCAGGCTGCTCGGGTAGAAAGAGGGACAAGTAGTATTGACTTGTCGTTTCGTCGTATGTCCAAGCACTGCCGCCGAAGATGGATGACCAGTTGTTGGGTGGTTTGCGATTGCCATCTGCGTCGAACTTGGGGTCGCGCCAGAAATACCAATCTCTCTTTGAGGATGTTTTTGATGATCGTGACTCTCTGAACCACTCATGCTCATGACTGGTGTGGTTTACCACGAGATCGAGTAGTATCTTGATGTCTCGCTCATGGCATCCCTTGATGAGAGCCTCGACATCTTGGATGGATCCATAAGGACGATGGATGTCGCGATAGTCTGAAATATCGTAACCCATATCATGTTGAGGACTCTTGAAGATTGGGGACAGCCATATGGCCGTGGCTCCGACTGAGCGGATGTAGTCAAGCTTTGAGATGATGCCAGGCAAGTCACCAAGCCCATCAGCATTTGAGTCAAGGAAGCTTGCTGGGTAGATTTGGTAAACAACGGCTTCTTTCCACCATTGTCGGTCTGGGGGGCTGTTGTCTAACATGATGACTTGTATGAAAATGAGGAGTAGCGTGATGGTAAGGGATGAGTTATGCCGGTCATACTTTCAGCCTCTTTTTGTGTTTCTTATACCCTTTGCCGGTCCGATAAATGCTTATGGCCGTTGCAGATGCGGGGGAATGGACTTGTCGGCCGATGCCATGATCTAAAGATCTAGCCCATGTTAATCCCGGTTGAATATTGGTTATGGAGTTCGGCCGGCTGGATTTCTGAAGGGTGAATTATCATTCGTCGATGGTTGTTACCCCAGAGGCGATCAATATCGGTCCGACAACTGCATCGAGCTTGTCTTGAAAGGGTCACTTCATCAGAGATCTGACTACCAATAGGAATTCAGCCATTCGATTCATGGCCCCTCTTCTTTTTCTTCCATCTGACTCTCAGGTGGTGGTGCCATGCCCTCAGGTTGTGAAACATATTGGCCACTAGAACCATGAGAGACGAAATTAGTAGGTCAGCTTATGCCACTTAGACCAGGCTTCTTAGACTTCTTATTTTTGTACCCTAAGATTTAGGAGGCCAATTTTCTGCATGATCACACGATACAACAGGTTGTTTGTCGGCTCCGACAGGGTGAATTCTCTACTGAGATCCCCATGGGGCTAATCCTAGTACCAAAATCGACGACCGGTTTCTGGGGAAGGATACTCAATACTGTGCTTCTCCAATTGATATAAATCTCGAGATGAATCCCTTCAAAATTATCCTCACCAGCTTCATCTCCAACATCATCTCAACTTCGCCACATCCATCATCACATCTTCTTTTGCAAAATGTCGGCCAAGATTGAGGCTCTCGCTACTGTCTCTGACCATGTCGAAAAGGCAGCGGTCGTTGATCCAGTCGGGGTTCAAAAGGCTATTGACGCCCAAGACCTTACTCCCAAGCAACAATACCAACGCCTCTGGGCGAACCTCAAGAAGGACAAACGCTATGTCTTTTGGTCCCTCTACATCATGTCCCTCGTCTTTGGATGGGGATATGATCAAGGTCTCTCAGGTGTAGCGATCGCCTTTCCCGAGTTTCGCAAAGTCTATGGCGAATACTACGAAGTCGGCGACCAATACGTCATCCCAGCCCTGTGGCAATCTCTTTGGAACGCAGCTAGCACCATCGGTCAGATCTTTGGTGCTTTCCTTGCTGGACAGTTCGCAGATTGGGTTGGCCGAAAGGCTGTTCTTTGGACTGCTGTCGCTTTGTCCATTGCTGCCTCTTTCGCCCTCGTCTTTGCACCCAGCCTGCCCGTCCTTTTCGTCTCCAAGCTCTTGCTTGGCCTTTCGGTCGGCCTTTCCACTGTCACTCCTCCTCTTTATGTCACCGAGAACGCACCAGCTGCTCTCCGAAGCTCCCTCAGCTCTCTCACCAACGTTATCATTGTCCTCGGATTCTTCCTCTCATCCATCACTGGTTGGGGCGCCTCCAAGATTTCCGGCGAGTGGAGCTTCAGACTTGCCTTTGTGATGACATTCCTTGTACCAACACTGTTCGCTATCGGTCTCCCTTTCCTGCCCGAATCCCCTATCTGGTACGTCAAGAAGGGTCGAGACGAGGATGCACGAAAGGCTATCATCAAGCTTTACGGTGATTCAATTGACGTGGAGGAAAGACTCAACTTCATCAAGTCAGAACTGGAAGTCGCCGCTGGCGAGGCCTCGATGGCGAAGCAAACCAGCTGGAGGGCTATCTTCTCCAAAGAGCACCGATCCAGAACTCTCGTTGCCGTTATGGGACTGCAATCACAGAACTTCTCTGGTGGTTACTTTGCGAGTAAGTCATCAGACACATACAAGCGCCAGGTGCAGACACTAACTTCTCCAGACACATACCAGACCTACTATTTCGAGCTCATCGGTCAAGCCGATCCCTTCGGTCTTACTGCCATTTCTTCGACACTCCAATTCCTCTCCAACTGCGTTGCCGTTACCGTATCCGATGTCCTCCCTCGCCGAAAGTCTCTGGTTGGAGGCGGTACACTCCTTTGCTGTTGGTCCATTATCATCGCTGGAGCCTCGATGGCTAGTAAAACCAACCATGCCGCCAATACTGCACTTCTCGCATTCATGATTACATGGTCAATGCTTTACACCGCCACTGTTGGTTGCTACGGTTGGGCTGTCGCCCAGGAGACTGCCTCCCAGGCCACCCGTCCCAAGACTATTGCTTTCAGTCTTGTGTGCCAGCAGCTTACAGCCCTTATGCTGTCCTCTGTGTTCCCATACTTCATCAACCCTGATCAGCTGAACTGGGGCGGAAAGGTCATGTTTCTGTTTGTCGGAGCTGAAGTCTTCATTCTTGCTGCTTTGTTTTGGTTCCAGCCTGAGACCAAGAACAGGACTTACCATGATATCGACTGTCTGTATGCTAGTGGTGTTCCTCCTAGAAAGTTCTCCGAGTTTGTGGTCAACAACGGCGCTGTCGTTCAGAGGCCTCAAGCTTAAGAGTGGCATCGAGGATTGGTTTTAGAATCTACACACGTTGAGATTGGACAATGATAGTGTATGGGAGACCAAGTATCTAGTTTAGGAGTCCTTTAAAATTATTTTACAGTTTCAAAAATGTCATCAAACTGCACGACTTTAAGAGAACCCAGTCTCAATGTCCCATTTCCTTCTTATACCCAGTGAATGATCATGTGGATCAGTGGCGTTGGAGCTGCAGCACTAAGACGTTCTCATCCGTAGCTGAATTTCTCTTCTCCGCATTATATAAAGGCAGTTCCCCACAAACCTCAAACCTTGTTTGACGCAATCTCAATCCTGTTTTACTCAACAATGTCTGCTCCCTCAACTCCCAGTCCATCTCAAAGGCCTTTTAAAGTCCGGCAAGCTTGTGACCCTTGTCACCGACGGAAAGTTCGATGCAATGGCAGTAATCCGTGCGTTAATTGTCAAACCTCGGGGCTGGGATGTACGTACTTGGCTGTGCACAAAAAGACCGGACCTCAAGGGCCGCGAAAAGGGCGAAGGCCTAAAAGGCCTGGAGAGTCGATGCTCCAGATCTCGTGTCCTCTTCCAAATACCGCCTCGAATAATGAATGGGCTTTCTCAGCAGTAGAGAGCCCTACAACAATACCAGATACGGATGACTTCTATCCATCGCCACAAATTACTGAATCTGTTGTCGAATGGTGTTTGGATGCCTACTTTAAACACAAATACCCGCTCACGCCTATTCTGGACCGCCGGCAACTTGAAGAAAATAGAGCTTCAGCTGAGAATTACAGTTTGATCTCAGCCTGTTGCGCTATTATAGCACTTTCTCCAGAGATACTGCCGCCATCGCCTGCTCAGAATGATATCACCCTTCCATCTGCCGACTTTCTGATATCGGAGACTCTTCGCTCAAGGAGACATTGCAAGGCTGTGGAACATCCATCATTAATTCATGTTCAAACTTCATTCTTTCTTTATGCGGCTTTCTTCTCCATGGACAAGGACAATCAGGCATGGTACTACCTGCAAGAGGCTATCACAATGCTACAGACCCTGCGACTACACGAAGAAGTCACATATGATGATTTTCTTGACCCAATTCTTTCTATCTATGCTCGACGAACGTTCTGGGTTCTTTTTATTACTGAAAGAGCATATGGATTGCAAAGGAATCGCCCCATCCGATTGCAAGAAACCTTGGAGCTCCCAGCTATTGATCCACTATCACAAGACGCCGAAATACTCCTTGGCTTCCACGATCTGATCTCTTTGTTTAGTCCCTTTGATTCCAACTTCATTACAAACTGGAACCAGATGACTCCATCAACTCCGAATGATTCAGCTCGTTTGTCGCATCTCCAAGGTCTTCTTAAATATTCATTGCCAAATTTGTCAAATCACTCCCAGGTTCAACAAGCAGATCTTCTCATCTCCCGCCAATGGCTCAAAACAGTGGTATGGAAACTTTGTGCTTCGAAACAAATATTATCTACAGCAAGCAGCGACAATGCCATGTCACTACATTACCCTGCCAGCATTGCGCGTGATATTGTTCTCATTTCGCAGCTGGTGCCGACTCAAGCTTTTGAAGCCAATGGTATCGGGATTCTCGAGAAGGTATTCGATGTAGGATGTTCCCTCGCAGACCTCATGTTATTGGTACCGCCGGAATTCCAAGCTTCGGCTATGGACGTTGGTGCGATTGACACGCTGGTAGAGATGGTGAGAATAGTGGGATCAAGATTCGGAGGGAGTTATCGACACCTGAACATACTTGTCGACAAAGCCAGTGGGTGTTTTCTACGGAATATAGACAGAAGCTTGCCCTTGCCATCGAGTGTTGATAGTGGAGAGGAGCAGGAGGATACATGGTCGACCACGTCTCCCTGAAGACACACAAAGGTGATGAAGATTGAACTAATAACATTGTACTTACATGAGCTACCCGTGTTGTAGGAGGGGAATTAAGAATGGATCTGACTTAAAGGGATATGGAAGGAATTATATTATAGAGTGACTAATAACGCCCTGATCGGCACGATACGTCTGTACAAAATCACATCCGTTTTGTGGCCGAAAGAGGCAATAAGCGGGCCCTTGTACCTCGAGAAGTTCACAGTGACTTTTAGCAGCTTGACTATTATACCGATTTTGCAGAGGTCCCTTTTTAGGCCGCCTACCTAGCTATAAGACAAAGGTACTTATATCCGCATATAAAAATGCACCAAATAACCCTAATTTTGCCGTATATTCGTCTACTCTCAGAGAGTGGCTAAACGTCCGGTAATAATTTGCGAAGCTGTGATATCGGCCTTTTAACGGTATCTGCAGAGATCATCAATTATATTAAAGTCACTTTTGCCCCATAAAACGGATGTGATTTTGTACGGATGTATTGTGCCGATCAGGGCGTAAATGCTTACTTTAAGCCATCGGGTAACTAACGCCTTCGAAAAGCTTACCTGGCTGGCTGGCTAGCTGGCAAACTTTGTGTTTTCTGAGTTTGGGTTTACAAATAAGATTCAAGGTGTATATCTACATCCTAATAGGGACACTACATGATAGTTCATTTTGATAGCAATGAAGAAAAAAGGCCTGTAAGACTGCAATTGAATGATGAATATGGTAAAAAAAAAGTACTGATGATGACCTGTGGAGGCAATACATGTATATACTCAAAAAGAAAACCGAAATATCATAAGATAAGCGCCCTTGTAGCTCAGTGGTAGAGCGTTGCACTTGTAATGCAAAGGTCCATTGTTCAATCCAGTGCGGGGGCAGCGATGAATTCTTTTTTGCTTCTTTTTGTGGAGATCCCAACTCCCCTGAACAGAGGTATCAGCCTCAACTACTACCATTGAATTCATGCATACAGAAGTGCGAGAACAATCAGTCATTGCATGACACACGTGAATAGACTGCATTCCAACAGGAACCTATTATCTTGTCACTTGAGAAGGGAGATAACTCAAGTCGCCTCACAGCATTCGGACGTGACTATATATCGACTTGTGTTTCCCACAGCAATACAGTGTATATCACAGGGTGGGTATTAGAAGATGCAATAGCAAACCCGCTCATCAAGATATTGCAGATCTAGAAGATCGTCAGATAAATGCCTGTTGCAATTGTAAGGAGAATGTCCCTTCTATGTACTTTTTACTACGCAAACAGAGTTCGATAATGAGTTTACCCTGCAGCTTAGACAGAGAAGCCGGATCGCCCCTAACATTATCAAGCGAGCTCCTCTTACTTCGGCGTGATGTGTCAAAAGCCGAGAGTCAGGCCTTTCATTCACAATATTGTAACACACTTGGTTTCTTAAATCGCCCATAGTACTACACATCGATGTGGCTTCAGTTTCTGCCCACACTGATTGCGCTTTCGCTCCTGACGTTCAACGGCCACCTAAGGGCTTCTCCTATTCGCAGATCTTCATTTCAAAGTCATAGCACCAACCTCATATATGGTATATCTTATAGAATCGTATAATCTAACAGGAGTAAGAAGTCGGTGTAACAAATCTTGTCTGGAAATACGACAATCCTCAAGCCATCCATCCACTTGGTTTGTATATCCGGTTTTTAATCCGTATATCCGAACATCCGGTGCATTTTATGCGTCATCGCTTGCATAAACAACTAAGACGATGTAGCAACGCGCCACTTTTAGCTCCTTTCTCGCGATGAGCTTGTGGGTCGAGGACTCACGATGTCACGAAATTAGGTAGTGGTGCCCATATTCAAATGCCGATTGGTTTATCGGTACGTTCTAGAAATCGCCAAGTACGCCTATAGAGACGACATATCGAAAGTTCTGATGGACTCTTTTCAATAGCATAGTATATCCGGAGATCCGTCATCTCGATCTTGCCTGAAATGGCACATATAAATACACAGCCTAGAGTGCTTTTACCGGCACCAAGCTCTAACACAACACGCTTTGTACTCAAGAAAAATGAGACATACTTCTGCAATCTTTGCCATTGGAGCTCTGGGAACCCAGGTTCAAGCCGCCACTACTAGGCTCTTGTCCGGTGCAACGATCATCAGCTGGGACGACTCCAAGAACGAGCCCAAGATCATTCAAGATGGCCATCTTCTGATCAGTGGTGATCGTATCAAGACTATTAGTACATCCGAGCCCTCAAATCTCTCAAACGACACACATAAAATTGATGTCACTGGCCAAATCATCACCCCTGGCTTCATTGATACCCATCGTCATGGCTGGCAGACTGCCTTCAAGACGCTAGGTTCCAACACCACCCTTGCAGAGTACTTTGGGCGCTATGGCGAGTTTGCAGCTGCCCCTCACTACACAGCTGATGATGTTTACTGGGGCCAGCTTGCTGGACTGCTCGAGGCTTTGAACGCGGGCGTCACTACTTCACTTGACCACGCACATCACACTTGGTCCAATGAGACAGCCTACGCTGGTCTTAATGCCTCCATTGCTAGTGGTGCTCGAGTCTTCTGGTCGTATGCTTTCCACGACGTGCCAGCTCTAAACTACACTGTGCGCGACCAGATCCCTAACTTCATCGAGATTGCCGAGAGTGAGCCTTTCAAGGACAGCAACGTCGAGCTTGGAATTTCCTACGATTCTTTTGGACCCAACCCCCCGGACGTAGCTCAAGACGTTGCCGACCTAGCCAAGGACTACAATGTCTCTGTTGTCACAACACACGCCCTTGCTGGGCCATTTGGCGTCAACAATCTACCTGAAGATGTCCACGCCCTTGACCTTCTAAACACTTCCATCCCCGTTGTTTTCTCCCATGGCAGTTTCATGACAGCAACTGGTGCAAACCTCCTCCGCCAGACGAATCAGTATCTGTCTATCACACCCGAGTCTGAGATGCACTACGGTCATACTCACCCGCATTCATACTACATTCAAGATCAAGCATCTCTCGGAGTCGATACCCACTTTACTTTCTCCACCGATATTCTCACACAGGCAAGGATCTGGCTGCAAAGTGCGCGCTACTATTTCTTCGACAAGGTCCTCGGCAACTTGGAGGTTCCCAACAAGAGCCCAATGAACGTTGGCCAGGCCTTTTACCTAGCTACTCGTGCTGGTGGCATGGCATTGCGACGTAAAGACCTCGGGATCATCGAAGAGGGAGCCAAGGCCGATTTGATCATTTGGAACGCAGCGGACTCACCCGCACTTCTGGGCTGGGTTGACCCCGTGGCAGCTGTTATGCTCCACGCCAGCGTTGCTGATGTCCTGCATGTCATGGTAGACGGCGAGTTCGTGAAGAAGGATGGAAAGTTGACAGCATCCGATTATAAAGAGACGAAGAAGAGCTTCCTGAAGAGCGCGGCCAGGATCCAGAAGATTTACAAGGAGTTTGAGTACCCTGAGCTTCAAGGCGAATTCAACGGTGGAGGCTTCTACTATGCCTCTCCGAGAATCGTCAGTACTGAGACTGGCCTCGTTGAAAAGAGTGGTTAAGGCCACCTCACTCGTATTTATGAGAATTATGTATAAACCGGGGGCAATTTGACTCCAATACATGTACAATAGAATGCTTGTTTAACTTTACTGTCACATATACACCTACCGTATAATCTCATGAAATTGCGCAGCTTAGTGGGCAGATATCAAAAGTCAATCAATTAAAGCGGAATGAATGAGAAAGATTGCTTATATAATGAACTTATCCATATCAAGTGGAACTAATAAGCTACCCAATTTCGTGGGTTTGTACATTCGTGATGGCTTTCATATAAAAACATCTTTCAACATAACCAGTCTTATTAATTAGGGTGAAATACATCTTAAATTATAATAGACTTGTTCCCTCCTGCTACCGAACGATTAGTCTCGGCCGAGCATCCAATCTCATTACCGCAATTGGTTGGTTCTCAACTCACAATAACCACCCGCCATGCACCACGATGAACCGTGTGACGACTACAGTCTACTTTGCGCAGATAGTAGCAGTAACAGTAGTAGGGCTCGGACAACCGAATACCTTCTTCATTGATGGCGTGCTGTAGCAACCAGCCTGTCCGGCGCGGCAATCAAACTGTTTGCAACCCGTGCCAGGGCTGAGAATGTTATGCTTGTTGGCAAAGGGGTTGCCCCATTCACTGATCGGTTAGTAAGATGACAGACGACAAGAAGATGAACATCGAGACTTACGTGCTAAACTCATCTGGAAAACACAATTAGCAAAAGCCGGTAAGGTTGTGAGGTGTGATGTACTTACAGTAGACATAGTTGGGCTTGGAGGTGGATGAGTATCCGAAGAAGAGAGGCTTGGTAAGAGTTCTGCTAGTGGCAATCTTGACAGTCTGTTTCGTGTAAATTCGTGTCAGTTATTGTCTTTTGTAAGGGTCTGCAGGGGTGTCACTAACTGAGCCAGTTGAGCGCATGTTTTCAGCGAACTTCTGTCCTGGCTTCAGGGCAGTCAGAGCTCCAGGAGCGGCGCCATTGTAAGGGAAAGATTGAACATAGATCGTGGTGGGACAGTTGTTGACGACAACAGCCTGGTTGGCAGCAGTAGCGCTGCTGACAAGAGCAGTAACGGTGGCAAGGATGCTGAACTTCATGGTGACGAACGAACGAAAGTGTTGTAATGATGATAAAGAGAGATAGAGAGGTAAAGATAGTAATCTGTTAGTTGTGTTGGATATACGGAACATAGTCACCATTTTATATGCGTCTGGGGGAGCATGAGGTCAAGAAAGTGACCATCAATTGATACGAGCCCCTCCTTGTTCGTGGCGTAGAACTAACTCGGACACGAACAATTAACTCCTCGTATTCTGTGATAGATCAGCGAGCTGTCAGGATTATCAGACGATTGCTCGTGAAGTGTCTAGTGCTAAGCTCAATGCGTCGATGGAGTCCACGTGCTACCATACATCGTGCCTTTGAGACGGCAAATATAACCTTCCCGCCCCGTGCCGAAATACCGGCTAGGCACAAGGGCTTCCTAATCCGGATAGAAATAGCTTCTCAATACGACCTGCCAGTCTGCCAAATTGTCACTAGACATATGGGATTCCAAGATGGTTGCTTCAGCCACCCAAATCCGGTTCATCTCTGCCTCGCATCACACTTAAGCGATTACCGTTTGTAGCGTCCCGGTGCTTTGCACTACATCAATGTGTATTAGTGCTTGAACGTGGGCTTCAAAGCACTCGAGCACAGACAGGAACATTGAGCTGGGCTTTACATTCCATCGACAATTAACTTTTACTAAGTTTCTTAGTTGCTGGCTACATACTACAGACCTTGCAGATCAACTCCTATGTACTATATTTAGAAATACTTTAAACGATCTTGAGATATCTGTGATGAATCGTGAAATTTAAAGTGTCCCAATCCGGCGCTGGATTTGGCAAATGATTGCATATGGCTGTGTCAAGACATGAAGTCAAATCATTCCCCGTTGTATTGCCTAATGAATAGAGTGATGTGGCTATCCAACCGTCAAACGACTAACGGCAATCATCGTGTGATATTCAGCCACCATCCAATCGAGAGTCCAAATGGTTCCAGGCCCTTAGGGTATCAGGAACATTGACCGCTAGAAGCATAAGAGACGAAATTAGTAGGTCAACTTATGCTATTTAGACTACACTCTTTAGGTTATTTATTTTTGTACACTAAGACTTGAGATGTCGACTTTTCTGCTACCCACTAGTAGGCCTCAGAACGGACCATAACGTGCGTATTAACTTAAGCATTAACTTTATGCTGTCCAATACCCCTGCCGTCAGGGCAATCGTCCCGTCTGATATGACTGGAATTCGACCTGCCGACTGGCAGTTATGAATGGACAATGTCCTTCACATACCGTTGACCAACAGTATTTCCATAAACCTTTGCCACTCATTCGCTTAGGATAGGCACTATAACCAAGATGGGGTTTGTTTGCAAAGCAATTTGCAGTTGGTTGAGTCTATCTTGACGTGGGGCAAACACATCTGAATATGCTTTCTTGGCGAGCCATAAATCTTAGGTAGGATAGTGGCTGATGGGTATAGGTAGTGACGTTTCGGGTCTAGAATAGAGGTGCAGTCTTCTTTCTCTATCGAGAACCAGTTGCAAGTCTATTTAACATACACGGTCTGGAAAAGACTATGAGGACACTACACTAAGACAACATCGATTACTGTGTCTTTGGTGGGTATTAATCGGGGATACAAAACCGTTTTTCACATGGTCTAGATACCAAGAACGGAAATAGTGACGTTATATTAAACCTAAAGTATGCTGCCAAGCTAATTTGCCCATGATTTATAGGTCTGCCTCCTCCTCATTGGCAATTGTGGCAGCGCCACCACCTTCAGCCTCAGCAACAATCTTTGTCCGTAGGACCTTTCCAGCGGGGTCTGTGTAGATGTTGCAGTAGGCGCTGAGGCCGTGATAAGGCGCGTATGTGTAC
Source organism: Fusarium praegraminearum (assembly GCA_002093855.1). Taxonomy (NCBI): domain Eukaryota; kingdom Fungi; phylum Ascomycota; class Sordariomycetes; order Hypocreales; family Nectriaceae; genus Fusarium; species Fusarium praegraminearum. Next base: position 192,510 of record LXHY01000099.1, read on the forward strand.
TGCAGCTCATACTCGACTCCTCCATCGACGGTGATAGTCCTGTTGTGCCCGGTGAACTTCATGTCCTTGCTGTAGTAACCGACTTCTTTACGGTTCTTCTCACGACCTTGGTTGTCGAGGTAGATGTTGTAAAGGAAACCGTCTTGTGTCAGGACGCGGTTTGTGTGTGCTGAACCAGAGAAGTCGTTCATGGAGTATAGGATGTTGTTCTCGAGACGGATGGCAAGATCTCTCTTTTCAACTGCCTCGGGATCTTCGTCTGAGCTTCCGCTGCCTCCTCCACTTCCACCACCGATGACATCGCCAACGTCACCCACGATGTCCTTGACGCCATCACCAAGAGTGGCGATGATGGGGTTGAGGTCAATGCTTTCAAGCACATCATCGACCATACGGAGAATGTTACCCAGGCGAGCCTCAAGTTCGACCTTGGCAGTGACGTTGTAGATACCGAGCTTCACTCGATCAATGCCGAGATCAACACCAGCATTGAAGTTGAGCAAGTTGAGAACCTTTGCGTCGAGGTTGATTTTGGCAGTGATGTTCTTTACTTCGACTGAGATCTCGCCAACAGAGACATTGGCATTGAGGTAGACGTCAGGTTCCTGGTTCAGAGGTGGAACGCCGCTGTTGGTGTTTTCTGTCTCATAGATGGCCGACTCATCGTCGCCGCGACGGTTCAGTTTGTAGCCGTAGTAGCCATCACCCTTTGCCTTTGCAACAGCAAAACCTGCAAAAGAGGCCAGGGCCAGGGCACCGAATGCTGTGTGATGTCTCATCTTGTATTTGTGTTTGTGATGTTCTGCTCAATGAAAGGAGTGTAGGGACGTGGGAAAAGAGCGAAATTGAAGACGAAAATGAGATGTCTGTACGGAGGGCACACTGGCTAGAATAGAGAAAAGAAAACCCCAGTTCCAGCTTCTGCGTATTAACTCACCCTGCCTGGCATGTCGATGTGATGTTGGCTGATTTAGTATAGGCGAATACCACCCTATCGCCCGGAAAAGAACTTGAAACGGTAGCAAGGCCCGGTTACTAAGATCCGGCCGTGATTTATCTCAGCCCAGTTTCATGCTACTCCATGTTTAATGCAGGGGAAAGCCACTTCTATTTTATCTAGTGGACCTTGACTGGCGTATCAGAGATGGTAGTAGGGTTGCATTTCTTACATGCCCTTGTTCCTGCGTCAATGCACGAGGGAAAATCTCGATCGGCTTCTCCCCATTAAAGCATCAGTAATTTCTTTGCAAGAATAATCCGGTTTTTTTCGTCTCATCTAACTCAATGTAACGATATATCCGGCGATATAACCCAGCCAGAATAAGCTCATACAGCCGACAAACAACTCTACGCGGAGATTACTCCAGTTCCAAGGGCATAGCGCCAAGGTTCCACTTATGCCTTACGGTTAAACTCATCAAGGGCCCAGAGTTAAGTGGAAGCAAAAGCAGGAGTAGAGTCTTGAGTCCTCAAACAAATTCCGTGGTTACTGTCGCTATCCTGCTGTGTTTTTCCATCACCATCGTTCCTTGTTATACAGTCATTCAATCAATCGTCAACATGCGTATCTCTCTTCTTCAGCCTCTAGTGCTGGCTCAGCTCTTCAGCTTCGGCCTTGCCCAGGCACAGACGCCCGATTCTACAGAGCCAGCTACCACCGCTGAGAGCATCTCAATTGCCCCAACTTCGACGCCAGTTGCTGACGACAACGCCGGTGACTCAACCGAGACAGGATCTGGAGGAGGAGGATCATCAACGAGATACAACTCATCTCAAGGTCCTCCAGATGTCCATCTCAGGGTCCCCGAGCTCTCTGTTGGCCGCATTGAGCTCGATGTCGACAACCTGCACGCAGACATCAATCTCAACGCAGACATTGCCAAACTTGTTCAGCTCAATGCAGGTATCCAAATTGGAATTGAAAAGGTCAACATCACCATTGCCGACGTCGAGGCGGAGCTTGAGCTCGTCGTCAGACTAGGCCATCTGGTTGAGATTGTTAACCGCACTCTTGCCTCCCTCGACCTCAACCCAGCCCTCATCAACCTTCTAGACTCAGTTGGTGATATTGTTGAAGGTGTCATTGGTGTTGTTGACGGTCTCCTCGGATCTATCACTCAAGGCGACACAAAGCTCAACTTCCTTATCGACAACCTCGGCAACATTGTTCAGCAAGTCACCAAGGCCGGTGGTGATGCTGTCAACTCCATCGTCGGCGACTACAAGCAAAACATGACCTTTACAGGCGAGGAGAAGACACTGTCGAATGGACTTGTTCAAAAGACGTACGAGTACTCAGAACTGAGCGCTTTGGTCAACATCGTCTTCAACAAGGCGGGTCAGATTGTGCAAGCCATGGTAGTCAAGGGTGGTGGCTCTGGCGGTGGTGGTGGTGGATCTCAGCCCAGCGGTTCTGGCACCGCATCGCCAACAGCATCAGCTACTGGAACATCTGCTACTGGCGAGGCAACGACCGCTTCAGCCACCTAAATACTCTCTGTATATGTAAAGTAGGAAATGATATCACATGTAGAACTCAATATTCGTGCCACCAATTCATAATAATTACATTCATTTCATTTCGCCTGGTTGAGCGTGACAGTTGAGTAGGACTCGTGAAGGATTGTACTCAACAGAATGTGATTAAGAGAACAACGCCAATGGATGATCATTCTAGACAGAATGTATGTGTCGCTGGAGTAGAATCAACCTCGACAGTCTAGTGATGTAATCAAGATGATGCTATCTTTGTCGAGACTTTTAAGCATCCTTTCCTTAAGTCTGAAGTCTATTCTGTCTGTCAACTTAATGTTTTCTTTTGACTTCCTAGAGTTACTGAACGGTGATGTCGGCGTTCTTTGTGATTTGTTGTAGCTTTGAGGGGACATTTGTGGACGTTGTTCTGGGATGATATGCGTTCCTGATGATCCAGCCAACGATTCTAATGAGCACCAGATAATGTAACATAAAATTTGAGTCACCCAATTCGATCAAGATGAATTCAGGTAGCACATCTCATATGAGATGACGTATAGATCGATGTTTGACGCTTGGTATTGAGAAGTTTGTGTTCATCATCTTGCACCACTATACATAAGATACCACTGTGAGTACAAAAAGCCTATGAGATACGAACTTTAGAAACTCCTAAATATTTGAACATCTAGAATCGAGTATTGTTAAATGTTTATCACACTATAAGCAGAACAATATGTTCAAAACTGTGGTTCAAGTCCAGATTGGTATAGGACTCTATATTACAAATACCGGCCTTCTAAATTGCATATACCCAACACTCTTCGAACGATCACGAAAAAATAACTTTATCGAAGCTGAAAGGATATCGAACCGGAGAGAGAATACTTTAACTACTATGTATGTCCCATATCACACCAATCGAGGACGTCAGCAGGGCAACGGAGGGATGACAAATGGGACTCGCCCCAACATGAAGACGAAGTTGTAGAACGAACGCACCAAATATGTATATATTATAGTTCCTGTCTATTCTATCAAGTGGTCCCGCTATTACCTGGCCACATGATACCGAGCGGAAATCGAGCGGGAAGACGGATCCAGAACTAAATTTTAGTCCCTGAGACTAACAAGAAAGGGAGACTTGTACCTAAGTCATGGATCCCTGAGACCAGTCAGGGCCTTTATGGGCTGTTTGTCTTTATGGTAATCAGTACCTGGACTAGCTACGCTTCGGATGACACTGATTCTTGGCGGATGTTTCTCAGAGCCACCCTACAGAGTGCTGTACTCTATATTCTTGTTTCTGCCAGACTATTCATTGCTGTCTATTATGTCTCTTCCAGTATCTTTTATTTACTTCAAAAATCCTTTTAGGTTTTGTCTTGTTACATTGTTAAATAATGTTCCGAGCCTGTCTATATCGTCCTGCTCGAGAGTGAAATGTGCCTTACTGCCAAGACAGGACAAACGACATAGATTTCTGGACTACCGTACCGATCAACCGCGATAGTTCGGTCTAGATATACACCCTCTCAGTTACATGGAACTAGATCAACTGATTGTCACCGTTTTCTGGACTGCCTACGACACCTTTGGCGGCACATGCGTTCAAAGGCTAGAGGGATTAGGTGATGATGGACATGGAAAGCCTCATATCCGATGAACTGACAGTGTATCACGCAATTGATCTGCAATAAATCTGTAGAACATAAGTGTTCACGATTCGAACTTGTGGATAAAATCTCCGGAGCCGGGAAGGCCTGGCCTGAAACATCCGGCGCAGATCCCGGAGTCGACGACAGAGCATACTCTCAAGCCTTGTCCCACCAGACGCTTGGTCATCTCTTTCGTATATCTTTTCCAATGGTGAGCACCGGTAGGAAGGGAGATTACGTCAATGACGGCAAACAGAAGTTTACATCTCCATTTTCTCGGCAGCTTGTCGTAGATGTTCCACAGGAGGTCCGCGATTTACTGCCGAGGTAAAGTTCTTGCCGCTTTTGTCGCATATGCGTACGGAAGATTCCGTTATCAATCAAGACTATACAGCTCTTCACATTCTTGTAGACTCTCGATTCAAAACTGGTAGCAGAAGGGTTCAATTTACCCAGGATATCGCATATAAACACGACATCTTTATCCATGGATGTCTATCTCAACTAGGTTATACATGGTAATACTAATCTGTCGTCAGATGTCTGGAGATTTACTGTTACCCTGTACATTAGTAGTTGTTTTCTATAACGCAAGAACATCTTTTGCCCAGCCAGGTGGTTGGGAAACTAGGATGGATCACTCATCATAGCGGGAATAAATCTTGGCTAAAACCATCCGTGCTACAATGGAAATATTCCTCGGGGCGCTAATATCGTGTACTGGACTTAGTGTTAGTAGTAGAGTATCTGATAGCAAAAAAGGGTCGTTGTTTGAAGCACGGCCTCCTGTTCCACTGGTAACAAAGACTAGTGTTCAGAGAAGAGCGGTGATCTGGCAGATGGAGAGACCTGCAAACGGCCCATCAACTACTCTGGGAAGGCCTCCCGCGTTTTTGAGACGAAGTGATGGCTTGATGCCCACTTAGGCAATTCATGGTTTTGACACTTAGTCGGCCATGGGATCACCGGATATATCGTTAATTATGAGCGCGCCAAGCGCGGTCCGTTCGCGCCAACTCGGATATAAACATCCTAGCTTTGTTGAGATCGATACAGTAGGGTTAAGGAATGCAGTCTATTATCTGTTGATCCAGGTTGGCCGCGGCCCCATAGGACTATCGGAGGCACCTGAAATTATGAATTTTCTCCAGAGACGATCATCATCATCCCCTGTTGAGCAAAGTCAGCTGACAAGGATCCATGGGAACATAGGGCCGACATCATGTTCGCAGTTGAGATTATAATGTGAAACATTGTCGGTGATTCCACTGGAAGTAGACAAGCTCTCGGTTCAATGTCTTCAGCCCTGCACGGATCAACAGCTGTTCCTTCAAGATGCACAACTCGCACAGATCAGGACAAATATGTTTCATGCATGGGATCCTCAAACAGCGCCATAGAATGGTATCGGAACAACTTCCACGAGAGAAAAAGTCTGTTTATTTAGCGGCATAATATATCCCGAACGTCTCGGCCGCCATGTCGACGTCATGACTGGTCCAGTCTGATTCTGGACTCACTTCGGAATGAAGTAGTGTAAACTAGGGTTAGTTTTGGATTTACAAGTTGGTGCTTTCTTTTCTTTTTCGCCTATGAAATTCCCGACTCGTCGGTTCTACCTACAAATGACAAACCGGCGTTCCTATCACTCTGTCAGTCCCAGTCCGGTGGGAATAGTCAGTGGAGTCTGTCTATTTGGACATGACTCGATTCTTGGGACTAGTACGCTACGCTATGACAGATCTCCACACGACTCTCCAATTTAGTACTAACAAGATGTCGGGAATGCTTTCACTGGTCAACAATGGATCAGTAGGGCATTAGAATGTTGCATTTTTCCAACTATCGATCCTAGCTTAGGAGCAAGTCAGCAGGAGTGTCTCTGTCTTTACCAGTGGACTCTCGGCCCAAATCTGAGCCCATGCGACGATCCTGCGGCTAGACCGAAGCTAAGTCGCTGATCTGTCGGGTTTATTGGACAGTGCTCTAGAGGCTTGCAAAGTTGCATGATCTTCAGCGGGGGCAAGGGACCGTTCGCAGTTCGAGACGTATGTACATGATTACAGGAGCTGGCAAGGTGGAAATCGGGGTACAGTTATGTGGACCGATCCGCCTGACATCTTAGTAGATAAATAACTTGTCACGATCTGTCATATTTTAACCTCATCTACCCCAACTTCGGTCAACATGTCAATCGCCATCTGAAGATAATGCATCTGTCGTGGCTGTTGGTTGCATGGGCATGTCTTGTCGGACGGGCATTGAGTATTGATGTCGCCTCTTTTCTCTCGCAAATTCCCGAGTGTGCAGTAAGAAATATTGGGTGACCCGGTCACAGGCATGCGTAACTAACATTGGAATCGCAGGGAAGCTGTCTGCTGGACCTGGCAGCCAATTCATCATGTGGAATCGACGTCGAATGTCTCTGCGCCGACCCCAATCTGCAAACCGTTGCCGCAAGCTGCGTTCAGAGCAAATGCTTGCCTAGGGAAGCACTCTGTAAGCTTTCGCCGAAGCCATCCCCGCGACCATTGTACGCTGACTGAGTACAGATACACTCAACGTGACCTCGGTGGCCTGCGAGTATCCCGTACGCGACCGACATCAAAAGTTCGATACTCTAGGCATCTGCCTCGGCGCAATCACCACACTCGTCGTTGGTGCACGGCTCTTCCAAAAGTTAAGGTTCGAGAGGCTATTGCGGGCAGATGATTACATGATCATCGTTTGCTGGGTAAGTAGCCCTGTGGTTCCAGCATGTGCAAGTCACTAATACCATATCGCAGATCACCTGTATCGGCAATACCATCAGCTGCGTCTACGGTCGTGAGTACCCAATCACTCATCCACATCGAACAGCGATACTTACAACGAACAACAGTGTCCGGAAATGGGTTTGGAAGGGATGCATGGACGAACAGCCCGTACACCATCAGCGAGTTCCTCCGCGTTAGTTGCTTCCCTCGTACCGCAATGTGATGCCAACCGCTGACAGTCTTCAGTATGTCTACATCGGCCAGACCTTCTACGCGACCGACGTCTTCCTGACCAAAATCTGCGTCCTACTCTTCTACCTTCGAATCTTCCCCATCCGATCGGTACAAATACTTATATGGACAACAATTGGAGTCGCAGCTCTCAGCATGGTGGTCTTCATTGTTCTGGCAATTGCGCAGTGCCAACCAATCAGTTTCTTCTGGAATGGATGGGATAAACTACATGACGGACACTGTATTGGGATCAATCCATTGGCTTGGTCAATTGCCGCAGTCTCCATCGCCATGGATTTTTGGGTACTCGCTATCCCAGTCTTCCAGCTCTTGCAACTCCAGATGAAGTGGCAGAGGAAGCTGGCTGTCGCCATGATGTTTGTCGTCGGTACTTTGTAAGTTGGAACCAATCATTGAGACAACATTAGTCATTAACAATCCCCCAGTGTCAGTGTTGTTAGCATCATTCGACTCCAATTTCTCGTTGCTTTTGGCAAGTCCACCAACCCCACATGTGAGTTCAGATCGCCCTTGCATGCACAATCCTGGCTATTCAGTACTAACTATTTATCAAGGGGACTTTTTCGACACTTGTTACTGGTCGGTAATCGAAGTTAATGTCGCTATCTGGTGCGCCTGCATGCCCGACATGCGACTCCTCCTCGTCAAGGCATTCCCAAGACTCAACAGCAGGAACGATTCCAGACCATCAAAGAGCACGACTTCGTCTAGGAAATTTGGCATATCACCGCATGTTAGTTCTCATCAGACTGAGCATGCCATGTACAAGGGGAGCTCACGTCCACCACTTCAACCGGACGCGTCGTCCAGCACAGCCGAGCTTGTCGAGATGACACGGTTTTTTAATGAAAGTCCCACCAATAATAATGTATAGCATAGAGAGATACCCATAGAATAGACCTTTCCTTTCCCCTTTTGTTAAATTTGCGATAACCAAAATCCATTATCCCGTTGAACCCCCGCATCCTCCACGCGTACCAGATACCCAACCAAGCCCAGGGACAGGGTTGAATAATTTTAAAGTTCCTCCTGGAAAAACAATTAAGGTCTGGCTTGTGGCTTGCTGAGGGCGTCTTTTCCTACGTAAATTCTTTCCCCTTTCAGTTAGTCACTAATCTTGCCACGGGGAGGCTGGGATGTTCCTGGTGAGGCAATTCATTGAAACTCATCAGGGTTACACTACGACTACACACAGTTGAATAGGCTATTGAACACACTTGAGCATATTTATCAAACGCTACAATACAGTGGCGTTTAACAAATTTGGAATAAGTCCTGAGAGATTTGTGGTTAAAGCCTCGCAAGCGAGTTGCCGGTCTATCATAGCACTCTAGAGTACGTGGCCAGCATTACAGTCTTGACGTCACAAGCACAGCAAAAGTTCCGGTCTAGCGTCACGCATGTCTCAGATTTCATCTGGAAGGTTTGGAGGTCCGATTACAAATAATAGGTTGCATTCAAATTGAGGTATGATATCTCACAGTGACATTTTCATTAGAGTTTTTGAAAAGTAACAAACTCGTAATCAAACTTGTCTGACGCGAATATGATACAATGGACTGTCAGTAACTCACATTGGCTTCAAACCATCCCATGTATCGTAGGATCGCGTGGAGCAATTCATCGTGATGGTCTGCCACTTCGCGTAGATGGGCAACGGGTATACGGATGTTGCATTTTCCTAGCCTATAAATTTTGCATTGGTGGGAATTAGTTATCCGGTAGCAGATAAATAAGAATGTTCCAGTCTTGGGGAACTGTTACAACTGTGACAGTTCCCGTGGCACTAACAGATATACAGCCCGCAGGGGTAATAAAGGGCAAAATCGCCACTCAACTTTGTACTTGCCAGTGTGTCTGCTTAACGCTATTCGTCAGCACAACTCCTAGGACTTCATTGGATCCAATCGTTCAGAAATAGCCAATTGCAGGCTAGGTATCCGAAGTGCCCTTTATTACCCTTGTGGGCTGTACATACTAGCATCTTCACAGTTTGCCTGACTCGATCTCATCCACATCCATTGGCAGGGATAGTAAGGCGGCCGCCTCTCAGCTCAAGTGGGTGCGGATCGGAATTTATATGGGCCACGTGGTGTCTACCCCAGTAAGTGATCTTCAACCACAAAAGTCCCAGGGTAAGATTTGGATGTGTACAGAGTAGACATAGAAGTGGCAGGTGGGTTGCAAAAAAACCGGTACTTATTTAGTGGCTGATATAAATATTAGATCAGTCTTAGTGTATGTATAGCCTAAGAGTGGACTAATAATTTCGTCTGTTCTGCTGTAAGTCCCTTTTTTTTAGCAACCCACCTGAGTGGTTAGGAGATTCATCATTGCCTGAGATAAGCTTAACTGCTAGGTATATAGTAAAACAGGGCTATAATAATATAATATATCAGGGAGTATAAATCGCTATAGAGA